>JAJTUV010001193.1:0-428607 GCA_021653895.1 Mastomys natalensis | reverse complement strand
GGAAAATCTTGACCTCTGTGGGAGAGCACTAAGAACAAATAATCATAGATCTTGTAGACAGGTAGCCTTTGGTGGGAAAGTACTAACCAAATAAGAACAAATGATTAAAAATCATGTAGACAGGTAGCCTTTGGTGGGAAAGTACTAACTTAGATAAGAACAAATGACCAATAGATCTTATGGACAGGTACATGGTGACCTGTTCCACTCTGCTTCTTCTGTGAACTCTTCACCCAGCCAATATCCTGTTCCTGAGAACACCTGCATTTCCCAGAAACAAAGAAGACCCTATGTCATCCCCCTCCCTACATCCTGCTTCTATCTGTATATAACCCCATGTGGGAAAAATAAAATTTGACAGCTCGATCAGACTTCCAGACCTGCTGTCCATTTCTCTCATATCCTCATCCCCCCTCCCGGTTCTCTCTTCTGGGTCCTCCAGATCCTAGTTCACACCCCGTGGGACTGGGGCATTCTGGCACCTTAAACAGGGACTCTAGAGATTGAGGAGAAGGAATGCCGCTCTACAGAGAAGGGTAGGCCTACCTGGTTTTTTTCAGAGCATTGAGGGTGTCTGCCTAAAGTGCCTGAGGGCAACTTCGCATTAGGGGCGCTTTTAGAGTGACTCCCAGAGGCTCTGTGAGTGAGCGACTCAGCATTTTAGGAGCACCCAAGAGATGGACTCCCAAAGCTATCTTGGTTTCACATTCGGAAGGATGCCACAGTCCAACCCGCCCATGAGACAGTCTGTGTGGGGAATCAAAGTGACCAGACCTTGAGGTAAGGCATGGGGCAAGCATTTTCTAAACAGTCACCATTTGTGACAGGGCTCAAGGAGTTCATCAGGATGCGAGGAACTAGAGTTAAGAAAAAGGATTTAGAGTAATTTTTAGATTTTGTAGAAGAAATTTGCCCATGGTTCACCCAGGAGGGAACAATTGATGAAAAACGGTGGCGCCAAGTTGGTGTGACTGTATTAGAAATTATTTTGAAACATTTGGACCTGCAAAAATGCCTATTACAGTTTTTAGCTATTGGTCCCTTATTGATGACATTCTTAAATCACCCCAGAAAAGCCAGATCTCCAGTACTTGATTTCCGTAGGAGAGTGGTCCCTTAAAGAATCCGCCTCCCATTTTCCTTCCACTAACCAAGCAACTTGCATGCCTACACCACCTCTGTCCCCTTTAAGAGAAGAACATTTTTCGGCCCTGCCTTCAGTGGCTGATTGTGCCTTGGATAGGTCCACTCCCGTGCCAGTCATTATTGGCATGGAAGACGCTTCTTACCTTCCCCCCGCCCCACAGAAAAACCTCCCTATAACAAGCCCAAAAGAAGCCTCTATTCCTCTTTGCATGCCCTTGAGGACACTGGCAGTCTTCTGCCTGCGGATGAAAAGAATCTCGCTGGAGAGGCAGCCCATTACTAATCAGATTGTTATTACAACCCGCCCCAAATGGCCACAATTGACTTAGCTTCAGCTGACAGGTGTCACTACACTCCCGTTGTTTATTCTGCCACCGCCTTATGGAATTCTGGATGCAGTCTTTGACCTGCCTGCCATGACTGATGCGCGACGCCAACTGACTACTGATGTGGTGACTCTGCACCATATGGTAGAGACCCAGAAAGAACATGTGCAATTGGTCAGGGCCCTCCAGTAGTTAGAGGCAGAATTACTTGGCCTTATGCCTCCTTCCCTAGCAACTAAAAAAGAGGCAGCAGCTCCTTTAAGTAGCAGTGCTGCCGGCAGTTAGGAGAGCTCTGAACTTTCCCTCAGGAAGCCTCTGCTAAGTCTAAGAAGCGGAACTCTAATTCCTAGAGATTACCCATCACCGTGGACTGATTTGGAGGAAAGCCAGGAAGAAGGTGGGGAGGAAGTAATAGATGAAGAACCTCAGCCTGATTTGCAAGAAACCGAGTGTCTCCAGCCCTCTGTACTACCCCTGATCAAGGAGGAGGATGTTCTGCCCCCCCCCCATCTTTACAAGCCACTCTATTTCAAGGTTTTAGAAAAGTTTAAAACAGCAGTATCTAACTATGGTCCCATGGCCCTATTTACATTGGCAATTTTGGAATCCTCTACTGAAGGATGGCTCATGCCCAGAGAATTTTCTCAGCTCACTAGGGCTGAACTCTCTGGAGGAGACTTTGTACTTTGGAAATCAGAAATGGCAGGAATGTCAAAAGAAATCTAAACCAGAAACTGTGTGACCAGTCATGGACCTTGAGAAACATTTTGAGCGAGCTGCATTTTTTTCTTTTCTTTTTTTTTTTTTGGTTTTTCGAGACAGGGTTTCTCTGTGTAGCCCTGGCTGTCCTGGAACTCACTCTGTAGACCAGGCTGGCCTCGAACTCAGAAATCCACCTGTCTCTGCCTCCCAAGTGCTGGGATTAAAGGCATGTGCCACCACCACCCGGCCACGAGCCGCATTATAACACCTTAGAAGCCTAAATGCGTTTTTCGCCTGGACTCCTGGCTCAGGTCCGCCAAGCGTGCCTGACAGCCTGGAAAAAGCTGCTGATTTAGGCTCTTCCGCTGTTCTTACTAAGGTGTTACAGGGAGCAGACAAATCCTATAATTCTTTTATTAGCCATCTTAGAGAAACTGCCGAATGCCTGTTTGGAGTGCAGGAGCCCAAAAATCCCTTTATTAAACAGCTTGCTTTTGAAAATGCCAACCCTACTTGTCAAGATATTCTTAAACATCACTGTCCATTCTAAGTCATTGGCAGAATACGTTTGTCTCTGCGTAGGGGCTGGAATGAGCCATGCCATAGACTTGGCGATTGGTACCACCCTTCAGAGGGCAGGCTTAAGAGGCTCCCAAAAAAACCTGTCATAATTGTAAACAATCCAGTCAGTTTCTGAGAGAATTCCCCATCCCTGCCAGTTTTGGGGACCTCCCATCAGAGGCCAGAGGGACGACCCCCCAGCACAGGCGTTACTGACTACCTTGTGCCCCCGCTGCTGCAAGGGCCAACATTGGGCCAAGGACTGTAGATCCAGAACAGTCAGTGATGTCCCTTACTGCCACGTTTTCCAGGAAATTTCCTGAGGGGGCATTCTCCAGCCCCCACCTCCAGAATAAGCCTTGGGGCAATAGGGTTTGTTTCTCAACGGATTTCACATCACACATTCAGCTCATTACCCAACAACCTACCTCTCAGCAGTCCGTTGCCCAGCTCTGGAGACAGACACACACACACACACACACACACACACACACAACACACACACACACACAAAACAGCCCAGGATTGGACCTCTGTGCCACCTCCACAACAGTATTGACTCCAGAGGAGGGCATTCAGGCAATGCCTACTGAGATACATGGCCTTCTACCCACAAATACTTTTGGCATAGTCCTGGGAAGAGCCTCACTTTCTTTAAAGTGACTCCAGATTACACCTGGAGTTATAAACCCTGACCACCAGAGGGAGATTCAGATTCTTGCCAGTACTACAGGTGGCCCTGTGTTTATACCTGCACAATAGACCACTGCCCAGTTGCTGCTTTTTCCTAAGGTTTCTACTAAAACCCCCTACCTTAAAGAAACCAGGGCCCCAGTGAGACAGGAATAGCAGAGGCCTTTTGGGCCCAAAGATTACTTACTCTCGCCCCATTATTACTTTGAGTCTAAATGGAAAAACATTTCAAGGGCTCTTAGATTCAAGTGCTGATGTCACTGTCATCTCTGACAAGTTTTGGCTGGCTGTCTGGCCACTGACCAATTCAGCCACCCACTTACAAGGGATTGTACATTCCAAAAACCCTCAAGTCAGCACTCAGACCCTTAACTTGGTAGATCAAGAAGGAGATTCAGGCACCATAGGCCCATATGTGATCCCAGATTTGCCAGTCAATCTCTGGGGGAGAGATGTTCTCTCCCAAATGAATGTCTTCATGTGAAGTCTCAGTGATGTGGTGACAAGACAAATGTTGGCTCAGGGATTCCTGCCAGGGCAAGGATTAGGAAAACAGGTATAAGGCATAATAGAACCTCTGGTTGTGACACAGAGACCTGACCAGTAAGGCTTGGGATCCCAGCCTCAGCCTTTTCTCTAATGGCCACGGTCATGCCTGCTCCCGAGACTCATGCAGAAAAAATTTCCTGGAAGGATAATACTCCTGTCTGGGTTGATCAGTGGTCACTAACACAAGAGAAGCTGGCTGCTGCTAGACAGTTGGGTGCAGGAACAGTTGGCAGCTGGCCACATTAAGCCATCTTCTTCCCCTTGGAGTACCCCAATTTTTGTTACTAAGAAAAAGTCTGGCAAGTGGAGACTCTTACAAGATCTCCACGCAGTTAACAGGGTTATGATTCCTATGGGAGCCCTGCAGCCTCATCTTCCATCTCCTGCTGCCATCCTGGCAGATCTTTTTTAAATTGTTATTGATTTAAAAGATTGCTTTTTCACCATACCTCTTCATCCAGATGATTGTCATCATTTTCGATTTATCATTCCTCAAATTAATTTCCAAGGACCCATGGACCACTTTCATTGGTGAGTTCTCCCTCAGGGCATGGCAAATAGCCCTACCCTAGCCCAGAAGTATGTAGCCCATGTAATCCAATCTGTCAGAAATGCCTGGCCATAAACATACATTCTTCATTACATGGATGACATTTTACTGGCTGCCTCTAATAAACAGCAAGCCCTCTCAGGTATTCAACAACTTCAAGAGGCACTGAGTTCACAAGGACTTAAAATTGATCCTTAAAAAAATTCAGATGAAAGATCCTTATTCCTATCTAGGGTATGAACTCTAGTTGGGACAAGTTCGTACCCCAAAGATTGAGCTTTAGCTTTCTTCCCTTAAGACTTTACATGATTTCAACAGTTGCTTGGGAATCTTCAGTTTGTTCATCCCTATTTGAAAATTCCTCCTGAGGTTCTAGTTCCCCTTAATGAACTTCTTTCATTTGTCCCTCAAATCCTTACACCCCAAGCCACTTCAGCCCTACAGCAAATAAGTCAAGCCATATCTTCCCAAACCTCATTTCAAATTCATTATGCTATCCCACTTTATTATATTGTTTGTGCTACAACACATACTCTGGTGGGGGTCTTTTGGCAACAATCCCAGACTCCTGCAAAGAAGGGATGTCCTTTGTAATGGGTATATCTCCCCTCAAGTCCAACCAAGGTTTTGGCAACCTACTATTCCTTGTCTGCCACCCTAATTGTTAAAGGAAGAAAATGTCCAGACAATATTTTGGTAAGGATCCTGATATTGTTCCTTACACATCAGATCAAGTGGAATGGCTTCTTCAATCTAACGATCATTGGGTCACAGCCTGAACTTCCTTTGCAGGCACCATAGACAATCATTATCCAAATTATTCCCTTATACAATTTGTAAAGATGCATTCTTTGACTTTCCTTTCCCAAAGTCACCACCAAGACTCCACTGCTTGAGGGCACCTTGGTGTTTACAGATGGCTCCTTGACAGGCAAAGTTGCCTATGTTTTACAAGATCAAGTTATTTCAGTACAGTCCACATATACCTCTGCCCAGCTGGTGGAATTGTTTGCAGTCCTTCAGGTTTTTAAAACGTTACCAATGACCCTATTTAATTTGTATACTGATAGTGCCTATGTGGCCCAGTCTATTCCTGTCTTAGAGACAGTCCCTATATTAAGCCTGCTTCTACTGCTTCCAAATTATTTGTGGAAATTCAATCCTTAATCATTAAGAGGACAGTGCCATTTGTTTTTTGTAGGACACTTGATAGCCCATTCTGGCCTGGGTGATCCTCTATCACACGGAAATGCCCTGGCTGATGAGGTCACTCATGCAGCATTCCCTACTCTACTTGATTCCATATATTTGGCAAAATGGACTCATGCTTTACATCATTTAAATGCCTCTACTTTGAGCCAGATGTTTAAGATTTCTAGGGATCAATCAAGATAAATTGTTAAGTCCTGTAGTGGATGTGCCATTCTTTTGCCAGTCCCTCACCTGGGAGTTAACCCTAGAGGACTCATCCCTAATGAATGATGGTAGATGGATGTTACCCATTTTCCTTTCCTTCTTTTTGAAAGCTAAAATATGTGCACGTTACAGTTGATACCTATAGTGGCTTTTTGTACGCATCTCCCCTTTCTGGAGAAGCGTCGTGTGATGTGATATCACATACCTTACAGTGCATGGCTGTCATGGGAAAATCACAGATTATTAAAACTGGCAATGGCCCTGGTTATACAGAAACTAAGTTCCAACAGTTTTGTTCACAGTTTGACATCAAACATGTTACAAGTATTCCCTATAAACCTCAAGGCCAAGGTATTGTAGAATGAGCCCATCAGACTTTGAAAAATATGCTTCAATGCCTGACTGAAGTTATAGATGCTTACTCTTCCTTTATGCCTCAAAACAGACGCAATCATGCTCTCTTTGTTCTTAACTTCTTGTCCCTGGACAATGAAGGCAGGTCAGTAGCTGACTGCTTATGGTATCCTAAATCACAGGATTCTCATGCATTAGTGCGTTGGAAGGATCCCCTTACTAGACAATGGAAAGGACCAGATCCTATCCTTATCTGGGGACAAGGGTCTGCCTGCATCTATGACAAAGAGAATGCTGGCCCAAGATGGCTACCAGAGAGGCTAGTGAAAACTGTTAACCCACCTGTGTCCAGAATGGAGCAACCATCTCCTACTGAGACAGATCTCATTTCTTTTCCAGATGCTGCTCCAGGCAAGAATGTTCGTGATCCTGTGGCTGACCGGAATGATCATCAACTGCCTCTGCCTAAGGCCCCTCATAGACACATCCCTTGGAATTATACTTGGATAGCCCTCTCGGAAAGGGATGATGTTGTCTGGGTCACATCCAAAACTTACACCAGCCAACATGCCTTACTCCTGATTTTTGTAAGCTGGAACAGGGAGTGGCAGCCCCTTGGAGTCCTCAACATCAGCTAGACCTATACAGAGCCACAGAGGATAATGTGCCCAATACTTAGATTATTACTCCTCAACATGTTTGATTTTTGGCTCCTCGGCCAGTTGGCCCTGGCTGTGATAATTCTGTCAGCTGAACCTTACTCGAAAATACAGATTTTTGCATTTGCCCAGGATTCCATTGTAGCCACTCTGTCCATCATAAGTGCAGTGGCAAAGCTGATTTTTATTGTGCCAGTCACAGTTATGAGACCTTGGGGATGGTCTATTGGAATCCTACCTCCTTCTGGGATCATATTACTCATGAAATTTTTTGTGCCCCCAAAGCTCTTTAGATGCCAATCCTCTTTGTACATCACCTTGGGTTGGTGCCTTCCCTGTCCATTACATTTACAGACCGTGCCAAGTCCCAAGATTGGACATGGGGATTCTCATGGGTCTCTGCCTTTATCAATCAGGCACAGATACTGGCCTTACCTTTATCATTAAGCTCCTCAAAGAACCAGTTCATGTAAAATCACCAGTCCCTATTAGTCTCATTCTGGTTCTAGTTCCCCAGGCACAGCCACATAAAAAACTTAACCCTTCATCTCCTACAGAAACTGCTCATATATTTACTTCAGTAACTTCCCCTGCTCCCAAAGCTGATTCTTCCAAAGCTGATACTCCCCTCTTTGCTCAGACGGAGAATATTGTTCTTACCTTAGTGAATCAGACCTTCCTTATATTTACTGCCACTTCCCCTGATCTTGTTGTTGATTGCTGGCTGTGTTACCATTCTCACCCACCTTTCTATGAATGTATCGCTGTTCCTGACAGTTTTACACCTACGAATAACTTCAATCATTGCCGCTGGCAATCCGGAGAGTAGAATGGTTTGTCTGTCTCTCAGGTCTCAGGTTTGGGCTTCTGTGTGACTCTTAATACACCCCCTTCACAATATACCCACCTTTGTAATGTTACCCTTGCACCTGATATTAGTAGCAAGTATTTAGTTCCACCAAATGATATCTGGTGGGTTTCCCTTGACAGCCTCATCCCCTGACTTTCAGCCAGCACCCTTTCAACTAAGAATTCTGATTTTTGCATTCTTGTACAGTTGGTCCCTCGATTGGTTTATTATCCTTCAGAAGAATTTTTTCAGTTGTGGGATCAGTCCACTGATTCCTCTCCTTCACTGGTTTGCCATTGAAGAGAGTCCCTACCTGACATGACCATTACAGTCCTCCTAGGCCTCAGTGCTGTAGGCATGGGGACTAGTATTTCCTTGTATATTCTCTCTAAATCTAGGTATCAAGAACTCAGTGTCACCATTGACAGAGATGTTCAGCATCTTCTACACAGCATTGACAACCTCTCAGCATCCCTATCCTCCTTAGCTGAAGTCGTCATCTAGAATCACAGAGGACTTGATTTACTCTTTTTACAGCAGGAAGGACTATGTGCAGCTCTTAAAGAAGAATGCTGCTTTTACATAGATAAGACAGGAATGGTTAAAGAGAGCATGAAAAAGGTCTGAGAATGCCGTGAGGAAAGAGAGAGAGAGAGAGAGAGAGAGAGAGAGAGAGAGAGAGAGAGAGAGAGAGAGGAGAGCTGGTACAAGAATTGGTTTTCAACCTCTCCATTTTTTTCAACCCTACTTCCTTCAATTTTGGGACCATTAATTGGGTTATTTTTGCTTATTTCTTTTGATCCCTGGGTGTCCTGTCCTGCAGGGCATTAAACAGGGTCCGGGGAGATCACCTAAGAGAGGATGAAGAGAAACGAGGAACATAAGGATCACGGCCTGTCTATAGGCTGACCAAAGAGGGGACTTCTGGCCCTAGACCAAGCAGAGAGGGGCCACCCATAAATTCTCTGACTGGTGATCTAAATTCTTGCTTAGGCTCAAAGACAAAGCACTGCAAGGGAATATAAATAAAAATTTAAAATTTCTTTCTGGGTTCCCGATGGACAAGCCTGAGTGCATAGAGGTTGATGTCCAAAGTATCCCCTCACCAGGAAAAAGACATTGGGACAGGTATGGTCCCCATGCCTCACTGGACAATGACAGGAGGACCAGAGCCATAACAAGGTCTTCTTTAATTACTAGAGGTCAGGCCTCTATCCCCACCTTGGCAAAGATTAGAATCTCCATGGTCCCTCTGTACTGAGAGGGGGAGATGTTGGGAGTGACCCTGCTTAATGATTAACTCCTTGGAAAGTCTTTATCTCTGTGAGAGAATACTAAGAACAAATAATCATAGATCTTGTAGACAGGTAGCCTTTGGTGGGAAAGTACTAGCCTAGATAAGAACAAATGATCATAGATCATGTAGACAGGTAGCCTTTGGTGGGAAAGTAATAACTTAGAAAAGAACAAATGACCAACAGATCTTATGGACAGGTACATGGTGACCTGTTCCACTCTGCTTCTTCTGTGAACTCTTCACCAGCTAATATCCTGTTCCTGAGAACACCTGCATTTCTCAGAAACAAAGAAGACCCTATGTCATCCCCCTCCCCACATCCTGCTTCTATCTGTATATAACCCCATGTTGGAAAATAAAATTTGATATCTTGGTAAGACTTTCAGACCTGCTGTCCATTTCTCTCATACCCTCACCCCCTGGTTCTCTCTTCTGGGTCCTCCATATCCTAGTTCACGATCCTTGGGACTGGGACATCTCTTGTAATCTGTTATTGATGCTTGCATCTGTAGCTCCTGACCTCTTTCCTAGGTTTTCCATTTCAAGAGTTGCCTCCATTTGTGATTTTTTATTGCTTCTTCTTCTTCTTCTTCTTCTTCTTCTTCTTCTTCTTCTTCTTCTTCTTCTTCTTCTTCTTCTTCTTCTTCTTCTTCCATTTTTAGGTCTTGGACTGCTTTATTCAATTCTTTTCACCTGTTTGATTGTGTTTCCTATATTTCTTTAGGGGGTTTATTTCTTTTCTCTTTAAGTACTTCTACCTGTTTACCCATGTTTTCCTGTATTTCTTTCAGTGAGTTATTTATATCCTCCTTAAAAGGCTCTATCATCTTCATGAGATAGGATTTAGGTTAGCATCATGGTTTACAGCTGAGTTGGGGTATGCAGGGTTTGCTGTGGTCGGAGAGCTGGGTTCTTATGGTGCTAAAGTATATTAGCTTCTATTGCTTATAGTCTTGCACTTGCCTCTTGCCATCTGGCTATTTCTGGAGTTAAGTGGTTTGGGTGTAGTCTGGAGCCTATCTTCTGTATCCCTGGGTTGCTGCTGGTCTCCTGGGTGATCTATGCCCCTGGCTGCAGCAGATCTTCTAGTAGGCCTTCAGACTGTGGGATCTTCAGAGGGGCAGACATACTGATGATCTGCCCTGCCTGAGGGTGTAGGCTGGAAGGGAAGATTTAAAATTTTAATTGAAATTGAAAATCATAAGAGAAAAACTGGCTTATGGCTGTGAACAAAGAGTTCTTGAAAAAATAAGTATAAAATCAGTAGGAAAATTCTTGAGAGCTCCCAGAAATCCAGGTTAGTTTACTCTGTTGTTCTTCCTAGGGTTCCTGGTCCTCTTCAGTTTCTTCAATTATGCCTTCAACTCGTTCATAAGACTTCCTGAGCACCATCTAATGTGTGGCTGTGAGTCTCTGAATTTCTTTCCATTGGTTGATGGGTGGAGCCTCTCAGAAAACAGTTATGCTCAGGTCTTATCTTCAAGCAAAATGGAGTATCATTAATAGTGTCAGGGATTGTTTTTTACCCATAGAACAGGTTTCAAATTGGACCAGTCATTGGTTGGCCATTCTCTCCATCTCTCCTATTTAGAAGATTGAAGGTTTTGTGACTGGGTTACCATCCTTATGCCTCCACTGGGAGTCCTGACTGGTAACAGGAATTAGTCCCTTTGGGATCTGTATCCCCCACTGCTTGGAGTTTCAGCTATAGTCACCCACATAGACCCTCTGTAGCCTTCTCCCATCCCAGGTTTCTTGCACAACCTAGAGATTGACACACACCCCCCAACACACACATCAATTTCCCTTCTCTCTCCCCTTCTTTTCCTACACCTCATACCCCCACCTTGTTCTTCTCCCCACAATCTCTCTCATCCTGTTTCCTCCCCACCCACCTCTGATAACTATTTTATTTCCCTTTCTGAGAAAGATTCAACCATCTTTCCTTGGGATCTCCTTGTTATTTGACTTCTTTGGGTCTTTTAAGTGAGTACATACCATTCATGTCCATTTGAGTGTGAGATACCTCCTTCTGGATGATATTTTCTAGTTGCATCTATTTGGCTGCAAATCTCATGATGCCCTTGTTTTTAATAGCTGAATAGTATTTATTCCATTGTGTAAATGAACCACATTTTCATTATCCATTCTTCAGCTGAGGGACATGTAGCAACCTTTCCAGCTTCTGCCTATTACAAATAAAACTGCTATGAGCATAGTTGAGCAAGTGTTCTTGTGGAGTGGTATCTTTTGGGTATATGTCTAGGAATGATATGATATAGCTTAACCTTGAGGTAGAACTCTTTCCAATTTTTGGAGAAACCACCACATTGATTTCTAAAGTGGTTATATAAGTTTGCACTCCCACCAGCAATGGAGAAATGTTCCCCTTGCTCCACATCCTCATCAGTATGTTCTGTCCCTTGAGGGTTTTTTTTTTTTTTATCTTATCCATTTGGGTGGTGCAAGGTAGAATCTCTGAGTTGTTTGGATTGGCCTAGGCCTTCTGCACATATTTAGCAATTTGCACCTTAGCTTAACCCTCATGTGGGTCAAACAACAACTAGATCAGGGGCTGTCCCTGAATTTGTTGCTTGCCTGCCTGTGTATCCTGTTCCTGTAATTGAATCACTTTGTCTGGCCTCAGTGGATTGAAAGTCGATTTTATTCTATATGAGAATGGCTACTCCAAAAGGACATGCATGGTGTATACTCACTAATAAGTGGATATTAGTCAAAAAAAAGTACAGAATACCTAGGAAAAATTCACAGAACTCAAGAAGGTTAACAAAAATAAGGGCTCAAGTGAATCCCACTTGGAAGGGAGAAGAAAATAATAATGGGAGGCAGAGGGAGGGAGGGACCTAGGTGGGAGAGAAGAACATGATCAGGGATGGGGGCTGGTGTGGGGCCGTGAAAGGTAGTGTGGTACCTGGTAAGCTAATACTAGAAGACCCAGAGACCCTAAAGTGACAGTAGAAGCTTTGTCTACTCCCAGGCACCCGGACCTTGTCACTAGCCATAGCCTCCCTGCCCCCATAGATTTGTGACTATCAGTAACATAAGGGAGGCACACCCCACCTCTCCACATGTAAAAAAACATGACCTGTGGTCACATAGACTCAAGACATATCGCCATGCTTATGAGGTGCATAGTGGCCTGGAGGGCTTAGCCAATAAGCTTTCCTTCCCAGACATTCCTCCCTGCAAAAGATATTTAATCTCAGACCCACCCTGAGACATGAGGTAAGGTTTTACACATCCACCTTCTTCTATGACAAATAATGCGTTAAAACCATGGACTGCCTCTTTTCATCATGATCCTCCATGGGGAGTCATGGAGATGGCCTTTGCCTACACAGCCACTGTCTAATCTCTGGTAGAAGGCCTCTCTGTGCTCCCAGCAAAAACTGCCACCAAGCCAAGCTCAAGCCTGCCATCATCAAGCTTGGAGGCCCCCTTATTCACTTACCCTCTCCAGTCCTTGGCTAGATTCAGCCCATGGAACTCCACTCCATTCTCAGCTCTTCAGCAACTCCCAGAGGCACCTGCATGTCAGAGAGCCTGAGAACCTGACATTCCTGGCCTCTTTGTAGGCCAGGGGACCCCTTAACCAGTTCTGCTGTCCAGCATCTCAGACTCCACTGGAGCATTCTGGAGCAGTGTCTCTACACTTCCGTACAGCCCAACACCCACAACAGTGTGAGGTAAGCACAGTCAGTACACCATGCCCTGCCTCCCAGAGTGGCTGTGCCCTGTGGCAAAGCAGACAAGGGACCCAAACACTACAGGGTGTGGGAGACAGGAGAGAAGCCCTGAGTGTCAGCAGAATGAATAGAAATATGCAACCTTGAAGGTTGGTGAGAGGTGAGGAGACCTTCTAGGAAGTACCTAAGGCCTGGAGGTGAGAGACTCTCAAGACTCAAAGGGAGGGAACTTAGATGAAATGCCCAACAGTGGGAAGAGGGAACTGTATAGAGTCCACCTCTAGTCAAAAGACAGTGCATCAAGTGGAACGGTATGGTTGCCATTCCACAATCAGAAATTCTGACCCAGAATTGTTCTTGTCTAAAGTAACTTCAGGAACAAAATGGAGAAGAGACCGAGGAAAAGGCTGTCCAGTGACTGGTCCAACTTGGGGTCCATCTCAAGGGGAGGCTCCAAGGCCTAATTCTATTATTGATGCTACGGTGTGCTTACAGACAGGAGCCTAGCATGGCTGCCCTCCAAGAGTTTCAACAAGTAGCTGACTTGAGACAGAAACAGATACTTACATCCAAGCATTGGACTGAAGTCAGGGACCCCTATGGTTGAATTAGGGAAAAGGTGGAAGAAGCTGAGGAGGAGTGCGACCCCATAGGAAGATCAGCAGTCTCAACTAACCTGAAACCCAGGGATCACTCAGACACTGAGCCACCAACCAGGCAGCATAAATGAGCTGGTTTGAGGCCTCCAACACATATATAGCAGAGGACTGCCTGGTCTGGCCTCAGTGGGAAAAGACTTGCTTAACCCTTAAGACACTTGAGACCCCAGGGATTGGGTTGGCCCGGGGTGGGGAGCACCTCTTGGAGACGGGGGAGGAAGAATGTGATGAACTGTAAAAGTAGGGACCAGGAGGAAAGCAATGACTGGACTGTAATATATATATTATGTATTTTTTAATTAAATCTTTCTCCCACTTCCTCCCTGTCCTTCTATCTTTCTCTAGTCCATCTCCCAGCTCCCCCTCAAATGCATGGCCTCTTTTTCTTTAATCTGTATCATTATATTTATCTGCATGTGCAAATAGAAACAAATGTATAGATACTACTTTCTGAGTCATTTTGTGTTGCTTGTATGTACATGTTTTTAGTAATGACCATTTGGTATTAGGTAACCAAGTAGGAGATTCATCCCTGGGAAATGTAATTCTCCCTTTGTTAGTAGTAGTTAAGTTGCTTGTGAATTTTCATATAGAGTTGAGTGTCCCAAAGACCAACTGATAATGGATTTATTTAGTTCTTGTTTAGGAAACCATATTTTTGAGACTTCATACATGCAGTTTTGCTGTCATACATAAAAGACTGTCTCACAGATTTTTTGATTGTTTGACTTATAATCATTTCATTTCTCTCTCTTATCTTTTCTGAGCTTTAAGTGTAGAAGTTGTGTTGTAAATGCATTAGTTGGGGCTAAGCACCCCACATTCAGTTGTTGGGTCATTTCTTTTCTTGATTCTTTGTCTTTGATTTATTTATATGTTTTGGATATTAATACTTTATCAGATGTCTAGCTTGCAGAAATCCTATCCCATGTTGTGAACTTTTCTTCTTTATTGAATTTATTGTTTCATTTTCTGGACAGAAACTTTTTCAGCTTTATGAGGTCCCAATTGCCATCACCACCATTAATTTCCGAGTAAATGGAATCCTATTCAGAAAGTCCTTTTCCACACCTTTATCTTTCAGGGTACTTCCCATGTTTCTTTTAGCAATTTTAGGGTTCAAGTGGGAGTTCTTTGATCTGCATAGAGCTGTTGGTGTGTGTGTGGGGGGCAGGATGGTATCTATGGGTTCAACTTCATTCTACATGAAGACATCCAGTTTTCCCAGAACCATTTGTTGAAGATGCTATCTTTTATCCACTGTATATTTTGTACATATACAGTCACGTATTAGAAGTAACTATATGTACTTAAATGTCTAGATCTGATCTTTTATTTGGTTCCATTGATCTCTGTTTGTTTTGTGCCAGTATCATGTTGTTTTTATTACTATCTTGGTATAATATAGATTGATGTATCATAGGGTAATTTCTCCATCATTGCTCTTTTTACTCAGGATTGCTTTGACAACCCAAGATCTTTAGTGATTTCATATGAATTTCAGATTTTTTTCTCTATCTATGAAGAATGTTATAGGGATTTTGATTTTAATTGTATGGGGTTTGTAAATTGCTATTAGTATATAATATTTATTTTAACAAACTGTGAGAATGGAAAGTCTTTCCTAGTGTCTTTTTTCTCCACTGTTTTCTTCAATGTCTTTCTTCAGCAATTTAAAGGATTCATCATAGAGACCTTTCATCTCCTTCATTGGGTTATTCTTAGGTGTTTTTTTGAAGCTATTGTGAATAGGAGTATTTCTACAATCTCCTCATTACCATATTTATTATTAATATATAGAATAGCTAATAATTTCTGTAAATTGATTTTGTATCCTAACACTTTTCTGAAACCAGTCATCATTTCTAGATATATTTTGGTCAATTTTTTGAAATCTATGTGTAATCTGCAAATAAGAACAATTTGATTCTTTTACTCTTGTTTTTATTCCTTAAATTTCCTTCTCCTGTCTTATTACTCCAGCTCGTGCTTAAAGTACTATACTGAGAATGATGGGAATGGTGGATAGCCCTCCCCATTCTGATTGTAATGGGATTGCTTTTGGTTTTTCACTATTTAAATTACACTCACTGTGGTTTTGCCATACAAGCTGTTATTACATTGAGGTATGTGTCTCACAGACTTATCCCCACTAGGATTTTCATCATAAGACATGGTGGATTTTGTTAAAGATATTTTCTGTATCTCTTGAGAGTGTACTTTTGTCTTTAAGTCTATTATATGACTTATTGTATTTACTAACTTGTGTAAATTGAAGCATCATTGAATCTGAGATACAAACACTTGATTGTGGTGGATGAACTTTGTTATATATACAAGCACTTAGCTCTAAGTATTTTATTTTTTATTGGGGAGTTTTATAAGTATGTTGATTAGTGGTATAGTATGTAGTTGTGTTTCTTCCATTTTTTTTTTTTTGGTCATGTGTCTCATGTGGGAACCTACTGTGCCTCAGATTAACCTGGTTTATGAGCTGGGACTGTGGGGATAACATGGTTCTGGGGAGATCAGCAGGCAAAATTGGTGTGTAAGCTATGTATTCTGAGCAAGGCTAGATGTGTGGAGCTGGTATGAGTGAACTTGGTTCTGGGCATTTTCTCCAGATTTAACTAGAATTTTGCTAACTCACTCACAGTGTCTCATCTAAAATAGGCAAAGTACAGAAAACAAGAAGGAATCTCAGTCTTTGTAATGACCATCACCTAGAGAGGAGGGACTCAATATAGACATTGTTTATTGACTGAAGATCTATTCCTCTTGCTTGCTCCATGAAGAAAGACTTATGATGAAGTTACAAGGATATATTGGATTGAATTACAAGCATAACTTTAAACATGCATCCTTAAAGCAGCATTTTTAATGATAAATTAATAACTTAGCTGGAGCTGTATTTACTGATTTTTTTTCCCTCATTAGGGTAAAACTTTCTGTATTTGGTAGGTGGTTGGACTAGATACCTTCAACCTATGTCCATGCTAAAGTTCTAGGGTTTGCTGGTAATATTTATAATGTTTGATGAATATGTCTCCTTTCTTTCTTTCTTTCTTTCTTTCTTTCTTTCTTTCTTTCTTTCAGCATGGAAATAAAAGAAAACATTACTCATTTTCTTTTTCTGAATACTATGTTCTACATTAATTTTCTCCACATCTTAGAATAATGTGTCAATAATGTTATTTTTATAGCTAGTTCATTTTTTATTCATGTCATAGAATACTATGTTTTCCCTAATTCTTAAATATTTTTCAAATAAAAAAAAAAAACAGAAGAGCTGAACAATATCTAAATCCAGTTAGAATTTCCTGAAAGTCAACACCAAAAGCAGGAAAAGTGAGGTCTAGGGAGAAGAACAGGGAGGCTACCACCTGGTACTCATAGCATGCTTCCTGAACAGAATACACTTACTAGATCTGGGGGGATCGGTAGAGTAATTCTGAGCAGAGCAAAAACTTGATAATGCTGCCTCCTATACAACAGATATGTCTGATATCTCTGTTTCTGGTGTAAAAGACAGTTTTTGTTGGAATCCAGTCCAAAAATATGAGCCTTTTACTAGGAGGCAGATAATTTGGGAAGGAGTACTACAGAGGAGACCTTTGAAGGGCAGACAATACCCATTTTCTTCTGCAATGCTCCTTATAGTGATGTGTCTACACCTTTCAGAGGAAAAGCCTAGAGTATTTCAGATTTTCAAAGACTGATACCTTGACAGTCTAAATTTTTATTGTAAACTTGGCATTGAATAGCTATATGATTTTCTTTTGTGTAGATTTGCTAAAATTTATTGGGCCAATCTGTTGCTTTTCTTTTTTAAAAAAAAATATTTTATTTTTTTTACTTACTCACTTTACATCCCATTCACTGCCCCCTCCCATTCATCCCCTCCCACAATCCTTCCCCTATTCCCTTCCCATTCTCTTCTGAGCAAGTGGGGTTCCCCCTGGGTATCTACCCCTACCTAGGCACTTCAAGTCTCTGTGAAGCTAGGTGCTTCTTCTCCCACTAAGGCCAAACAAAGCAGCTCAGCTAGTAGAACATATCCCAAGTATAGAAAACAGCTTTTGGAATAGCCCCATTCCAGTTGTTTAGGACTCACATGAAGGTCAAACTGCACATCTGCTACATATGTGCAGGGGTTGGGGGGGCTAGGTCCAGCCCATGTATGTTCTTCGGTTGGTGGTTCAGACTCTGAGAGTCTCAAAGATCCAAGTTAGTTGATTCTGTTGATATTCTTCTGTAGTTTCAATCCCCTTCAGTGCCCGTGTTCCTTCCTCCTATTCTTCCATAACAATCTCTAAGCTTCATCCACTGTTTGGCTGTGGGCCAATATATGATTATTGGGCATTAACATTTGTCTTCACTCTTTCCTTTGGTAGTTGAAGTAAATTTAAATTCATGTCCAGTCTACAAACATGTCTTCATTTCTTTGCCACTCTTTTGTTCCCACAACCATGATTTCAGGTTAACATGATGTTTCAGCATATATTGAAATCTGTTACCTCATATGCAGCCTTGGAACAGTTACTTGCTTTATTTTTTCTCCCATTTTCTTCATTTGCCACATGGAGTTTTCACTGGTCAGTCACACTTCATAAAGGGAGTATTAAGAGGGACAATAAGAAACTATACAAGAGACATGAAAGACAATGACAAATGAACAAGAGACACTAAATAGAGAATGACTTCTTAACTAGTCTATCACTCAGGACCAGAGACTCTTATGTTTCTTCAACACCCCACTAACCTCATTCCTCTAAGACTGAAGTAATCTTCTTTCATATTGGAGATGTGGAAAAGCTCTTTATCTTCAAAGATTAAATTTGGGAAATTACTTGGTCTCACTTTTGCTTCAGTGTTCTCAGTTGGCACATAGAGTTATCACTACCTCAAGTATATGCCAAAATTTCATGTTGGCTAAGTTTCTACCACCCAAAGCTATGCAACTAAACTAACACACATGAACATACACATCAATGAATGTAATATAATGTCTATCTTGACATAAAAGGGTAGTTCAGGTGCCTATGTAATCAGAAAGGGAGCATTCATCTCCTATGACTTCCAGGGAAACATAAATAAAAATTTGAAGCATTTCCAAGAATTCATCAAATCTTTAGGATGATAGAGTAGAGTTGTGGGTTTTGAATATTCCAAATATTATGATGCATATCACTATAATGTGTTTCCAAATTCACCTTCTACCTCAAACAGAAGTTTCCTGATGAGGTTATTAGAAGTCTGTAATGACTTCTTGAAAAATACGTTTAGGAAAGTGACACATATTACATTATATAAATTCTTCAGAACATTAACTTAACATTTTGTTCTCTAAAATGTACTCTTTTTGGTGGATATAATTATTGTGGATGTGAGCAAAGCTGAATCTGAATCATTTAAGACTTTGGCATTCATAAATAATGCAACCAAGTTA
This sequence comes from Mastomys natalensis, assembly GCA_021653895.1. Taxonomy (NCBI): domain Eukaryota; kingdom Metazoa; phylum Chordata; class Mammalia; order Rodentia; family Muridae; genus Mastomys; species Mastomys natalensis. The sequence continues at coordinate 409,689 of JAJTUV010001193.1, read as the reverse complement.
ACAGTTTTCCTATGTGGAGATGAGTCAATATGGACATTCTACAGTGAGGAACAGTCTCCCTCTTGGTTACAAAAGGCTGTTACTGAAGCATTTGAAGGGTTATAAAGGTAAAATCATTTCAAGAATTATTTGCTTAGGATAGCAGGTCAGAGGAAAAGTTGGAGTTGAAATGTGCCAGCAATTATAAGTTCTGTCAAACTAAATTGCATGCATAATTTTCAATTATTATCTAAAGATTAACCCACATTCATGCTTTTAACAAAGTTTTATCCATAGGGAGTGATTTTGTCTAGCTATTGGAAAGTTTCTTTCCAATGACTTTCCTTAATATCTTGCATGGTTATAAAATCATTCTTTGGAGTTTAGAGAATGCATAATTTTCAAAACTAAACTGTTATGAAAAAAGAGAACAATTATGGATATCAAATAGCTTATGTGCTACTTTTTTTTCAGGCATGGTGCGTGTGTGTGTGTGTGTGTGTGTGTGTGTGTACAGTAGAGTATATTCTTTGGGTGGGAATCAAGTGAATACTCCAGGAAGAGCATCTCCATGAGATATTTTGATGCAGTGCAGATTGAATTGTTTTAGACAAATGAAGATAATTCTATTTTTAAAATGGGGAAGCAAAGCATTAACATTTAATGATCTACTTCAATATTGTGTGTTTATACTTTTACATAAAAGGGAGAAGCTCTCAAATTTAGGTATAGCTAGAAAACTGCAACTTTTGATAGGGGCACAAATTCCCCTGAAGAATGGGACATGGTAATACTGTGACTGTTAGTATTACTTTTAAGGTAGCAATAGTCTCTGCCAAGACTATCAAAATACAAATTATAGCCCAACTATTATGGCAAAGAGCAGGAAGCAAAATGGAAGACATATACACATGTAAATGGAAATAAACATTCAGAATTATTTTCATGAAAAAACACTCTTTCCTTTTTTCTTCTATCAAAATTAGACTTCTGTAGTTTTGAGAAATCAAGAATTAGTCTCAGGATGTTTGGGAAGGTTTGGTTTAAAGGATCATTGAAACCTTGGGAAAGAGTCAGAGAAGGTGTACATTAGTAACAGGAAGGCTGAATGAAAGACAAGTGGTAGGGACAATACTTTAGAGCAACTAGTGAGGAGCAACTATTTTGCCCAACTTACCAAACTATTAGAAGCTTTCTATTGTCTTGGAAAAAGCCAGTGTTAGAGAAGCCTGTGAACCTGAAATCCTGAAGCCCCACTTTCAACAATTATAATTTGTGAACTTACAAACTATGAGAGAGAAGAGGTATGTAACTTAGCTGGTTGTTTAAGATAGAGTTTGACAGAGGGATCCTTTGTAGCTCAATATTGCTGCCAAAATTCAGAACTTCAGGGACTTGAGATACTTTCAGCCTAGACCTACTCTGTGCACCAAGGTCTAATGAGGCATCCAGATCATTAACATGGATTCTTACAAGTATAATCAACTCCAAACCAGCTCTCCCTAAAAGGAGAAATCCATGAGAAGGAAGACCCTGGAAATGTTCAAATGTGAAAATGGAACCTGCAGAGTGTGGAAGCTCATTCCTTTGTATGTGGAGGAGAGGTTGTGCTACCCTAGCTTTGATCTTCACAGTGTAGAAAAAAACACTTCATTGAAAACATAGACAAAAGAAAGCTTGATACTTGCATAGTGGTCACGTTGTTTCAGTGCCTTAGCTTTTGGTCAAAACTCTATGACATAGATGTGACCATTGTAAATGCACTGGTAAGGTCTGATGGAAAGAAGAATGCATATATTCTGCTGCCTCCAGATTATGATACTCAGGATGCTGCTAACAACCTTAGGATCATCTACACTGACTCTGACTGGCTATTTCTAAATACACATTTTTCAGCATTAAAAAAGGAAAAGTTCTTTAGGTTGCTTTGGTATAACTTAAGTTCAGACAGAGAACTAAAATGAAGGATTTCACACGTGGAATAAAGATAAAAATGTCATTATATTTCTGAGAGGCATTTTTTCCCCATGATGGGGCTAGAAATCTGTCCTTGTACAAATTCTATTGAGTATCTCCACTAAAAGGTTGTTAAATTACAGAAGAGACCCAGATATAGAAAAAGCAGGCTGGTTTAACCTAGATCTCCATTTTCCTTAGATCCTACCCCCTATTATCTTGGGGCTTCCTCAGGTTTCAGAACCCTGGTTGAGCTTTGCAAGGATGTATCAAGAAATTATTATGGCCTGATCAGCCTGCTATCTCAGAGAGACCTACATTCTCCTGCCACCTCTCTTCTACCTCTATCAGACTCCTTCCAGAACCATACAGATAAGCTTCCCTTTCTCCACTCATTGTCCCTGCTCTCTGAATCCTCTGGACCAAGCCAAAGCTGCCTAGCGCAGCCTGCTACTCTGGGCGGACTTCAATTCTCCCACTGTATCTCCACCACCTCCATAAGACTCCTGAACCATACAGGTAAGCTTTCTTTCTCCTTACCCCTCTTCATCCACATTCATAGGACTTAAGAATCTTGAACCATCCAGACCTGCAAGTCCATAACTGTACAGCCCAAGGATACCCATCAGAGGCCTTCCACACCAGGACCATTTAGGTTCACCCCGTCACAATACCTACTCCAACAAGAACATCCAGGGACTAAAACTAACCAGATGGCTAAAGGCCCTAGAAAGAACAAAACCAACAATACCCAGGGCAACGTGACACTTCCAAAACACAGGTACTACACAACAATAAGCCCTGGAGATCCTAACATAACTGAAGCACAAGAAAATTACCTTAAATCCAACCTTATAAAATTGATAGAGGCCTTTAAATAGGAAACAAATAAATCCCTCAAAGACATACAGGAAAATACAATTAAACAGATGAAGGAAATAAATAAAACAAGGCAAGAACTTAAAGTAGAAATAGAAGCAATAAAAGGAACACAGACTGAGGAACTCTTGGAGATGGAAAACCTAGGGAGGTAAACAGGAACAATAGATGCAAACATCACTGAAGAATACATGAGATGGAAGAAATAATCTTAGGCATGGAAGATACAATAAAAGAAATTGATATATCAGTCAGAAAAAATGTTAAAGCTAAAAAATTCCTGACATAAAACATCCAAAAAATCTTAGATATCATGAAAAGGCCTATTCTAAGAGTAAAAGGAATAGAAGAGGGTAAAGAGTCTCCACTCCAAGGCCCAGAAAATATTCTTAACCAAATCATTAAAAAAATACTTTTCCCAACCTAAAGAAAGTGATGCTTGTAAACATACAAAGTGCTTATAGAACATCAATTAGACTAGACTAGAAAAGAAATAACATAATAATCAGAACACAAAATATACATAGGAAAGAAAGAATATTAAAAGCAGCCAAGAATTAAAAGCAGCCAAGAAGTAATGAATACCTAGGATACAACCCACAAGAAAGGCCCAAGTGAGGATGGTTCAATTCCACTTAGAAGGGAGATGGAAATAATCACAGGTGTTAGAGGGATGGAGGGACCTGGGTGGAGAGGGGATGGAGAGGATACAAGAAGAACAGAACCAGTTATGGGGTAGGGAAAGTAGAGAAGCTCAGAGGGCAAAGAAAATGAATGGAGATAAGCAGCATCGTGTTTGGGAAGTATGGGGGCAGGTGTCTCTCTAAAAAGTCCCATTGACTTGGGAGTTAGGAGACTCTTAGGACTAAATGAGAGTCAACTTAGCCAAAATACCCAACATTGGGGAGAGGGAACTCAACGAGTCTACCCTCACTTGATTGACAGGGCCTCAAGGAGAGGAACACGGTTACTTATTCACAGTCAAAATTTCTGATCCAGAACTGTTTCTGTCTAAAGAACTTCAGGGACAAAAATGGAAAAGAAACTGAAGGAAAAGCAGTCCAATGATGGCCAACCTGGGATCCATCTCATGGATAATGTCAGGGCACCAAGGCCTGACACTATTACTGATGCTATGATGTGCTCATAGATGAGCTGGCATAGTAGTCCTCTAAAAGTACCTACCAGGAGCTTACTGAGACAAGCACACACATATGCCTAACCATTGAACTGAAGTAGGGGACTCCAATGGTTAAATTAGGGGAAGGATTGAAGAAGGATTAAAGAAGCAGAAGAGCGACCCCATAGGAAGGCCAGCCAGCTCAACTTACCCAGACCCCATGGAGCTCCAGAGACTGAGCCACCAATCAGGAGCATACACAGTTCAGTCAAGGCCCATGGCACAAATATAGCACAAGTCTTCCTGGTCAGGCCTTAGTAGGAAAAGATGTTCTTAAACTTCAAGAGACTGAGGCTCCAGGTAAGAGGGAGGCCTGTTTCTGACTGCCAGGGTTGGGGATACCCAGAGGGACTCCCATTGACTCACAAGAGAAGTAGAGAAGGATTGGGTGACTTGGAGGGGGGAGTGATCAGAATGTAAAGTGAATATGTAAAACATGCCTGGGTCACTTGGTATCTCCTTTGAATAATGAGGAAAAACATACTGATACTGCATATTAAGAATTGGGGATTGGCTCTATAACCTGCAGGACAACTGATCCTATCTCCTTAAAGGATAACCAGAAAAAGAGGAAAATACAATTTTACAATAACTTAACACTTACATATAGAATTGCAACTTGCAAAACTTTTTATCTGATACTGATATATACAACTTAACCTGAAAGAGACAACTGAGGAAATCTGGACATTCATTAAATTAGATGATATTAGGGTGTTATTGTTAATTTTTATCTTTACAATGATTTCATTTTAAGAAAATATCTTTTTTAGTAATGTATATAGTATACTAATAGATAAAATAATCTGATATCTCCAATAAGAAGATAAAATAGGAGAAAGAATCACTGGGACAGTACTGGGAGATCCTTAAATCTCCAACCCAAATATGACCTGATCAAAGAAAACACAATCAGTAATTATGAATATTCTGTAAACCTAGATTGGGCAGATACCGCTACACTACTCTGTTCCCTAGCTATGAGACCATTATAACTTGAGGATTTTCCAGATCCTGCATCTGTCCTTCTACCTCCTGATTCCCAGTCATCCTCTCCTTCATCATCTTCCTCCTCCATTGACTTCCTCTAGTCCTCAATCATCCTCCCCCCCTACTTTCCTCCCACCAACCTTTATATCTCCACCTACCCTTCCTCTGCCCAATCACTGGTTCCAGCCTTTATTTTACAAATTAAGATGGGCAGAAGGTTCACTAGAAATCACCTGAGTAATGACTCACACCTCTTCTGCAGCTTCCGGTCTGGGCCCAGGCAGCAGATCCCTGGAGGCAGCTCTGCACTGAACCTCACAAAACCCGGCAGAAGTGGGGCACCCAGCAGCTCTGACCCAGGCAGTATCTCTGGTAAGGAGACAGCAACACCCACCCCAAACAGGGAGTAACTGGGACCCACCGGGACCCACTCAGACCCAGGGATTTACTCCTGGCCCGGAGCACCGGCTCCTTCCGGTCTGGGTCGGAGCTCCCAGCAGATCCTAGGCCGGAGCTCTACACCAAATCCCACAGAACCCAGGGGAAGCAGGGCTCCTAGGAGCTCTAACCCAAGCAGCTTCCTACGCAAGGAGGCAGCAACACTTGCCCCACACCGGGAGTAACTGGGACCCACCGGGACCCAGGTACTCACTCCTGGCCCCAGCACTGGTTCCTTCCGGTTTGGGCCTGGGCGCTCAGCAGATCTCGGGCGGCAACTCTGCCCGATTGGGTAATCTCACAGAACCCAGAGGAAGCGTGGCTCCCAGGAGCTCTAACTCGAGCAGCTTCTTAAGCAAGGAGGCAGCAACACCTGCCCCAAACAGGGAGTAACCAGGTCCCACAGGGATCCAGGAACTCACTCCTGGCCCAGAGCACTGATTCCTTCCGGTCCGGACCAAAGCACTGAGCAGATCCTGGGCCCTAGCTCTAATCTCAGCAGCGACACCCAACCTAAACAGTTCTGACACAACCAAGAGAACAGGAAAGACAGGTTCCAGCCAGAGACAGCACAGGTAGCACCAAGGAGAACCAGATGGCAAAAGGCAAGCGCAAGAATACCAGGGCCAGCAACCCAGAACACATGTCATCATCAGAACCTAGTTCTCCCACATTAAGCCCTGAACTCCCCATATCACCAGGAAAGCAACAGTCAGACCTAAAATCACTTTTAATGATGATGATGGAGGACTTTAAGAAGGACATAAATAACATTCTCAAAGAATCTGAGGAGAACACAGGTAAACAGGTAAAAGCCCTTAAGGAAAGGGGAATTAGTATCAAAATACAAGGCTGGGGCTATCCACAACACTGTTCAAAGTGGACACAGGGTATATTAACTATTTTAGTGTAATGTTTACTTTCCTTATAATTTATAATTTAAAATTTTCAAATTAAAAATTTTTTTAAAAATACACCAGCACAAATTCTCAATTCTTGTTATGTGAGAACATAGAGTATGTTCCTGTTGTTTTTATTGATTCCTGACAAATGTCTTTTTGACACAGACATATGTTCTTATTTGATCCATGTTGTCTTTTCAGCCAACCAGTGCAGACCTTGTCTGCTGTATGTGGGATTTGAGCACACAAGTGGTGGACCACAGTCTGATGCTATAGATAATCTTACTTCAGTCTCAGTGTAGTTTTAAACAGGAATGTAACAAAGAAAGCAATGATCTATAGATGGTTGTTTATGTTCAGAAAAACATGGTCAAAAACATGTAAATAAACACTAGTATGTCAGGGGCAGCCCTGCTTATACACTGAAGGCCTAAAATCAGCAATAGGCCTGACAGACATGCCTGCTAGAACAAAGTCTTGGGTCTCTGTGGAAAAACACTGAAACAGATGCCTAGAAGCTATTGTAAACAAGCAGCTTTGGTGGAAGGCTGCCAAGCCTGAGTAGTCACAGACATTGTAGCCTTGGTGGATAGTATCAACTTAGATAAAGACAAGTGAATCATAGGTGTAGTCATAGTGGTCTGTCCCCTGAACCTTCACCCAGCTGACACTCTGTTCTGGAAGATATCTGTACTCCCCCTAAACACCTACACTCCTGCATCATCCCCTTCCCCACATCCTGCCCTTTTGTATATATAACCTGTGTGTGAAAAAGTAAAGATTACAATCTGTTCAGACTATAGACAGATCGTCACTTCTTTGTGTCGGCCTGTCCCCACTTTCTCTTTCAGGTGATATCCCCAGACTCTTGTTTAATGTCCTCCTGGACAGGACACTAGTAGGCACATACTAAATATTAACACTGCAATCCTTTCTCAGTAGTTTCGCAGGACAGACCAAATTAAACACAATTTCCTCGCAAGAACTATAGATTATATCTGGGAAAGCATGAAAGTAAGGCAAACGACCATATCCACATTCAGGTTACACTTACCCAATTGAGTTTTATAGCTGTGTTCTGACATTCAACAAGAAGAAACACATCTTATAAATTGTATGTAAATGTTTAATACAAGAGGTATGAACTCATATCCAAGAACAATCCAGGGAGCAAAATGCATCTGAGATAAAAGGCCCTCTGCCTTTTTTTCCTGGAGCCTCTCTCACAGTTCCCTAAGGCATTGTTCACAATGAATCATTATTTTTACCATGATATGACACATCTACCTTAGTGTACGAAATGTACCCCATATGAAGATGCCTAGTGTTGGGTAAGCATCTATACCCATATTCAGTTTTCTTTGTACAGACGCTGACAGGATTTGGTGTCTTCTATGCTTATGAATATAATTACCTTTGCCTCCAGGCTCTAAACTATAGTAATATCCTCTTTTCTCCATTGTAACTGCCCTTTTCTCTCCTATGTTTCTCTTAGTTTAAAATTAAACATAGTATAGAAATTTTTGACCTATGTAGTGGTCAGAGTCCTGTATAATAACAGAGTGAACCTTTATGTACAGAAAGGGCATTTATTGGAATGCTCTACACATAGTGATCCAGCTAATTCAACAACAACTGGCTGTGAAAAGAAAGTCCAAAAATCCAATAGTTGCTCAGTTTGTAAGGCTGAATGCCTCAGCTTGTCTTCAGTATATGCTGAAAACACCAAGATGTAGGCTCTAATGCCAATGAGGCATTTCTAGCAAGGTGAAGGAAAATAGGGAAGGATAAAAGACTTCCTTTTTTCATGCCCTTATATAGGCTTCCAGCAAAATGTGTGGCCCAGATAAAGATGTGTCTTCCTGCCTTAAGATTTCAATTAAGTGTGTCTGTCTTCCTACTTTAAAGATCCAGATTAGAAGAGGATCTCTGCACTTCAAATTTAAACAAATATCCCTCACAAACATGTATTTTTATATTTTAGTTATTTCCAGATATATTCTCAGGTTGTGATGATAATTCTTGTGGATATATTACTACACTGTATATATGGCCTTTAGGTTCCTGTCTTAGTCTCAGGCCCTAGTCATAAGATAAAAGCAATGCAAACCAGTGTGATAGGTTGGCTACTGCTAGCATGTTATCAACATATCTGTGATATCTATCTGCCTATACATACTGATGGCTTCTTACTGCAGTAAAATTACTTCTATGCTTAAAGGTTGTCTCTGAACAAAGAAACAAAGCATTAGAAGATTACTCTTGGTAGAATCATGTTCAATTGATGATGTGCTTCTCTGGTTCCTGAACTGCACACCACTGATATGTGTTCCATGTGATCTCACTAAGTTCTGTTGGAATCCCAGGTCAATAGCAGCAACCTCCCCAAATGTGCATCCTCTAGTGATTCCTTTCCCTTCAATAAGTTATAGTTGCCTACAATGTCCCCAGGAACCATCTATCATTTCAATAACTTGTGTACAAATCTTTGCATTGTACCTTCTAAAGAACTTGTATCTAAAACAACTGGCATATAGTAGTAATATAGGAAATAGTGTTACAGAAGCAGTGCTATTGCTACTAAAGAAAACCTCATAGACTTTTAACTGCATCTATTGATTCAATAAGTAATAAAGCTTCATGAAAATGCCTTAGTGATACAAGTTCTTCAGAAGCTGTCAAAGAGGATCAGGAGTAGGTTATGTAAAGTGTGTGTACACATGTACCTGAGAAAAACAAATACTACAACAATTGCACCTGACTCTGGAGAAGTCAACAACATGGCTGGCAGAATCTAAACACTTAGCAGCCTAACTGTAAGCTAGAACTCTAGTTTCCATGGGGTGAGGAAGACAAGGTGATGGGATCCCAACAGAGAATTCTAAGTAACTCATCACCAATTAAGGAATAATGATGGCCACAACTTTCCAAGAATCTGCTAATTTAAAAAAGGAACAGCTTCACCTCCCATTTCCATCTGTGCCTGGGAGATTACCCTGGGGCACAGCATTCCATACTCAAATTTTACCCAGAGAGAGATTGTCTCCCATGAGTGCTGGAACACTGAAGATCACAGATTAGACCAGAATTATTGTTCCAATACCTAGCCCAAGTATGTCCTGCCAGGAACTCACAGGACACAAGAACTGAGGAACCGCCTGGGACAGGATCCTTCTGGATTCCATTTGTACCTGGGAGCTTAACCTATGCCATAGCTCTCTGAAATAAAATCCCACCCAGAGAGAGCTGGTTTCCCAGAAGTGCTGACAGACCTAAGATCACAGGGTAACAGGAGGGACAAGCTACAGCTAGAGACAGCAAGACCAACTAACAACAGAGATAACCACATAGAGAGAGACAAGCACAAGAACTTAAGAAACAGAAACCAAGGCTATTTGGCATCATCAGAACCAAGTTCTCCAGCCACTGCAAGCTCTAGATATTCTATTACACTGGAAAAGCAAGACTCTGATTTAAAATCACATCTCATGGTGATGATAGAGGATTTTAAGAAAAGCATAAATATCTCCCTTAAAGAAATACAGGAGAACACAGGTAAACAGGTAGAAGCCCTTAAAGAGGAAACACATAAATCCCTTAAAGAAATACAAGAAAACACAACCAAACAGGTGAAGGAATTGAACAAAACTATTCAGAATCTAAAAATGGAAATAGAAACAATAAAGAAATCACAAAAGGAGACTACCCTGGAGATAGAAAACCTAGGGAAGAGATCAGGAGTCATAGATGCAAGCATCACCAACAAAGTACAAGAGATAGAAGAGAGAATCTCAGGTGTAGAAGACACCATAGAAAACATTGGCACAACAGTCAAAAAAATGCAAAGTGCAAAAAGTACCTAACCCAAACCATGCAAGAAATCAAGGACACAATAAGAAGACCTAAGCCAAGGATAATAGGTATAGAAGAGAATGGAGATACCCAATTGAAAGGGCCAGTAAATATCTTCAAAAATTATAGAAGAAAACTCCCTAACCTAAAGAAAGAGATGCCCATGAATATACAAATAGCCTACAGACCCCAAATTATGTGACAAGAGGAAAAGAAATTCCTCTTGTCACATAATAATCAAAACAACAAATGCATGAAACAAAGAAAGAATATTAAAAGCTGTAAGGGAAAAAGATCAAGCAACATATAAAGGCAGACTTACCAGACTTCTCATCAGAGACTATAAAAGCTAAAATATCCTTAGAAGATGGCATACAGACCATAAGAGAACATAAATGCCAGCTCAGGATACTATACCCAGCAAAACTCTCAATTACCATAGATGGAGAAACCAAGATATCCCATTACAAAACCAAATTTACACAATATCTTTCCATAAATCCATCCCTACAAAGAATAATAGGTGGGAAACTGCAACAAAAGGAGAGAAACTACTGTTGGGTCCCCTTTCTTCCTGTTTTGGGCCCTGTGGAGAAACACAAGCCTGGCTCAAGTTTTGAGACACATCTCAGTCATTTCTCTATTGGAGTGACTCAGCAACACCTGTTTGGCCCTGCCTCTGCCCCACCATTGCTGATGTAGAGCTTTGCCAGTGGCCCTGTTAGTAACTCCATACCCTCTGTCACGCTTCCCCAACTTATATGTCATCTCACCCCACCAAAAATCTTCCTCCCTATGCTTCGAGTATATATAAGTGAGAAGCTGATGTAATGAAGTAAACTTACTTCTTTGACAAGACTCCCAGCCAAGTGTGTTTCTTTTGGGCCATCAACACTCACCATCCTGCTCAGGCCCAGAGAAACCTGGTGGGATCAGGACAGCTCTCTTCTCTCCTGAACCTGCCAACAAGGAGACAACAAACTACACCCTAAAAAAGAAAGAAAGTCATCTTCATTCAACAAACCCAAAAGAAGGTAGGCACACAAACATAATTCCACCTCTAATAAAAAAAAGAAAGAAAGAAAGAGCAACACTTTCCTTAATATCTTTTAAAGTCAGTGGATTCAATTCCCAAAATAAAAAGACATAGACTAACAGACTAGATAAACAGGAAACAACATTTTGCTGCATACAGGAAACACACCTCAGTGACAAAGACAGTTACTACCTCAGAGTAAAAGGCTGGAAAAAATTTTCCAAGCAAATGGTCCCAAGAAAAAAGCTAGAGTAAACATTCTAATATTAAATAAAAGTCATCAAAAAAGACAGGAAAGGACACTTTATACACATCAAAGGAAAAATATACCAAGATGAACTCTCAGTTCTAAATATCTATGCTCTAAATGCTAGGGCACCCACATTCATAAAAGAAACTTTACTGAAGCTCACAGCACACATTGCACCTCACACAATAATAGTGGGAAAGTTCAACACCCCAGTCTCAACAATGAACAGATCATGGAAACAGAATCTAAACAGAGACACAGTGAAACTAACAGAAGTTATGAACCAAATGGTTTTAACAGATATCTACAAAACATTTCATTCAAAAACAAAAGAATATACTTCTCAGCACTTCATGGTACCTTCTTCAAAATCAACCATATAATTGGTCACAAAACAGTCCTCAACATATACAAGAAATTTGAAATAATCCCATGCATCCTACCAAATCACCATGGACTAAGACTGGTCTTCAATAGTGATAAAATCAATGGAAAACCCATATACATGTGGAAACTGAATAATGTTCTACTTGCCGATAACTTGGTCAGGGAAAAAATAAAGAAAGAAATTAAAGACTTTTTAGAATTTAATGAAAATGAAGACACATCATACCACAACTAGTGGGACACAATGAAAGAGTGCAAAGAGGAAAATTCATAGCTCTAATTGCCTACAAAAAGAAACTGGAGAGAGCATACACTAGCAGTTTGATTAGCACACCTGAAAGCTCTAGAACAAAAAGAAGCAAATACTCCCAAGAGGAGTAGAATGAAGAAAATAATTGAACTCAGGGCTGAAATCAACCAAGTAGAAACAAAAAGAACTATAAAAAGAATAAAGAAACCCAAGAGCTGGTTCTTTGAGAAAATCAACAAGATACATAAACCCTTAGCCAGACTAACCAGAGGGCACAGAGACAGTATCCAAATTAATAAAATCAGAACTGAAAAAGGAAACATAACAACAGAAACTGAGGAAATTCAAAAAATCATCAGATCCTACTACAAAGCCTATATTCAACAAAACTGGAAAACCTGGATGAAGTGGACAATTTCCTAGACAGATATCAGGTACCAAAATTAAATCAAAACCAGATAAACCATCTAAAGAGTCCCATAAACCCTAAAGAAATAGAATCAGTCATTAAAAGTCTCCCCACCAAAAAAAGCCTAGGACCAATGGGTTTAGTTCAGAATTCTATCAGACATTCAAAGACTCAATGACAATACTCTTCACACTATTACACAAAATAGAAACAGAAGGAATACTACAAAACTGATTCTATGAAGTCACAGTACCCTTAAACCTAAACCACACAAAGACCCAAACAAAGAAAGAATACTTCAGTCCAGTTTCCCTAATGAATATCAATGCAAAAATACTTAATAAAATTCTTGCAAACCAAATCCAAGAACACATCAAAGTGATCATTCACTGTGATCAAGTAGGTTTCATCCCATGGATTCAGGGATGCCCTTTTTGCAGAAAGCAATCTTCAGATTCAATGCAATCCCCATCAAAATTTCAACTCAATTATTCAGAGTTAGAAAGAGCAATTTGCAAACTCATTTGGTGTAGCCAGGATAGCAAAAACTATCTCAACAATAAAAGAACTTCTGAGGGAATCACCAACGCTGACCTCAAGCTTTACTACAGAGCAATAGTGTTAAAAAAAAAAAAATAAATAAAAATAAAAATAAAAATAAAAATAAAAAAACCTGTATGGTGGTATTGGCACAGAGACAGGCAGGTAGATCAATAGAATAGAATTCACCCAGAATGAACCCACACACCTATGGTCACTTGGTTTTTGACAAAGAAACTAAAATCATCTAGTTGAAAAAAAGACAACATGGTGCTGGTTAAATTGGTGGTCAGCATGTAGAAGAATGCAATTTGATCCATTCTTAGCTCCTTGTACATAGCTCAAGTCCAAGTGGATCAAGGACCGCCACTTAAAACCAGATACACTGTATCTAATAGAAGAGAAAGTGTGGAAGAGCCTTGAACACATGGGAACAAGGGAAAATTTCCTGAACAGAACACTAATGGCTTATGCTCTAAGATCAAGAATTGACAAATTAGACCTCAAAATTAAAAAGGCAAAGGACAGTGTCAATAGAACAAAACAGCAACTCACAGATAGGGAGAAGATCTTTACCAACCCTACATCCTATGGAGGGCTTATATCCAATATATATAAAAAACTCAAGAAGTTAGACTCCAAAATACTCCAAATAACCTTATTAAAAATGGGGTACAGATCTAAACAAGGAATTCTCAACTGAGAAATATTGCATGGACGAGAAGCATCTAAAGAAATGTTCAACATCCTTAGTCATCAGAGAAATGCAAATCAAAACAACCCTGAGAATCCACTTCACACCAGTCAGAAAAGCTAAGATCAAAAACTCATGTGACAGCAAATGCTGGAGAGGATGTGGAGAAAGAGGAGCATTCCTCCATTGTTGGTGGGATTGCAAACTTGTACAACCACTCTGGAAATCAGTCTGGGGACTCCTCATAACACTGGACATAGTACTACCTGAAGATCCAGTTATACCACTCCTGGTCATATACCCAAATATGCTCCAACATATAGCAAGGACACATGTTCCACTATGCTCACAGCAACCTTATTTATAAGAGCCAGAAGCTGGAAACAACCTAGATGTCTCCCAACAGAGAAATGGATACAGAAAATGTGTTACATTTACATAATGGAGTACTACTCAGCAATTAAAAACAATGACTTCATGAAATTCTTAGGCAAATGGATGGAACTAGGTAATATTATTCTGAGTGAGGTAACCCAATCACAAAAGAACACACACTGTATGTACTCACTGAAAAGTGGATATTAGGGAAAAAAAATCTCTGAATATCCACGATACAACTCACAGACCATATGTAGCTCAAGAAGAAGGAAGATCAAAGTGTGAATATTTCCATCCTTCTTAGAAGGGGAAACAAAATACTCAACAGAGGCAGAGGGTGGGAGAAACTTGGGAGGAATAGAGGAGGGGGCTGGGAAAAAGGGGACAGGAATAAGTATGGGAGGAGACAGGGGTGATATACAGAAGGTCAGGAAATTAAACAGAGGTGTGTAGAAATGTGGGATGGGGAACTGGGGGTAGCCATCAGAAAGTCCCAGATGTCAGAAAAGCAAGAAGCTCCCAGGATCCAATGGGAATGGCCCAACAAAGGGGAGAGAGATCTTGTAGAGACCATATCCAGAACTTAGGCAAGGCCCTCAGTTGAGGGTGGGGTCACTCACTCATCTCGAAAATTTTAACCCCAAAATTGCTCCTGTCTAAAGGAAATACAGGGACAAAGAGTGGAGCAAAGACTGAAGGAAAGGCCATTCAGAGACTGCCCCACCTGCGGATCAATCCCATCTTGCAGACACCAAATCCAGACACTATTGCTGATGCTAAGAAGTGCTTGCTGACAGGAGCCTGATATAGCTGTCTCCTGAGAGGCTTTGCCAGACCCTGACCAATACAGATGTGGATGTCTGCAGCCAACCATCCATCGGACTGAGCATGGGGGCCTCAACAGAGGAGTTCGTGCAAGGACTGATGGAGCTGAAGGGGTTTGCAACCCCATAGGAAGAACAACAATATCAACCAATCAGACCTCCCAGAGCTCTCTGGGACTAAACTACCAACCAAAGAAGACCCATTGCTCCAGCTGGCACCAATGGGAAGGAAGGCCCTTGGTCCTGTGAATGCTTGATGCTCCAATGTAGGGGAAGTGGGTGTGGGTGGGTGGGTGGGTAGGGGAGCACCCTCATAGAAGCAGGGGGAGTGGGGATTGGATAGGGTGTTTGCAGAGAGGAAACCACGAAAGGTGATAACACTTGAAATGTAAATAAATAAAATATCCAATAATTTTTTTTTTTTTTTTTTTTTTTTAAGAAAGAGCTTCTGTTAGATTGCCTTGATGCAATCAATCCCTTTCCACTTGCTACTTTGTTCTTCTAGGGACTGAGCCTTTCATCATGTGTTTCAGCTGGGACTTTCAACCACTTTATAGTTTCCTACGTGTCTTTGTGTGTGTGTGTGTGTGTTGTGTGTGTGTGTGTGTGTGTGTGTGTAAAATCCTTTTAAAGAGATTTTCATTTAAATATTATGATGTGATGACTGTCAGTCTTTTTTGGATAATGTGGAGATGAGTGATATGGGAAAACATTACGAAAAGGTAATAGTAACTGTGGTTCACAAGAAAATAGAGAATTGGTGACATAAAAATGCCTCTTTTTGTGTTTGCTTATGGGTGTATGTGAGAAAGAGAGACAGGGAGAGAGGAAGAGAGAGAGGGGAGGGGATGGTAACTGAACCTAGGACTTCAACAGTAGCTTTCAATATAAGAAACTTTAAATATTTTAATTGAAACCATCCCTTTTTGTGAAAACATTCCTTTTTATGAAGATTTAATGATAATTTGATTTGACAGTGCTTCTCATCTGGGTCCTGGAATCTGTATCATTGATTCCATGCCTCATTACCACTTATACCTAAGGTCTTGGGGGCCTAGGGTTAGAGCAACATAGCATTTACATTGTTTCTCTATTACAAACAATCTAAAGATGATTTAAAGTATAAGTGAAAATACAGGTAGGTTATATACAAATAATATAACATTTAATACAAACGACCTGAGCATCTGTATTTCCCGTGTATCCTGAAACACTCCACACTGCTCTGACCTATTGTCTTTCTCCTGTCCTGCTACTCATATGCCCTTTGTCCTTTGCAGTTTTCATTTTTTCTGCCTATCTTAGATGCAATACTAGTAGTAAGTCTTTAACAATAATGAAGACTTTGGCTTCACTTCTGCTCAGATATCAGAGTGGCCCTGTTACCACTTATGAAGCTTTCTAGTGAGCCAACACTCTGTCTCTACCGCCAGTCATTAAGACACTTCCTTCTGTCTGTGACTATGTGTTTAGCAATCAGGGATAGCTGTAGATAACTTCCTCATGGCAACATTCTCAGGGAGAGGTAGACATGACCATCACCACTACCACCTCCACCACACTTGGATAAGCTATTACATTTTTCTGGAGAAAGCTTGAAAGCCACAGTTCTATTCTCTACCAACCAGTTGAAAGCGTCCACCCATACTATACTTGAGACTGGGAGGAAGCCTTGGGTTCCTCCTTCCCAATAGATTGTCTTGCCAATCATCAAGAACTCAGCTTTTGGGGAGAGATATCACTCATATCACTGATTGGCAAGCATCACACGGCTAACTGTCGGGCTGTATAAGTGTATCTTGGGTTGGCACGGGCCTGGAACCCCAAGATTGCAGGTGTTCGGCCATACCTCCAGAACCCAGAGCCCTGACACGTGATCTAATTTCCATTTAACCTGTACTGTCAGTCAGGTACACAGGTAGAGGGCGCGACTAACAGGCCTCTGCCTCGAGAGATTTACATATTAATGAGGCCAGGGGGTGTAGCTAATTAAATTATTCCTCTCCAGTCCCTCCTCTTTCCCATTCCCTATATAAGCTACCTCTCCCTGGCTCTGGTGGGGGCACACTTACATCCAGATCCAACTATTCGGTCATGGACAATAAAGCTTTGATCCCTTGGACTCCACGTGTCTTTTGGTCCGCCGCCAACAAGCTTCCAGCCTCTGGAACCCTAGACCTTCTCACATATGTGGGAGCCTGCCCACCAGAAAGCCCCCGGACTCCACCGCCGCCCATCCCCACAGGCTGCCTCCTCCGCTGGCCACGGGTTGCTGCCGCGTGCCCTGAGCTGCCCTCTGCGAGTGTTTTTTTCCCCACAGCTAACTGAATTTCTCTTTCAAGACTAAGAAAACAACCACTTACGTGCCAACCCAACCTGAGCATAACAAAAAGAACATCTAAGGATGTTGTTTATATCTGGTTATTTTCTCATTCAGCATGTTTGGGTTGGTCATCAGGAATACAGCCCCTGTAATATCTTCTTCTGACTGTATGCATTATGTAAAATGGTGGAATTAAAGATCAATTTGTGATCTTTTGTTTGTATAATGACTTGAAATGTGTACTTAACATTTTGCATTGTCTAGTTTTTCCTCCCCACAACACTTTGAGATCCACAGAAAAGTTATAATGTCTCTTGTACTTTAAATTGCTCCAGTGAGTTTCAGAAGAATTTTGAAGTATTTCCTGACACACATTTCATGAAATATACTGACACACAGGCATAGGAACATAGCGGTTGGCTTACATTTAGTTGGGAGTCTGGATTAAAGACTAAATGAGAAAACACCCTGAATTCTCACATCTTCATCAAAGATCCTGTAGTTCCCATGTGCTCACTGCCTCTTCAATCTCAAGTCATGAAGGATTCATGTCTCCTTCTTTAGACATTTGAATCAATGACTCTAATGAGGCTTGTGCTTCATGTCTCAATACTCAGATTCTCCTCTCCATGTAGCCACTATACTTTAGTGGGCAATTTTTTAGTTATAAGTTCTTCTGCTTTAAGACAACATAATATACTGAGTTTTCTTCTTCCTTCTCTTCTTCTAAGCCTTCTTCCCTCCTTCTGTGCAGAATCTCTGTGACCACAACAGCCAGCAGACCGTTGACTTGCATGAGGCAAGAAGGAAGACCAGTTTAACACAGCTTAGTGTCCAGTATTGATTCAATCTTCTAAAGTGTGACTGCAGACAGTTTATTTTAGCCATATTTAAGTACAACATAATTTGGAACAAGTTTCCTGATGATAATCATCTCAATTCTTTATGTAAAACAAAGCTTAAGGCATGGATACATCAAAACTCTTTGTAAAGTACATGTGACCTCTTCTATAAAGGTGGGTCCTTTGGATTGACCACATATAAAATCTTAAAGGTGTGGGGAAGGATCTGGTGTGATTTTTTTTTTTCATACAGATAACACAAAGGTCACCAACCTATTAACCACCTCTGCTCCCTTTTGTAAAAGTACATGTGACATCTCCCATAAAGACTGATCCTCTTACTGAGAGACAATATTCAAGATAAATGTCTGCAGCAGGTAACTTAGATAAACATAACAATCTGGGGGAGCCAAGTATGACCTTGGTCATATAGAGACTGCAGAGGTCGCCAGGTTATTAACCACTTCATTCTAAGCCTTCTGAGCAGAAATGGATTATACATTTCTTCTTTTTAATGGACAGCAGCATATTTAACATTCCTGGTGTCCCTAGTGTTTATCTGGGGCACAAGGACCTCTGTGCCCCATACATCCTTCCTTCCTTACAATTTTAGTTTTTTAGCTTCTAAAGACCAAACTGGCATTGAACTCACAATTCCCCTTCTTCAGCTTTCAGAGTGAGAGGATTAGAGACATGACTTTTTAAAAATCTTTATAACAAAGTTTTTATTATGAGAGTAGTTTAACGCATATTGTCACTCCCTGGATAAACCTATTATTAACATTTTGATGTTTAACACATTAGAATTATTTTCTTGAATTACAAAATTTTTATACACTTTTTCCGAAAAACTTTTGGTTATGTCTGTTTATATTTTTGTTGTTGTTAAATATGTATGAAGTGTAGTGGATGATATTAGTCTAGCATATCAAAGCCTTGGGTATGCATCACACACACACACACACAAAATCCATTTTCTTGACACAAATACACTTACATATAATTATTTCAATAAAAATTAACTGGAAAGAAATTTTCTTCATAACAGTTTTTGCCCCACTTCCAATTTTGCAAACAAATGATGTATTGTTTATTTTTCTACCCAAATTCTAGATTATTTTACTGGAGAAATTATTCTTTTATAAAAATAGATACATAGAAGTGGGATTTCTGAATAAAGAAGTAAATAATTTTTTTAAAATTTTTATTATCAAATATGTATCACAAATATAATACCAGTTAATGGTCCTATTTGGATTTTTGTTGTTGTTAAGTTCCTGTCCAGATTTTAGCTTCTCGTGCTGATTTTATTATATCACCCAGGCAAGATTCAGATGAAAAAAGCAAAGTACATGCTTGAATGCGAGAATGTGCTTGTTGTTTCCTGAAACAGTCACCACATACTGACCGTGCCACGCTTTCATGGTCCATCTTTCAGTTCGCCAGGGTCAGTTCTTGACAAGCTATTTGGGTTCTTGAATAAGACAAATACTCTGTGGATGTAAAGAACAGTAACTCCCACAGACTTGTCTTCCGTTCACTAACTCCTGCATTAGTAAGCCCACAGGTCAAAAGCTGCAGTTCTCCACAGTCACCACTGTGTGTCAGGCAGGGAATAGTCTATAGCACACAGGCTTTAGCTGTTTTCCTTTTTTAGCCCAGACTTCCAGTCTTTTATATGGACAAATGTTCAGTAAGAAAACTCATGCAGAAAGCCCCCAGTAATTTCCAATTCCACTTCTCTTTATATGTTAAGGTCAAAACTAGTCTTGTATTTTCTTCTCAGAAGTTAATTTATAAAAATCTTGGTCTTATTCATTGTTTCTTGATCACTTAGAATTTAATCACTTTTAACTCTCCTCATTGTAATATTTGTATTCCTAACAAAGGGATAAATGGATTAATGTAATCAAAATCCACAACATCACAGATTAAAAAATAAATTATCTGCAATAAAATAACATTAAATTCCAACTACAGATCCAAAGCTGCCAAAACCCACAGATCCTCAAGTCCCTGTCTGTAACTCATCATAGGACAATGACAGACACCAAAGTCTTCAGATGCTCTAATACTTTATGGGAAATGGTGTGGTTTTACACAAAACTTACACAACCCTCTGATATACTCTTAATTATTTCCATTATCCATACCATCTCCTAGCATGTTATTGTTGTGCAAAATGCTACACATTTATGGGTTATGGCAACAAAAGTGCCTGTATATAAAGTAGGATTTTTTGTATATTATCTAGGGAGGTGCATTGTCTGCAGTGTGTGCATGGATGTGTGGAAGCCAGAAGTTGACAGAGTTTGTCTCCTTTAATAGCTTTCCATGGTATATACACATATTAAGGTCTCTTGCTGAATTTAAAACTCTTCAACTTGGCTGTCTAGCTATCTAGTTTGCTCTGAGATTGCTCTATATCTGCATCCCTCATGCTGAGATTACATGTGGTCTATCACACCAACTCAGCACTTACATGGATGCCAGGTCCCCTAGCTCTAGTCTTCATACAACATAGCAAGTTCTTTTCCTAGTTCTACCTCCCCAGTCGTTTTGATGCTTTTCATCTACCATTGGCTGTAATCACTGGTATGAGATCTGTAGCTTCAGATGGCCAGCTTTTTCCAGTATTGTCCAGAAGAGGACAACTCTCATTGTCCATAAATATGTCTCACAAGAGCACAGCTCTGTGGTGTATCTAATGGACAAGGAGTCAGCCTGTCCTTACAGTGAGCCCACAGACAGTGGGATGTCCATTTGAATCTTGGTTTTCTACCAATATGATGGCATATGCAGAAGATACCATATGACCTGGTAGCCTCACGTAGCCTATTTTGAAAACCAATGCCTGTAAGAAGAGCCTGCCCAACTGCTGTGCTGGGGTGGTATGCATTTTCCAACATGTCAGCAGATTTTTGTATTTAGAAAGGTCTCCTAATTGTCTATTGAATGCAATTTTAAAAGAAATAAGTCAGGAAAATATCTTGATGAGGTAAAACATGCATTTTAAAAATTAATTTATCAAGGAATTACTGGTTAATTTGAAAATATTTTGGATAAAAAATTCTTGACTCTACTCAAAATAAAGAGAATGGGAGAGGAAGAAAAGAGGAGGAGGAAGAGGAAAAAGTGGGGATGCTGTCATAACCACATTTCAAAACTCATCTCAAAATATCAGGAGAGATTATATTAGTTCAACAACATACATGACAATTTACCAAATAGAATTAATTATCAGATGTAATTTGTGTATAAGGATTCATCATCATTTTATGGAACTACTTTGACTGCTGCATGATTTTCCTGTGTCATTTTGTCTATGTAGTTTAAGAGTACTGTTGTAATAAACTCCCATGCTTTATTTTCCGAACTCTAAATTGTGAAACCCTAGCCTGAAAAGGAAATGATTATATCCTTGACTTTCTGATATGAAGATAGGATAAAACTCTCATTTTTTTCTCTACTGGGAAGGTTTTAGACATGAAAGCATTAGAGTTCTAACTAACAAAGGATCCAAATAAACATGAATAGGAATTTAGACTTCAGAGCCTGTGGGCATTTGTTGTGTACTTTCTGTGTGCTCTAAGTCCTAGTATGAACAAGACACATAACACGGAGAGGGTTAGAGCTCCTCTTACTCAAGTTTAAGCATTATAGCATAGATCAACACTTCCTCCTCTGAGTTTTTCTTTCTTTTTCCTTAATAAGCTGCTCTTATCATCAATGCATTTCTGATTTGGGCAGTTTAATGAGGTTAAAGTATCAGGTGCTATGGATCTGTGGTTTATGTCCATGAACTGAAGGGCCAATAATACTACAAAGCCTCAGATCTAGTTTGTGCAAACTACACCCAGTTCATTCACAAAGTGAGACACTCCATCTGACTAATGTTTTACACATATCATTTCACTTTCAAATGTCAAGTACTATTTTTTCTAAACTGTAATGTAGCTAACAACACACTAAAAAAAAAAAATCCTTCAAATGTGTTACAGCTGAGGTATTCACATGCACATAAGTTGTGGCTGAATTCTACTCACTTTTCACATGTTTCACAAACATGATCTTCTAGCAAATTGCAACTCACTAAAACTGACCTTAATTTTGAAAACCTTAAATGCACAGTACTTCACAATGACTTTGTCCAATATTTGCAGAGCCACAGAACTTTTTTGTCTATCACATTTAGCCAGCAGGAATTCTGTGCTTGCTCAGGACTTTTTAACCCTGAACTTGCCTTCACGGTGTTTAACGCCTATACTATCTTCTTTTCTGTTGTGAGCACAACTCAAACTGAGTGGGTACAGTTTTAAATAGTAGAAAACAGTTTGAAATCAAGGAATGCTCACTTCATTTGTGGAAACAACACAATTCTCACAAAACATGCTTGTATTTTGGGCCTGGGAGGTGGCTCAGTGTATAGGAGTGCTTACGATGAATGATTACTTAAACACCCATAGAGGCATACAGCTCTAACCTAGTGATGTTGGAAGGAGACACAGGAAGACTGTTGGGTCTAAATCCAACTCCAGAGATATTATCTCAGTGGAATAAAGTGTCAAGGAGTGGAGTAGGACACTAACCTCTGCCTCTAGCTTCAGGGACTTATACAACACTCACAGACATATATACAGATTTTTATTTGGGTCAAGACATATATTTCTTTCTTTTTTCGACACCCAAAATTAGATAATTATTTTTTATTGCATTGTCTTTTGTACATGGGCTGTTTGATGTGCCTCTTGTGGTATTTGTTCTACCTCACCTAGTGTTTCTCTTCTTAGCTCTGTTGTTGTTCATCCCCCCTCCATCTTTAATCAAGATTGTCTGTGCTACTTAAATGGTGACTGTGCATAAGCACTGGGAAGGAATTAACTGACTGCATGTAGATCTGTAGAAATATGCTAGAAACTGGATGAATGTTCTGGATAACTCCAGTTGTGAATGTTCCCTTGCCAGGATCTGTTTTTTTCACATTTTTATTCATGTCCTTCATTGCTTATTCTCCTGCATTTAGATAGAACCACACCAAGTTCTTGAAATTTCCTCCAAATTGACAGTGAAAATGGAGACGAAAGTAATATTTTCATTGAAGATCATGGAAAGAGATAGGATTAATGAAATAGCGTTCTTCTTCGCCTCACCAAATTTAGGACTGAGAACAGCCAATTTCCAAACAATTTAGCACATTTATTTTTTTCAAGTCAAAGAGCACATCAGATCTGTCTTTAATGCAGAGTTTTAATCCAGGGCCGAGCACACTCTGGCACTCATCAACTGTAACTGACGGACTGACCACCTACAACTGTCTGACTGAGGTTGCCAAGAAAGTTTGGCAAACATGTCCTCAATTAACAGATTGGAGAATTGCTAATTATCTGGATGAGGGACTTGGCTCCTTGAGCTTGCTTTTTCCTGCAAACAGGAAGGAAAGATTCCACCATAGTGTTCTGAATTATTGAAATTTGTTCCTGAAGGCCTACCATGATGTCACACTGACATTTTCCCACAAGTAACTTTGAAGGTAAATTCAGAGTTTAGAAGTTAAATCTGGTAGGTTAAAAAAAAAAGTGACTTTAGAAAACATCAAAAGTTTGACCATTATAATTGTGATGACTTTAGAAATCCATGTTATAAAAAGTGTGTGTTTTTTCCAGATTGTTTAATGATCTCCATGATTAACTGCTGACAGTCAGTGGGTAGACTTCCCACCAGGCAGGTTGCCCAAGTCACATGCTTTGTTCAGATTAGCTTCCTTTGCTACACTTCATATTTCTTATTTGTAATTATATTAGGGTCCACACTCACTAGCAAGATAAACTTTCTTCACACTACCATAACAAACTGCCTTCTGAAAAGGGAGATTTCTAGCCAAAATTATATAATATATATATATTATATATATATATATATATATATACACACACATATAATATTTGATAAATACTATACAAGAACTAATTAAAGATTTCATTTGCCTTTATTACTGCAGATCATTAAAACACACACACACGGTGTGTGATGGCACACGTTTATAATCCTAGCATTGAAAATGAAGCAAGAGGACTGAGAAGAGTTCTGGCTTAGCCTGAGCT
The DNA here is from genome assembly GCA_021653895.1 of Mastomys natalensis. Lineage (NCBI taxonomy): Eukaryota > Metazoa > Chordata > Mammalia > Rodentia > Muridae > Mastomys > Mastomys natalensis. Next base: position 385,479 of record JAJTUV010001193.1, on the reverse strand, counting down.
CCATAGTGAATCTTTGTGTGGCAAAAAAAGCAAAGCGAAATAATAGCAATGAAATGACAACACATTTAAGCTAGATGAGGTGGCACAGGCCGAAAGCACAGGAACTCAAGGAACTCTTCCTTGTCTGTGTAATGAGTTTAAGGGCAGCTTGAGTTATATGAGCTCCTGTCTCAAATCACCAAACAGGGCCATCAGGATAGCTTAGAGGGTAATGAAACTTCCTGTTAACCCACTATGGTGGCCCAACTTCCATTGCTCAAATGGTAGAAGGAAAGAACTACCCTCATGAAGTTGTCTTCTGACTTCATGTGAGCATCTTAGCAATGTTTATGCATATACATACACACATACAACAATAATAATCACCCAATAACAGCAACAACCATGAAAACAAATATCCTGTCCTTAATAAGAAAGGGGATGTATTTCCTTCTTTGACAACAGAACATGGGTGGATTCAGAGACTTCAGTCTCAGCATCAAGTTTCTTATTGGCTGTCATGATATGTTAGAAGATTCACAGTTTGATTAATGGAAATCAATTTCACTTTCACCAAATTTTTATGACATAAAATAGGCAAACAGAAAAATACTATGAATAAGAAGGAAATCAAAATAATAGAACTTACCTAGACCATTAGTTGCTCGGACAAATCTGTAACTAGCTTTGCCTCTCCTCTGTGTAACTGAAAGAAATGGCCTTTTTCCTTCTGTTTTCATATTTTGCTGTGTGAATTGGAGGTAACAATAACTTCTATCCCATGTGTTTCCTATGAGGACTTAAAGGATAAGTGCTCAAGACAGTGACTGGCACACTGTGGATAATAACATTAGCTCTTTCATTTCATTTATTGGACTTGTAAACATATATGTAGCAAGTGGCCTAGTGTAAGAAGGCCATTAAGAAGAAATTCTTAAAGAAGTGACTTTTTTTTTTTGAGAAATTACTGATAGTTTTTGGTTTTAGAGTTCAAAATAATCTCTTTTGATGTGTCAAAATCTTAGCTGAACAAATTCATCCTTTATGAAGAATACTGCTGAACTGTGATTGACATGTTTTGTGACTAGAGGGAACTGATATATGACATTGTTTCACATCAGAAGACATGAGCACTATGAAAAGCTGAACTTCCAAAAGTGAAATGTACTTGATCTAGAGCATGTCCTTAACAGTACTCTTACCTTCTCTGGCCTCTTCAGACTTCCATAGCTGAGGCAATGTGGCCTTGACCTAGTACCCAGAGAAATCAGTGTCTAGAATAGCAGGAGTAGTTGCACAGACCATTGATTTCCATGAAGATTTGGGTTTAAAGTAATATCAGTAGTAATTATACCAGAATAATTATAAGTAATATCAGTAGTAATGGGTTGATGGACCAATTAACTAGGTGCAGTGTAAGTCCAGTGAGCTCAAGGGATTTACTAAATTGATGTAACTTCTGTTAAACTGAGGACCAAAGCCTTGGTTTCATGATTTCCCATCCACTGTTCTTTCTATTTCATTCCAAGAATTTTAGTGATTGTATTATAGCTATAGTGATGTCTTATTTTCCAGCATGGATATCTGAGAAACTGGGAAGGAGCTACCTGATTCATCATAGCTTCAGATAAGCAAGTTAAGAACCATTTTAGACAGAGTAGAGAATAGGAAATATGCTTTAGCCCCCTTCTGCTCTCTAGTTATACCACATTTATTTTGGTATAGTGAAAAAAAAAAAAACCATAGGCTACCAGAGAAAGCTTTCTACACAATTAGCAAGCCACTTGATATGTGAGAGGGCAGGAGCTTGTCTCTTCATAATCAGGGGAGGCAAAGGTGTTTTCAACATTTTCCCCTGAGTTATGGAAATGAATATCTCAAGCTTCCCCCTTCAGCAAAGGCTGTCTGTTAATACCCAAACTACTTTCAGATTTATTGTGACAAGTGATACAGTCTCATGTTCAAGGGAGAATTTTGGAAAGCATGCCTTGGAAACTTTTTTTTTTTTGTGTGCCCATCTGTTTTGCTTGTTGCAATTCCTGTTTGTTTAAGATGTGTGTGTGCCAGAAATGTGGAAAGAGTGTGTGTAGCGACAAGTGCTATCAAGCCATTTTCACACTGGACTTATGGGAAGCATGTGCTGCCCATCTGTGAAGTTCTCATTTTATGCAAATTTAGAAAATATATTCTTATGTCATGCTGCCTTAATGCCCAGGGGTAGATTGGAACATACCCAGAGGAAAGAGACAGGGAAAAAGTATTCTCAGACCCATGAGTAGGGTAACCTTGCCAGAAGCCAGAGGTCTTATATGCATACTAGATGTTAAAAGGTGGAGGTCTGAGGTAACTTTCTTTCTACAATTACTTACACAGGACACTGTTTTTTAAGATGAATTATAAATCTATGAATGAGATTTTTTTTAGAGTCACTATCTCAAGAAACTTCAAATGGGGACTGGATAGAGTGTGTGAATATACTTAGCTATAGAAAGAAACAACAATCTCAGCTGTGGATCTTTTTATCTGCTGGGACATTCTATGCCAATCATCTGAGATATGTTGCAAATTCTCTAAAAGAAGGATTTTAAAGAGGGCATAAGTGTAGCAGCAAATTAGTTAAATTGCTTTGGCTCCCAGTGGGTCATGTGTATGCTGCACCCACCCAAAAACTCTCCAGATTTGCAAAGGAAAGACACACACTTGCTAACTAATTTTGATATGCCTTGACTAGCTCTAGGGCTGGCCGCTTCTAAACCTCCCCGAGGCCAGCAAACACTCCCCTCTGGTATTCCTGAGTTATCATTGTTTAAAATATGTATTTTATTTCTGCTACACCAGACTCAAAAGGGGAAATAGCCCCTGGGGCCACATTCCTGGATCCTTCCACACCAGTGGGCCTTTAAGTTTTATCTTTCTGCTTCTCCATCTTGACGATTGATTCTCTGTCTCCTTCCCATCTCTTGATCCCTTGCCCGTGCACTCTAAAAGTCCTGCCCAGTCTCCCTGCCCAGACATTTGGCTGTATGGCAATTCTTTAGTACTAATCAAAGCCAGCTGGGAGCAGGGACCCTCAGGTCTGGAAGCGTGGCTTTGGGAAGCTGAAATAAGACACAGCATTACAACCAATTCCCAATACATTATACTACTGGGGTGGTAATTACTTCTGAGATGTCATGTCCTCTGGATGGACCACTAAGACTACATGTAAGGTCCTTCACATCTCCGCATATCATCTATGGAATAATCATACTAGATCACTTCACATAAATGACGAAACTACTCCTGGAACAAAGCCCTAGAAGGTGGTACATGAAATGATGGAAAGGGACCAATGATGGAAGGGCATGTCCCAGTGGGCCCATGCCAAGGCATCTCTTTCCCCTGAGGGACCAGCCACAGGATGGTATAGCATAAAATAGAGTTTATTCAGAGCATGAAGAGAGGAGCCAGGAGAGAGAATAGTAGAGGCAGAGAGAGAGAGACAGAGAGAGAGAGAGAGAGAGAGAGAGAGAGAAGAGAGAGAGAGAGCAGAGAAGTAGAGGAGTGGAGGAGAGGGGTGGAGGCTGGCCATGACCATGTGGAGAGAGTGGTAAGGGAAGGGGGGAGGAGTGGGAGAAGCTACAGGCAAGAGATCGAGAGAGCAAGAGAGAGAGAAGGGGGAAAGCTGCCCCTTTTATAGTGGGCAGGCCTACCTGGCTATTGCCAGGTAACTGTAGAGGTGGAGTTCGGACAGAATACTAACATTCCCCCGTTTTGTGTTAATTAAAAAAGAAAAATTAGAAAGAGGTGATGGTGAAGCAGGAATAGGACCTTTGTGATATCTGGCTACTTCCTGCTGATATTGGTGATGACATATCTCTAGGGGGAGCCTAGAAGAAGGGGTATGGGGGATGTTTGTCCAGTCTTAGGAGAGTTGGCTGTTTTCTGCTGTTCAGGGTCTATGGAGCCATCTGAGGATAGGTCAGAAGGAACAGGTCCAGTAGAAGCAGCTGTGTGTGTGATAGGAGATGGAGCATCTGGAGGTTGCTTCTCTGGAGCTGTTCTGGATGTGCCTGGACTTGACAAGGTATAGGGAATAAGATTAAGTACATTTGGGAGAAGGAAACTTTTTCTAAGATGTACATTTGAAACCCAGAGGGATCCCACCCTTTGTAATAGGTAGTAAGTGGGAACTTATCTGGATGTCATCTATTTGGTCGGTGTGAGGTAAATCTGAGTGGGTTTCCTGTAGTTTATAAGTTTAAAAAACAGATAACAGCATGGGTTAACAACACGAGCAGTCTTTAAGATGAACCTTTGTTATATAATATAGTAGAATGTTTTATTAGAGTTAGACAAGTTTATGGGAACTCAGATGATATTAGGACAGTGGCATAGCAAGAAGAAAAAATATGAAGCATTTAATTGATGACAACTGAGTTTAGGTAATGAAGTAACAGATTATATCTGTGAAAGCTTAGCTGTCAATGTAGTCAGAAGTCTGAGAAAGAGTAAACAATAATCTACCAGTTATATATTATTTTTTCAAAATGACAGAGTCCACTAGTCAACAGTTCCTGTGGTCTCCATAGTCTCTTGTATGAAGTCAGTTTGGCTTCCAAGCGCAGAAGATGCAGGGCTTTTTCTCTGTGGAATGGATATGTGTGACATGAGAAATGACTTACCTTGGTTTAGCCAAGTCATTTGAATCAGAGCATCCAGTTTAGTCCACTGCATTTTTTCGCATACAATCCAGGCTGTATCTTCTAGGTGTCAGGTGTCCAAGTCTTCTGAAACCATCTTGGGTCAACTGTTAGAGGCTTTGGGAATTCTGTCAGCCATAAACTTATACTATTAGCAGACTTCTGACAAGATTGGAAGCCATAAGGATTGATTATAACTGAATAGAATTTAACAGCAGTAGTGAAAATCTATTAAGACAGGAAAGAGTCTTAAGTAACTTTGGTGGGTTGTGTAGGTAGAGAAAAGCACATTTTTGTATTAGCAAAGGAACATTTGGCTAGAACCAGAAAAAGAAAGCTGGCAACAGTGGCATAAGATCGTATGGCTGGCGGCTTGGGGCAGTGGGCCACAAGTGCTGCAAGTCAGGTCCGAGGCGGAAGCGACAGGGCGGGACTTCCTACTAGTGGCCAGAAGACACTGCCCAGTGCCTCTGGTGTCTAGAGTGGGCAAGGAAAAGCAAACTTGTCCCGTATCACAGCAACTTTCATGTTAGTTGTTTTGTGGTGGAAGGCACCGCTAGCACTCATTTTACAAGTCCTGAGAGCACCTCCCTGCATGGTCGGGCAGCCAAGCCCTTTGAACAAGTGGTTGCGCACATGGGGAAGCAAGTCTCAGAGACAGTCCCTGGGAGGATTCAAGGAGTAGACCCAGAGCAAAGCTAAGAACTGCAGAGGAGAATGGAGCAAGCCAGTCCTGAACCAGCTGTTTTTCAGGCAAGCCAGCTGAACAGCCTCAAATGACTGAGAAGGCAAAGAAGGGAAGGGATTAAGCAGGGTCTTGGACTGCTGCTTTTCAGGCAAACCGATGGAACTAAGTTTGTCCAGGTGGCCGCAGATGACGGAGGGGGGGGGAGTAGCGCATGAAAGGTTGATCCCTGGAGGAGACATGCTGGGGACTAGTGCTTGGAGCTCTAGTGCTCCTGAGGCAGAGAGAACAGTCTGTCCAGGCCTGGCCTGGGGTACTCATCCACCAGAAACTGTCTCAAGAGGAGAGGGGAAATGTCTCATCCAAGGGGAGCAGTCCTAGAACTAGGGTCAGGGAAGGACAGGGTTATCTCTGAACTCAAGAAATCTTTCCTGGGACCATGTGGATGGTTACTTTAACCAGTAGGGGATGGGGAAGCTTACTAGTTCTAGGCTAGGCTAGTGAGCATGGATAACATTTGGTAGCTGGTCTGATGCAAACCTGCAGACATCTGAGAGAGTCACAGCACCAATGAAATGATGGAAAGGGACCAATGATGGAAAGGGATGTCCCAGTGGGCCCATGCTGAGACATCTCTTCCCCTGAGGGACCACACACAGGATGGTATAGCATAGAATAGAGTTTATTCAGGGCATGGGGAGGGGAGCCAGGAGGGTAGAAGAGGCAGAGAGAGAGAGAGAGAGAGAGAGAGAGAGAGAGAGAGAGAGAGCAGAGGAGTAGAGGAGAGAGGTGGAGGCTGGCCATGACCATGTAGAGAGAGGGGTAGGGGAAGGGGGGAGGGGTGAGAGATGCTACAGGCAAGAGATCGAGAGAACAAGAGAGAGAGGAGGGGCAAGCTGCCCATTTTATAGTGGGCAGGCATACCTGGCTGTTGCCAGGTAACTGTGGGGAGGAGCATACCTGGCTGTTGCCAGGTAACTGTGGAGGTGGAGTTTAGACAGAATACTAACAGGGCACACCAGAGAAGCCACCTGAAATGCTTCCAGCCTGGTTGATTGCCCTGAAACAAAGTTGGTGGAATGGGGTTTAATATGCTGAATCTTTGTGGTTCTTAGTTTTCCACCTTCACTTGTTTAGTGGAACTAACTTATATGTCATCTCAGCGTAGGTACTGAAATTTATCTAAATCTACTTTTAATCATCATGAAAGTGACACAATGTAATGATTGCCATAAATGCAATTTTAATTGACCAAAACAATTGATACTCTTAAGAAATTGGTCATGAAGTCTTCAAAATGTATCCAAAATAATGAGTTAAAGTCATTGGTGTTCTTAATGCCTCAAAATCCAAACAGGACATCACATCATGCCTACAAGTATCCCATACTTTGCTTAATGCTATTCTGTCTTTCATTATTTACATACTGGATGCTCTGTGTTTTCAACTTGCCTTGCTCCTATGAGATATGAAGGAGTTCCTGTTGAAGACAAGTATATAAGCATTTCTATACTCATGAAGCTTGGGGGAGGAAAACTAGAGATAAAAGCTGACACAAGAGCAGAGAGGATCCAATGTAACCCAGGACTCCCTTTGAAACCTCAGGATTATTTCATTTGCTGTAAGACACTTTGTCAATCTGGTTCCTGCAGATACTTCTTTCTTGTTATAGTCTCTTGGGGGCTTCTAGTCACCACAGTAGCTTCCTCCTATTGTCCTCCATGTAGCTTGGACTTAGACTATTGTCTATTTTTCCTGGGGGATATTGTCTTGAACTGTTTAACACAATGCCCTCCATTATACCATACCCAGAACATGAGACTCAATAAAGAACACAAGTACAGCAGGCATCATTTCCTCTTGCTGTCTTGCTCTTGTATTTTCTCCCACATCTTTATACTCTCCTTTCTGAGTCTAACTGCATAATTTAAGGCTGAATAAATATTATTTTCCTGAAATTCACACAAGTATGAAATTAAAGATCCTTTTAATGATAATTCTCTTATGAATACTTGTTATCCTAGTTCATGTCTCCTACACTTAGGGGACTATCTCTCTTCATATTTGCCATAAAATTTTTATTCAGTGGCAAAACATCCAAGCCCCTGTAAATGCTTGTAAATTTTCTTTCCTAAAAACTAAGGACTTATTTTTATAAATACAATGTAAAGCCAGAGAGGGTTATACAGGAGTGCTCAAGATGTTTCAGCAGGATTATTACTGAAGACCAAAGACACCTCAAGTTGAATGTAAGCCCCTTCAAAGCCAATATTCTTAAAATCTCCCCATTAAGTCAGCTAGTAAGTAACAACCATTTATCTAGTGTGCATTGGTACAGCAAAAACTTTAGTTCTCAAGACTGAATATTCTAAATTCTTTTTAAAATATCCCCATTTCTTTCCCTGTATTTGTAAGGTGTCTCCAAAATAATCAGTGTTTTGTATTGTTTCTCTGATATTTCCAAATGTATTTTATCATTCTAGTTGCTTCCCTTAAGTATCCATCAGGATTAAAGAAGAGGCAATCCATATTTTATATGGCCTGCCACTTAACAAATATTGATTTTTTTTCTTGTAAATATTGAGTTTAAAATTATGACTGAGTTAGGTACAGGCAAGGTCATGCCTTCTAGATACTTTCATCTCTGTGCTGGGAAGAGGTATCAAACTTATAAACAAGCAGATATGAAAGAAAATATCAGGCCAGACAAGTTAGACCTCTTCACTAATCCCAGAATTGGGAAGACTGAAGCACAAGGATCATGCGTTTGATATCATCCTTAGTTCCAGGATAGCAGAGGCCTCACAGTGAGAATTGTTTCTGATAATGATGGTAATGATGATGATGACGATGAAGATGAAGACAATGATGATGATTATGATGATGATGATGTCATCATATATTCCAGTGTTTTAAAGAAGGGAGAGTGTGGTAATGTAGCAAGTTACTGGATTGAGAATACAGCTCAGGCGATCACACCAGTCAGATGGTGTGGTGCTATGATTAAGACCTTAGTAGAAGGAACAGCAAATGCAGAAGCCTGCACTTCAGAATATGGATGGTAAGAAGAAAGGTCTAGATGATACATAAAAGAGGATCGTAGGTAGTGAAGCAAAGAGGTGAGAGGAAGGCAAGGAGGTCAGATATGTAGAGGCTGCATCATAAAAAGACTGTTAGGCTTTGGGAATAGAACTGTTCTTTATTCCAGTTGCAATGGGAAATTACTGAGAGGTTAAAGCAAGTAGCATAATCTACTGAAAATGTTATTGAAACTCAATGATATGGAAGATGGAAGATGGGGAGTAAAGAAGAAAGAAAGGAGACAGAATGACCAGATAGGAAACAGGACAGGAATCAAAAAAAAAAAAAAACTGAGTTTATAGTTAGAGACATGGAGGTAGTCAATGCTTACTATACTCAGTAACCCAGATTTCAAGAAGAACAAGACCTATAGACTGTATATGTACGATAAAGAGTATTTACTAGAATGACTTATAAACAGTAGGGGTTGTGTAGCCCAGTAATAGCCAGTTCACACTGGAGAGGTCAAGAAACTAATAGCTTTTCAGACCATGAACCTGGTTCCCTAAATAGTTCCAATGTGATGAGGACAATCTTGAAGGTTCCTAAAGAGCTGCTGGTGTTCAGTTTACATTAAAATCAAAATAAGATGGACTTGGATATCAGAGAGGAATGGCACAACAACATTCCTTGTAGGAACAACAAAGATAACTGTCCTTACCAGCAAGAACCAGTGGAATACATGCAGCACTGTTTTTCCCTTTGACCTCTTCATATGTGGGTCACTTCCCAAGTGTTCTTTCTGCTCTGGAAAAGAATCTTCTCCCAAAAGTAAATCCTTTCAGAGATCTTCCCTGTGGTATGTCTTTTAGTTGACTCCAGAGTCAATGAAGTTGGCAATCAATGTAAACCATCATACCTAGTGCATTTTTGTGGCCTTGTCCATTAGCCTGTAGACTCTAGAGGTTACTGTCAGTTCGGAAGGTGTTGAAATGAGAAGAATCAAAAATTACTTTTGAGTAACTTTTGTGGATGCTTGTGCTCTTTTCCCAGGAAGAAATGATTTTGGTAGCAAGAGAGCAAGGAGGGGCCAGACAGCCCCTTTTTATAATAGTGGGCAGGGCTACCTGGCTGTTGCCAGGTAGCTGCAGGGAGGAGCATACCTGGCTGTTGCTAGGTAACTATGGAGGTGGAGTTTGACAGAATGCTAACAAAGGACATGACGGCTCTTTTAATATGTGGAGGAAAGTGTTCATTATAGATCTATGAAAGAGGACAGTGGGAGGCTGACACTTCTGGGAATGTCCAGAGAGGTCAATAACTCTGAACCATGTGGGGAGAGGGGAAGGAGAAGGGAGAGAGAATAACAACAGACAGGAAGCTGAAGGTACAAAAGGTACAGAAAAAGGTAGCAGTATGTGGGATAAGCACGGCCCCAGGCCTCCCACGTGGCTTGGCCCACCCAGTGGTGGAAGAGACCTGCGCTGGCACAGCAGCCCGTGAGCCAATGCGGAGGCAGAGACCTGCAGCTGCGGCCCACAGGCCGATGTGGCGGTGGAGTCTCATAGCCGAGACCTGAGACCTTTCCCGGGCGCGGTGGTTCCCACATGGTTGTCGCAGAAGATGAAAGCAGGCTCAAGAAAACACGTGGACTGAGTTTCCAAGAAGTAGTTTTATTGACGAGAAAGTTAAATCTAGATGAAGTGCGCTCCCCCCCAAAAGCCCAAATCCGCTCCCTTATATTTGGAGTGGACGAGGGGAGGGGCTAGAGAAGACTTAATTATCTATGTCCCCAGCCTCATTAATATGTAAATCTCAAGGCAGGGCTTTTAGTCACGCCCCTACCTGTGTAAATGGAGCAGGCCCCGGGTTTGGTGAGCGTGGCCAAACACCTGCAATCTCAGGGTTCCAGGCCCAACAGCAGTAACCAAAATGTCTATATTATATAGGGAAGAGCCTCTGGGAGAAGCGCAGTTAAGCCCATGGCCTGCAGAATTCAGGGTTGAGCCATACTCTGTAGTAGGTAGTGGCAGAGAGTTGCTGGGAGAACCTGGAAGTCAGGTCTGCTTTGATGTGTTAAATAGGCACCTGAGCCACTTGGGATTGAAACTGAGCATAACTTCTACTTCTTTTGCTACTCAGTGACCCAAATATAATGTGTAGCTTACCCTTCATTGGTTCTCATAAGATGTTTACCTACATTTTTCTTTTAATTGATCAGGGAGAAAGAAGGGATGGTAATTTTTCTTTCACTTTCATTTAATCCAGTTTTTATAAAGTAAGTAGGTCAATACATGACAATATGCTAGAAATGGACTGGAATATTTACAAATGCTCTGATCAAAATGAGCAGCTGGAGGTGGCCACATTTGGCTGCACGTTTTTAATTGCTATAGTCTGACTCTTCTACCAGCCTGCTGAGTTTTGCTGACAATGGAATTGCTTCCTGATCCTCTGGACACCTCAGAAGCACATACCTGAAGCTCAGGAAACATCTATGACATCAACAGCATCAAAGAAAATTTAAAAAGAAAGAACCGTTCAACTTGTATGTAGGGTAAATAACTTAAGGTCTTATAGAGCCCCTCCCAAGGGGCCCTGCTCTTGTTCATCCTCTGTATGTATAGATGGAAGTTTGATGCCATCAGCTTGTTCATTCAAAATGTACAATAAGCAACGGGTACCATCAGCCCCTTGATCACCACTCTCATTCTTTCAGTGAGAAAATCAGGTAAAAATGCACTGTGTAACTTATTCTAGGACACACACACACAAAGATACTAAAGTATTTGCCCAGGTTACTATAAAAAGATGCAATGGAATAGGCTATAAAAAAATAGAATTTTATTCCTCATATCTCTGGAAGCTGAGACATATGAGACCCAAATGGCAGCCGATTTGGTGTCTCAGAGTCCCCTTTTATAAGGCAGAACCATGTTACTTTATCATTACCTAGTGGAAAGAAGGGACAGGGACTTTTATATAGTCTTTTTCTAAACATATTAATTTCATTTTTGAGCACCTCACCCTCATAAATGAATCATTTCCCAGCAGCCTTGTTGTATAACTTTATCAGCTTATGGTTTGGTAGTTCAACATCATTATTCAAAGGTAGTCCCAAGCCTTTGGCTCAAACAGTACTCACAATTCACATGAGTCATAGTTTGTGTATTTTCAGCCCAGGGAGTGGCACTATTAGAAGGTGTAGCCCTGTTGGAGTAGGTGTGTCACTGTGGGTATGGGCTTTAATACTCTAGTCCTAGCTAGCTGAAAGCCAGGATTCTTCTAGAAGCCTTCAGATGAAAGATGTAGAACTCTTAACTTCTCCTGCACCATGCCTGCCTGGATGCTGCCAGGTTTCTGCCTTGATGATAATGGACTGAACTTCTGAACCTGTATGCTAGCCCACAATTAAATATCTTTTTATATATATATATAAACTTCTAAATTAAAAAAATAAAATAAGCAGAGATCATAGGACTTCACAGAGACCGAAGCAGTAATCACAGAGCCTGAATGAGTTTGAGTAATATGGGTCTCTGAAAATTTGTTATGGTTGTTAGCTTGGTGAATTTTCCCCCCCTGAGACTCCTAACAGTGGTGTTGGGGTTATCTTTAATGCTTTCACATATTCTTAAACACTTTTCTTCTTACTGGATTTCCTCACCCAGCCCTGATATGAGGGTTGTGCCTAGTCTTGTTATACCATGTTTGGTTGATATCCCTGGGAGACTGGCTCTTTTCTGAAGGAAAATGGGGAGGGGGGGAGTGACTGGGTCTGGGGGAGACTGGAGGTAAGAAATGGCAACTGGGAGGAATGGAGAGGACAGGGGCCACTGTTGGGATGGACTGTGTGAGAGAAAAAGAAAGAAAGAAAGAGAGAGAGAGGGAGGGAGGGAGGGAGGAAGAGGGAGGTTGGAAGAAAAGAAGAAAGGAAGGAAAGAAGGAAGGAAGGAAGGAAGGAAGGAAGGAAGGAAGGAAGGAAGGAGCAAAGAAACAAAAACAAACAAAAAAACAAAGAGAAAAAGATATCCTGATTCTGGCCCATGATGTGAACACTTCTCAAAGCAGTACAGAAATTACTACATTGATTACTGTCAAACAGTAGACTTTTCTACCATATCACACTAGTAGGCAAGGAACTATGAACTGCATGTGCATGAGGTCTCTCTCTCACACCTGTGTCTGCACCCTCAGCTCTGGCCTCTGTCTGTATATGCTGCTGCTCTAAGGCTAGATTGTTCTGTCAAGAAATATGCTTTTTCTCTGCCCTCATTATTTGCCCCAAAGTAGTCTTGTGGCCAAAGTTGGGTCTCTTTGATCTTCTCTCTCTTTTTGCCCCATCTCCATCTTTTTCTTTTGAAAACCCAGGCAGGCACTTGTTCTGAGGTTTCCTTATCAGTGTTCTTACAGAAGGAAGGCAATAATCCTGAGCTATCTCTGTAGTCCATGAAAGAAGATAAACTTGAAGCAAAGATAAGATGACACTCAGGGACAATGTAATCTGCCCCAGGCTATCAGTTCTTTGTATTCTTTCATCTCTATAAACCTTCAATCGGTACTACTTCTCTCTTCTAAGTAATGGTATATAGACTTGTTGGATTTTGGCATACTTACCTTTCTCGCTGTATGATAGATATAGACAATTCTCTCAATTTGCTTATTGTGTCTTCAAGGGTGAAAGGGAGGTTTTCTTCAACCTATGTCTGTCCCTTACCTGGATGATATATCACCACTACTCACACACTACTTTTTCAGTTTTACCCCTATTTAAAACCAATCTATGACTACCGCATTCTGTAATGTTTTTCTGCCATGTTTTTCCTCTATTCTAGTACATCATTGTAGTGATTCCTGAAGATGAGAGAAACTATAAAGGTAAAATTGAAAATTAGGAGGAAAAGCTACTTTATCCAAAAAAGAAAAAAGTGAAAATCATGAACAACAACAAAAATAAAAGAGGAGTGAAAGTTCAGGCTTGTCCTGCAGCCAACATAAAAGGCTAGCTCTCTACTTTTAAGTTTTAAATCACAGAAAGGCGCTGCCCATGACCAGGGCTTTGCTTCATGTACAAGAGAGGGCCAGCAGGGTGGAACAATGTGCTTTTGCTGTGTTCTCGCCAAACCAGAACATCAATGACAGCTTCAAAGCATCATAAGAGCATCTTTGGATGCAACAGAAATAAGGATCTGAGGAGTTTGGATTTTTCTTTATGTACAAGGAAAGGAGAAAAGGTACGGGCAGAGAAGGCAATTGCAGAGATCTATTATAAATAGAAACAGGATCTTGCAAATATCATTTACATGCACCTGTGATAGCTCTGCAGAACACAGAGCATGTGGGGGTACTTCATCTGTGCCCAGGGAATCATAACTCATCCAGAGAGGAAAGCAGAAAGACTTTAAATGCACAGTAAATACAGTGTAAACCAAACTCAAGCTGTGCCACAGTATTTCTTTTTATAACATTCTTTCATAGAACAGTGTCAGTGTATGTGTGTGTGTGTTTGTGTGTAGATCATGTGTAGGATATTTGTGAAATTCAAAACTTTGTTCTCAAGAATGTGACACTAAAGTTTTAGATGGGCAGTTAAAGTGAAAACAAACTGAACTAAAAATAAGCAATTATTCTGTCTATCTGCTTAGGTGACAGGATTAATGTACAAAGTTTCTCTTTTATACTTCTTGTCTCTTCATTTCCTTCTATAAAATGTTTCTTGGTATTGATGGAGAAAGAATTCAGAGATGGTCACAAGGGGAATTAATTGAAAAGAATTTATTAGGGCAAAGGAAAATAAAGTCTCAAGACATAGTGACAGGCAGACAAGAGAATGGACAACTGCTTAAGGCTTTATGGAACCTGGATTTTTAAGAAATCCAGTGGAAAGTGGTGTCGTTATTCTGGCATTTGATGGAGTTTCCTGGAACTTGAGTTTAGATTTTTCCTTAATTCCTCCTATAAGTTTGACACGGAGGTTCAAACAAGTACTGTTATTTTATCCTGGTAGGTAGAGATTTGCTTAATAGTAATGCTAATCATATGTTAAGTAATGTGGTAACTAACAGTCCTGGTGGCTGCCTGGATTTCCTCTTTTCAAGAAGTCAGAAGCCTACAAGCCACCACCCAGGAGTTGCATTTATTGTACTAATGCAAATTGGATGGGGATCTGGTTTTCTATTTGGATCAAATCATTGTTCCTCCTCTAGTTGTTCCTTAACTTCCCCTGTCTTTTCCTATGCCAAGGTTAAATGTCAGTAAACTGAAATCTCACAGGTCAGGTGGACTTAGCTTAATGTCCCGGTATATTAGTTTTAAGACAAATTGCAGATAAATCCTTAGGCACTTCTAGCTTCCTTTTGTGCTATTTATTTTTATTTTAACATTTTTTAAACCACAAATCTCAAAGATTTGCAATATAGGAAGAAATGTTAGTCATGAGGGTAAAACATGTCGGACTTCCCTTTGTTCAAATCCAGGTCTACTTTATGCTGAGGGTGCACACTTCTGTCAGTTTAAATTCCTGCAAAGTCAGAATAACAATAATTTCATTTTCAAAGGGTTGTTGTTAGGATTAAAAAAAAATCAACAAGAACCTTTTAGAACACAGATAAATAAAAACCAGTGTATGGCATAATTCATATAATAATACTTATATTTTGCTTAAGTAAGTGTTGTGAATTTAGAAAGAGTCTAAAATGCAAGAAGTACTCTGTAAATAATATTAGATCAGATAAATTTTGCAATTCACCATTTAAAGATATGAACTGCTTTCCTGGATGTGGGATCTTCCATTTGATCCTGGTCAACTTACTATGGGCAACACTCGAAAAACAACTCTACTAGCAGCTTTTGATTGACAGTAGCTCCATGACCACCAACGTAATTCAAATCGGACTAGGGAGGAGGAGTGGGAGGAGGAGAAGGTATAAAAGGAGGAGAATGAGGAGAGGTAGGAAGTGGAGAATGAAGAGAAGGAGGAGGAGCAAGAGGAGGAGGAGGAAGAGGAGGAGAGGTTGCATAGGCAGGAAAGGGAACAGGTCTGGAAGCAGTTGGGGGTTGAATATGATCAAAACACATTGTGGAAGAATCTCAAACTACTAACAAAAAAGTTATTTTTCTATAGGAAAACTATTTCTCTAGTAGTACAGCCATAATGCAGCTTCTATCCAAGTTAAGATACGATGTAAGTAGCCAGAGGTCAGAGAACAGAATAATAATTGTACTCTGTTTGTTTGTATTCTGTCTAAACTCCACCTCCACAGTTACCTGGCAATGGCCAGGTATGCTCCACCCCAACAGCTATCTGGCGGCAGCCAGTTATGCCCCTCTCTACAGTTATAAAAGGGGCTGTCTGGTCCCTCCTCTTCCTCTTGCTCCTGTGACCCAAGCACCTACAGGTTCTCTCGGCCCCTTTTCCCCTTCCCTTCCCCCTCTCTCCACATGGTCATGGCCAGCTTCCACCTCCACCTCTCTGTCTGCTCTCTCCCTCCTCTCGCTCTCTTCCCTCTGCCTAAATAAACTTCCCTTCGTGGAACCCCTCTAGCCTGGCATCATCTGCCCAAGCAGCTGCACATAATATTTAACACTGTTGCTCCAAGGTTAATACAGGTGAGTCAAATTGTTGGAAAACACAGCACAGATAACAGTTGGTTCTTTAGAAAAACCATCCTAGAGAGTCACATCATTTTAATGGACTAAACATGGGAGGATTGTACATTAAAGTGATAAATGTCTGCTTCTGTCTGTACTTTGTTGATTGTTGGCAATAATTCTTTCCCATCTAAATGGAGCACCCCCTCCATTTACATGTCTGGGTTATTAGTATCTAAGGTACACTGTCCTGGATTCAAATTCAGGTCTATTTGAGTCTAGAACCAATATAATTAGTCACTTAACAGGATAGAGGCAGGGCAAAGCCAAGGCCCTTACATCTAACTTAAGGTAAGATACATACATAAATAATGAGAATCTTATTAAATTCAGGATAGATATGCATCCAGACTCTAAGGAAAAAGCTGTATATGAAGACAGATAATGGTCAGCTTTATTTGGGGCTGGAGGGGGCAAGGTCCTCATCTGAGATTTAATTTTACCCCAAAATAGACTTCAGAAACAAAGTATCTGCACTTTCCTGATTTTGCCACTAGGTGGCTCTGTGAGCAGGCAAGTTAAAGAACTCAATATCATGAGTGTCCATGAATAGAGGTATTATGATGGTTTTTCTAGGTAGTAAAAGCATGATAAGCACAGAAAAGAAATGTATGTGCTCTTATTAAGGGGCACATGAGAACAGAAAGTATTTTAAAAAGTGAAGTAGTTTAAGGAAATTTGTCCTTACAGCTGAATATGACAAGGGCACTAAGACTTACAGCAAAACCAAAGACATATTATCAGCTTCATGAGGGTGGGGGAAATTGAAGGCCTTTTGCAAGCTGATGAATAAAGATGATGAGGATTTTCTTGGGGAAAAAAAGGAAACACCTTTTTGTTTTGAGGTTCCTTTATCTGACAGTAGCCAACCTCTATGAAATATGGAGTCTGGTCAAAAAGGCTGATCCCAGAAATCAGCATATTTCTCATGACCACAAGACTCAGAAAAAGCACTTCCAAACAAGCAGCAACCCGAAAAAACAACATATTGCCATCTTGAAAAAAAAATCTAACTGTGCTGAAAAACAACAACATATGGCTGGGTGTGGGTGTGAGCAAAAGGCATATAGTTATCACGTTTGAACATTCCCTTTATAGGCTGGAGGAAAGGGAATGCTCTAGGGAGATCCTGCAGAGGTCGCAAAGCCACTCTTTAGAGAGCACAACTGGGGGTGGGAAAAGCAAAGAAGTTTTTGTTCCAGGTAAGTTATGGCAGAGAACCAGGAACTGCCTTTGACCTTTAACCTAAGAGTATGCTGAAAAGAAGCAAAGCAGATGAAAGCTGAAAATAATGATTTCATTCAGGGCTTCGTAACTAGACCACAGCTGGGATTAAAACTGGGAGGAATGTAATGTATTTGAACATGTTCACTCTCATCACCAAAGCTATAACATGCTGATAATAACACCGGGGTGTCATCATTATGTACTTAGAATCTAGGTTCCACTTGAACAAAACGAAATCAACTTCAAGCACAATTCTCTGTTGGGGATCTCAGTCATGTGACAGGTTTCATAATTCAAGGTGAGGCTACATAGTCAGGCTAGAGGAGTGCTAGAAAATAAGTTTCCAAAATTTGGGATGTTTGCTCTGTCTATACCCAGAAGTTGCATAAACCAAGCATGTCCCCCTGCAAAAGAGCCTCTATCAATAGATTGCTATCTATGAGAGTCATTGCTTCTTCCAGTATATAATTATGGAGAAATCCTCTGTGCTGTGACAACAAAGATTCTGACCATTTAGCAAGCTCCCAAGCTAGGAAGGAGTTTTATGGACTTAAGATTTTCAAATATGCCACCTTAAAATATGCAACACTGGTAAGAGGGTTAGTTTGAACTGAAGATGTATGATATTCAATGCAAATAGGAAGAGATTGTCTGAACTCTGCTTTTTGCCCAGTAGCAGCGCCTGTTTAGAGAAGAAAGACCATGTCTTATCACAGTTTAAAACTATCAAGTGTTTTATAATTCACAAAAATATTATATCTTTTATCCATTCACCTACAAGTGTCCTATTTTCTTTGCAAAACACCATTTGCTTTTTATATTAAAAATAGGCCTTTTTCTCTAATTCTAGCACCCAATAGATTGGAAACTATACCCCTAAACTTCAACCATGTCCCTTATTTGTTCATCATAGGGATCCCAAATATATGATCCATATTCATTTTCACAAATGTCTACTCATTTTTATCTTTTTAACTGTGTCTTTTGACAGTCTAATTACCAGGCTACCAGCCAATGAACCTAGAAGAGAAGAGAGCAAGTCAACTCCTTCCACCCAGCACTTATATGAATGCTAAGTCTGAACTCAGTTCCTCATTTTTGCACAGCAAGTGCTTTATCCTCAGACTAGTCTCCCCACTGCCATGGAATTTTTTTTAAGACATTGATTTAATTAACAATTAACTTTTTCTATAATTTTATGCTCCATCTTTTATCAGACTGACCACTTTCTATTTCTTTCTTCTTTAAAGTTTTCACTTGTTGCCCTAATTCTTACTGCAAACCTAGCTAAAACTATTTAATGGCAACTTTATTGTATACTCTAAGTATATTATAGTATATTACTAAGTTTGAGGCATATTAGCCCAATTTTTGCAGTCTACAATTTTATAACTAGCCTGACTAATGTCTTTTTACAGCATTTTTGTGTATTCTTTGACCTGTAACTCCCATTCCTGACCTGAATCAATTCCCAAAGCTGAAAAGTTGACTTAGTTGCAACAACTGCCCCCACTCCTGGTATTAATCTTTTGCAAGCTACTTCTGCATAGCGGTAACCACAATATGACACAAATAAAGGAAGAAAATTATTGGCTTCTGATTTCAAGTGATTTCAGTCCATTGTAGCAAGAAGGAGACAATCCATCTTTGGTGACAGAAATATGACATGGTAACTAGTCATATGACATCAGACCAGGAAGCAGAGAATGTGCTAGAACCAGGGTCGTATCCCTGGTACCCTATCTATCTCCACTAATGATATTCCACTTCTTAAGAGTTCCACAGTCACCAAAATTAATGTCACATATTGGGTAAAAAGAATTCAGAACACAATCCTGAGGAACTATTTCAGATTCAAGCTTACCTCAAAGTTACCCTCAACTTCTTCCTTTGACTACTTCATTTTACTTTTTCTATTGGAGAAGGATTGATTTTCTGCTTTTGCCTTACTTAAGGGGCACTTTCTCTCCATTCCTATGAGGCAACATTTTGAAATGATTACAAAACTCAACATGCAAACAAACAAAAACACTAATATATCAAGAAATACTCCAGGATACTGAATCATTTATTATTACATGATTATATCTTGTGATTTTTATTCTAAGCTGATTGGAAAGCACTGTGCTATCTTTAGATAACAAATATTTAGCTAGTAAGACCTAGAGAGCTTGAACATTGAGACTTGTAGTATATAATGTGAAAATATTAAAAACCTGGAGTGCTTGAGAAAGGAAAATTTATTCTAAGTATTAAATTTAAATTTTACCAAGTCACAATTTCTAGAGATTTATCCCATCATAGTCAGTCCTTCAGTGTGCCTTTGCCAAGCTCACCAAGTTCTGAAGTTTGTCTCCTTAGCATGTATCTAGGAGGTGACTATTATTTCAACCAATAGAGAGTCTATTGTAAAAGGGACATCATGTGCTTTCTAGTCATAAGAAGCTACACTGCTTTTATCTTGTTTGTGGGATCATTAGTGTGTCTAGAATTCCATGTGATATATAAAGCTACTCTTAAGTTGTCTGAAGATAACTTAGTGGAGAAAGCAATGCTTAGGTATACTGTCAACTGTCTTAGTGTTCAGGTCTACTAGCACAGACACTGCACTTCAGTGAACTAGATTTAAGATGACCACAGCCCCTCAGACATCAGATCAGCTCCAACATTTGGCTGTTTATATCCTGCCTCCAAATGATCCCTACATTTCTTCATCCTAGTTACACAACCACAGAATCTGGAAAGATAATAGAAAACACTGGTTTTTGTCTGGTAAGTAAGTAGGTAACATTGGACAATTATGTTACATTAGTAAGTAGAACAATGTCAATGTACAAATTTGTATTTTCGCCATGCTGTCTATTCAGGTTCTTGTGAACAAGGCTATTTTTATAGTGTCCAATACTCATACCTGAAGATGAGCCATGGAATCTTGTGTAGTCTCTTGATGAAGACAGTAAACATCTTGTGGTGTGTGTGTGTGTGTATGTATGTGTGTGTGTGTGTGTGTGTGTGTGTGTGTGTGTGAATGACATAGACCAATATTCAATCCATAGGAATTGTCTTAAGCTTATTTACTAATAATCAAGGTTAACACTTCTGCAAGAATTAAAAGTACACGATTCTTCCTGAGAGCATGGAGTGAAAATACTGTATGTTTTTCTTTTCTCAGATAACAATGCAAAGGATATGGTCTTATACAGGATGGTTGGTTTTGTTTTTTGAAGGCTAAGAGAGAACAGAGAAAATTGAATAGTGGTTTGATTAATAAAGTTATGAAAGTTTAGCATGGATTTTAGAAGACTTTAAATAAGGAAAATGGCTTTGTCTCAGCCAAGTGAGGCTTAGTCTCTGACAATAGTTTATAGATATTACCTTCTTTTTTTTTATTAGTAACTTTTTAAAAATGTTAATCAAAGGCTTTATAAGTTTGGTCATGCTCAATAACAAGATGCCCATACAATCAGAAGTGTAAACCAATACCCAACCTAGATATACCAACTATCTTTGACTGGCAGAGACACGCGAACATCCGCCTCCATGTTCCCTCTTCCTCTCTCTCTCTCTCTCTCTCTCTCTCTCTCTGTCACCTCCTAGCTCCTCCTCTCCTTACTCCTCCTCTTCCTCTTCTTATTCCTCACACCTTAGCTCCTCCTACATATCACCCTTCCTGTTAAGATAAAACTTTTCTCTCAAAATACAATTAGAGCATAACTATACCAATTTGTATCAGTAAGGTACAAGATAGACTTAATACCCAGTCCATCATTTTGCTGACTAACCACAACCTTGTCATCTCTCCTAACTAAAAGAATTAGTTCTGAACCTATTTTTTTTTTCTTGGCTTTAGAATGAGTGGCAGCTGAAAACCATCCTCTCAAATCTTTTCTCTCAAAGTAAATAGCCAGGATTGGCTATGAGACTATAAGTCTTCATCACCATCAGAAATCCAGAATGACTGAATTAACTGAAATTATGGGAAGCACAAAGCATAGCTTCTAAAACTTAGACAATTTATAGAGACAGCTGAACACCTGGACAGTCCCTATACTATAAAACATTGGAGCATCCGATCTTCAGCCTTCTGGCCCAGGATCATCTGACAGACCTAGTGATGCAGAATTATTAAGGGGTGATTACTCTGTCTTGGCAGATATAATAACTCGACTATTCTGAAAGTGTGTCTGTTAGGACCCCCGAGGGGAGACCCTCACTCAAGTCAGGATCACGCGCACCCACAGACTCACGAGAGACCAACTGGCTGCAATTAGCAAAGGCAGTTTATTGTCATGGGCCCACAGGTCGAATCGTAACTCACGCAGGAGGCAGAGAATTCGACCCAGACCCAAAGGGGCTCAAGGCTTTTATAGGGAAAAGCTGGGAGGGGGCGAAGGTTCAGCGTGGTTACATATTGATTGGGCAGTTTAAACATTTGCGTAAGCAGTTATGGGCAGGATGTGGGTGGCAGGATGTATGGTTATTTTTTAACCATGAAACCTTGGACCTCGACCTTCCTACGTGGAAGGGAGACAGCAAAACACCAGATGGCCCATTACTCATTTGGGCATGTTTAGACTTGTTTTGGACGTGTCCTTGTACATCCTGTTTTTCTGTTCTCATTTCTGGTCACTCTGCCCTCAGGAGAGCTAAATGTTATTATTATGGCTATTCTTAGGTGGTCTTTGCTGACCATGTGCATATCTCTTACCTGTCAAGCTGTTTTTCAAAGTTTTGTTCCCACATTCCCCACTCCTTTTTGTGAATAATTCTAATCTTAGAATTCAGATATTAGTTTCTTCGGTCTCATCGTTTAACAGCTCATATTTTTGTCTCAATACCAAGAGTTGAACCGCACTGATTCTATCTCTAATGAAGTCTATTAACTTATTTAAAATGCAAGGGCCTATGGTGAAAAGCAACAGTAAGATTATGAGGGGGCCGTCAAGGGAGGATATTAACGTAGTCATCCATGGGGATCTATTGAACCAGTTTTCGAACCAATTTTGTTGTGCTTCTCTATCTCTCTGTCTCTGGTCTAACCGTTCTCTGAGTTTGCTCATAGAATCTCTAATTACCCCTGAATGGTCCACGTAAAAACAGCATTCCTCTCTTAATGCAGCACACAACCCCCCTTCTCTAAGAAATAGCAAGTCAAACCCTCTCCTATTTTGCAGGACAACTTCTGAGAGGGAAGTCAATGACTCCTCTAATTTTGAGACCGATTGCTCTAAGGCCCTTAAATCTACATCAATGGCGGTTTTTAGCTCATGGAAATATTGTGGGGTCTGTATTAAGGCAGCAGTGCCGGTTCCTACACCCGCGGCTACTCCAAGTCCTAGTAGAACAGCTAAGGTCAGGGATATAGGCTCTCTGCGGAAGCGTCCAGGATGTAGCTCAACCTCCTGTTCAAGAGTGTCTGCAGGATGGTAGTAGACTCGGGGGACCAGCTGAACGAGCACACAATAGTCTGTAGTCTCATCAAAAACTGAGGTGGAGATGCATGGAGTTAGTCCTGAGCCACAAGCCCACCATTTGTCTATTTCAGGTACTAGGTATCGGTTGTCTGTTGTTTTGGGGCTCTTAAGGGTCTGATTGCAAAGATGTTTATAACCAGCTGGGGGTTTTCCTAGACAGACTCCTTGTCCTGAAACTTCAGTAAGTGTAAGTCTCTTTTTGTTGTTCCATATACACAAGCTATGACTGGTGTTGTTGTTGAAAGTCCCCATAGTAGCCACACCTTCATAATATGGGGGTCCTGAGGAAAGGCAGAGCCAACAAGATTCTGTCATATTGGGTCTGGACCCATTTAGTACTTTAAAAGCTCCTTGGATTAAATTTAGCAATCTTTGACCCGTGCTAGGAACAGGTGGAGTTAACGTTGAGGATGACTCTGGTGGGCGCTCAGTGGGGGATCTGAGTTCTGGCAATCTTGGGGGAGCTGCCGGAACAGCCGGAATTACGGGCCTTTGTTCGGATAAAACCTTGTTGGGGCCTATGGGCTGAGCAGGCGGACTTTCTATTTTTAGCTGAATTGTAAAAGCAGCTCCCAAATCAGTTTTACTTAGCCTATCTGGAAAATACCACCGGAGACCCCCAAGTTCTGCCCTTAAGCCACTGTGAGGCATCCTGGGTTCGTCCCAATTCAGTAAAAGTGATGTTCAGGGGTAAACAAGTAGGGCTAGTACTGCAGACCCCTGCATTTTTCTGTGTGCATTCTGATGGTGAAGTGTAGTTTTTATGTACCATAATCCAATCCCAGGAAGAACTCGGTTTCCAATAGGCCTCTCCAGTAGTCTCACATCCCCAAGCAGAACAGTATAAACTACCTATGTCTCCACATCGTCGGGCCGTGGCTCGATCTCGGCCGTCTCTGGGGCAAACATAGAAACCCTGCCTCCCCAGAATACATCTCGCCTTTGGGCTTCTACATCCAAGTGCACCTCCAGGAGAATATCTCCTAGTTTCCTCTAAGGGCATCTCCTGGGGGCTTATGTTAGGAATGTCCCAGGAATCTAACCCAGCTGCCAACTGACAAAAATCTGGAGTAAGAGTGGGCCACCAGGTGTAGGGTGGGGCCAGTTTGGAGGTGGACCATACCACCTCTCCAGTTAGTGAGGAAACTTGCCAGGTTAGCTTTTGGGGGGCATGTGGATTACTCCCCATCACCTGAGGGGTGCCTACTGCGTAGGCGTAACTTAAGAGGATTATTAGTCTTTTCCAAGGTCCACTCATCTTGCTGGGAGCCAGGTGGTGCCCTCTTCACGTGGGATGCGTGGATCCAGGTGGGAATTCTGTGTCAATAGTACCAGGTTGGGTCCTTTCCACCGTGGCTCAAGGTTCCCCGCTCGGCGTCTCCGCACTAGAACAGCATTTCCTACTTCAAACTCGTGAGGCACGGCGGTATCACCAGGAGCGTAGGTATCTTTCAGTTGTTCCCAGACTTCTTTTCTGACAGTTTCTAGGGCTTTGAGGCGAGCTAGGAAAGAAGATGATGGAATAGAGCCTTCATCAGGGTGAGCCCAGCTCTCCAAAGTTTTACATATTGGTGGAGGGGAGCTGAACATGATTTCAAAAGGTGTCAATCTTAAAGGTCCTGGGGTATTCTGTATTCGAAACAGAGCAAGAGGGAGAAAAACTGTCCAGTTACCCTCACCGGTCTCTAAGGCCAATTTTGTCAAGGTCTCTTTTATGGTTCTCTCTATCTGTCCTGAACTTTGGGGTCTATAAGAGCAATGCAATTTCCATTTGAACCCCAGTCATGTGGCCAATCCCTGACTTACCTGGGCAACAAAGGCAGGTCCGTTGTCCAACCCAATTACCTTAGGTGCTCCGAACCTGGGTAGGATCTCTTCCAGTATCTTCTTGGCCACCACATTGGCAGTTTCCTTCTTTGTGGGGAAAGCCTCTACCCACCCTGAAAAGGTATCTATAAAAACTTCTACTTCAAAGCTGCTCCCATCAGTGAACCATGTAGGAGCCCCCCGGCACGGCCGGTCAGTCAGATCGGGCCGGGTCCCTGTTTCTTCAGCGAGTATTTCTTCACACTGATGTATAGGAGTCTCGCTAGCCTCTGGTAGCAGGGTGGCAGGATTAAGGATAGCGGGGGGAGCAAAGGACACTCGTTCAGTCAATAGCAAGCTCTGATAGTGAGTCATTTGAGCGTTGGTCATCCATCGGTTCAGTGGCTGCCGGATAATGCTCTCTAGGGCATGGGGGCCACCACAGTCACTTTTTGGCCCAAGGTTAGCTTATATACCAGATCCGCTCAGGTGGCAGCGTGCTGAGCAGGTTATAGGGATTGGTCATCCATCGGTCCGGCGGCTGCTGGATAATGCTTTCTAGAGCATGTGGGGCCACCACAGTCACTTTTTGGCCCAAGGTTAGCTTATCTGCATCTTTTACCAATATAACTGTTGCTGCTATTGCTCGCAAGCAAGAGGGCCACCCGCTGGCCACTGGGTCCAATTTCTTTGATAGATAAGCTACCGGGCGTTTCCAAGGCCCCAAAGTCTGAGTCAGTACGCCCCTAGCGATCCCTTTCCGCTCATCCACGTATAGGGTGAAGGGCTTAGTTAGATCAGGTAGTGCCAGGGCAAGTGCTCATAGTAGGGCCCCCTTTAAACTGTCAAAAGCCTCTTGATGATTTTGAGTCCAAATGAATTCCCCTTTCTCTTTGGTAAGGGGGTATAATGGAGCAGCTAGCGTAGCAAAACCCAGTATCCACAATCTACAGAACCCGGCTGTCCCCAGAAATTCCCTTACCTGGCGGGGGGTAGTTGGGGTTGGGATTTGCATCACAGTTTGCTTTCTGGCATCCGTTAGCCACCTCTGTCCATCTCTCAGGACATATCCCAAGTAGGTTACTTCTTTCCGACACAGTTGTGCCTTTTTAGCGGAGGCCCGATACCCCAACTCACCCAACTCGGCCAGGATTTTCTCGGTTCCTTGTACACATTTTTCACGGGTTTCTGCAGCTAATAGAAGGTCATCTACATACTGTAGGAGGGTTATCTGAGGATTTTTGGCACGGAACTCTTCTGCCTTCGAGGTTTCTCCATTCAAAGGCAAACAACAGCTGGCTACGAGGGTATTGATCTCCTCTTTGGACCTTGTCTCTGCTTGTTGCCCAGGTCCCTTAACTGTCTAACCTTGGCTCTCTCTTCTTGTCTTACTGCGGCCGGCCAGTATGTGAGTCACATTCCTTTTCTGTCTCCTATCTCTCTCTTTCTTTACGTACCACGCCTTCTCTCCCTCTTTTTCACTTTCTCTCTCCCTCTTCTGACTTACTCTCTCTCTCTTATCCCATTTTTCTTGCCTTCTGCATAACTTTTTAGCCAAATTGGTGGACCTACGTGTGGCCCCCAGAGACCTGCCACTTGAGCCCGGCGAGATATGGACAGCCCTTACCCTAAGCCACATTATATTTTCAGTCAAACCATCAGAGGGGAAACCTAGCATTAAGGGGGTACAGGCTTCAACAAGTTCTGCTCTCTTCTTCCTGTAATAAAAACTATTAACAATTATCTTAGGTCTGGTAGAAAAAAACATCTCATCAGACTAATAGCTGTGTTACCTAGAAGGAAAGGTGATTAATCTTTTCTCTGACAAGTTAACCATATATTTTAGGTTTCTTTTCACAGTATTAGAGTATAGCCATAATTTTGTAATACAAATTTAAATGCAATCAAACCTATGTCTCCTAACATCATTTTGCAAAGCTTGGCTACACTCTTATCTTTTATCTCTAGTTTTAAGACCACTGAGAGTGAATGAAGCAAACGTATATTTCTTCTGAGGGTCCACTGCCTGTCGCCCCTGAAGCAGTGGCTCGAGGAGCAGACAGCAGACGCGTGGGCTGAGGTTGGGAGGGCACAGGCGGAGGGGAATAGGGTGGAGGTGGAGGGGACCACTCGGGGGGTTTCATCTCAGGGTGTATTCTAGGAAGGGGTTCAGGTGGAGTATCAGCCTTTTCATTTTTCTGCGGGTTCGATTTCTTCTCTGCAGCGTCTCCCAGGGCTGCCAAGGCTTGGTAGTCATGCTGCTGGGGGGCCCAGAAGGCTGAGAGTGGCAGCCGAGGGACCCAGGGCTCCACCCACAGGGGTGGATAGTGGACTAAATCTTCCCATACCGAGATATAGAGCTGCGGGTCTGGATACGACCTAGAGTCTTCCTGTAACACAATTTCTTGAACAGTTTTGATAGTTAACAAGTCAAATGTCCCTTGAGGGGGCCACCCCACATCTAGGGCAGGCCACTCTGAAGTACAGAATGTCCGCCAGTACTTCTTCTTAACAATCACTGACAAATTCTGTCCTCTAGCCCTAACGTCAGTCCAATGGTCTAAAGTCAGAGACAATGGAGTCGTCACAGTCTGTCCCATTATTTCTTTCTCAAAAATCAACAAATGGACAATTATAACACAGACACACAAGACTGACACAGACAGACACACCTCAGATGGGGAAGGATTCCACGTCTTCCCCTCTAGCAGGAGCTCTCCGTCTCCCTCGTTCCGAAACTGGGCAGTCAGGCTTCCCTGTCTCCCTATATTTGCGACTCGCTTCAGCGTTGTAGGACTCAAACCTACAGTCGCGGCAGGACTCGAACCTGCTTCCACCCTTGGAGCGTCCTCCAGGGCTGCAGCCTGCGGGAATAGCACGTCTGCGTCCCTCCGCAGCCACTGAGTCCTCACGGGCTACATCGGCAGCTGCTTCAGAAACCAAAGGCGCCGTTCAGAACACAAAAAACGAAACCAAAACACAGAAACAGCGGTGCCGCACTTAGACAAGTCTCATTCACACAGACCTACCTCCAAGGGGTCTTTGGGGGTCTTGGGTGGTCGCGCAGATCCCGGACGAGCCCCCACAATGTTAGGACCCCCGAGGGAGACCCTCACTCAAGTCTGGATCACGCGCACCCACAGACTCACGAGAGACCAACTGGCTGCAATTAGCAAAGGCAGTTTATTGTCGTGGGCCCGCGGGTCGAATCGTACCTCACGCAGGAGGCAGAGAATTCGACCCAGACCCAAAGGGGCTCAAGGCTTTTATAGGGAAAAGCTGGGGAGGGGGCGAAGGTTCAGTGTGGTTACATATTGATTGGGCAGTTTAAACATTTGCGTAAGCAGTTATGGGCAGGATGTGGGTGGCAGGATGTATGGTTATTTTTTAACCATGAAACCTTGGACCTCGACCTTCCTATGTGGAAGGGAGACAGCAAAACACCAGATGGCCCATTACTCATTTGGGCATGTTTAGACTTGTTTTGGACGTGTCCTTGCACATCCTGTTTTTCTGTTCTCATTTCTGGTCACTCTGCCCTCAGGAGAGCTAAATGTTATTATTATGGCTATTCTTAGGTGGTCTTTGCTGACCATGTGCATATCTCTTACCTGTCAAGCTGTTTTTCAAAGTTTTGTTCCCACATGTCCTTTTCAGGACAGTAATTTGTGTGTAGAAGAAAAGAGGCAATTCTTGCCTTGTGGCTGTCGCACCACAACTGGAGTAATTCCAAAGATGCTCAATTTCTTCTTAGAATCCAAGACAGGAAGCTGTCAGGAGCAGACAGGTCTCTAATCAAAATGAACCTTAATACAGAAATGTTTGTAACATCAATTCTGTGGGCTTCTGACATTTTGAAAACCAACTATCCATGTAAGGCAATCTGGACTGTTGTCTGTTGACTCCTCTCAGCTATTTCTAATAAAATATAGAAACACCCTAACAATAAACTCAGAGCCATGAATTTGCTATAGGCCCTTAACTCACAGGCTAACCATCTCAAATCAGTTCAAAAAGTTAAAGAATGACTGGGTCTAAGCCTTGTATTCCTAAATGTGTTATATAGGCACAATACCTATGAGAGTAACAGTATTATCTCTACTGCCAAGGTGTCTTGACTTATCTGTGGCCCTCAAAGAAACACAAAAGCAGCGTCCACTTGGCTTTTTGTGTTTCCTCTTTAAGGGCCTCTACCTGTTTACCTGTGTTCTCCTCAAATTCTTTGAGGGTGTTACTTATGTCCTTCTTAAAGTCCTCTATCATCATCATTAGAAGTGATTTTAAATCTGAATCTTGCTTTCCTGGTGATATGGGGAATTCAGGACTTTCTAATTTGGGAAAACTAGGTTCTAATGATGCCAAGTACCCTAGGTTGCTGATGCTTATGTTCTTGTGCTTGCCTTCACCATCTGGATCACCTTAATGCTACCTGCCCGGTCTCTTACTGGAGCCTGTCTTTCCTGTTATCTTGGTTGTTTCAGAACTGTGTGGGGTGGGTGTTACTACTGGGGTTAGAGCTGGGACCCAAGATCTGCTCAGTTCTAGGGCCAGACAGGAAGAAACCAGTGCTTTGGGCCAGGAGTGAATTCTGGCCCAGTAGGTCCCAGTAGGTCCCAGTTATTCCCTGTTGGAGGCGTGGGGGTGGAACGCATTGCTATCTCTTATAGAGTTCCTGGGAGGCCTACTTTCTCTGGGTTTTGTGAGACTAGGTGCAGAGCAGCCACCTGGGATCTGCTCAGTACTAGGGGCCCAGACCGGAAGCAATATTATCTTCTGAAACATATGTTGTGATCGCTGACCTATAGTTATTTAATACCAGCATGTCATTTTCAATGTGTGCTTACTTTAATCCCATCTAATGAGAATAAGACCACTACCACAATTTTAAGCCAAATTTGAAGCAAGCTTTAATTAAATACTGGCCAGATTCATGGACTCTGGCGAGGTCTATTCCAGAGTTCCCAGAAAATGGCCATGAGTCACACTCTGAGAAGGCTTTAAAGAGCACACCCGTAATTGTATTTTCTATCATGTCCAATCAGGGCAAGCACATACCTTGTTATTTCCTGCCTACATACTTCCTGCCTACATCCAATCAGGGGTAACTATGCATCCTAGTATATTTCCTGTTCATAATCTCCCATCTACATGTGATCAAGAACATCTGGTGTAGTTGGGTCGAACAAACTTGTTTAAGGGAGTAAAAATATGTGGTTTGTTTTCTCCTATAAACAATAGTCTCCAGCATTCCAGAAAGTCATCTGTCTTTGGTCAAGTGGGATTTACAAGTTAACTTTGGTCCTTACACTTAAACTCTTGATGAGTGTATGCTATGTATTATTGAAACCCAGTATCACAGACCAAGTTACTTATAATAATTATAGAAGTGTTACTCATAATGCCTGAAGCTGAGAAGTCAAAAATCTAGGTCCTAGCATCTGTTAAGATCCTTTCAGTGATATCTTAATAGGGCACAAGGCAGTCCATTGTGTAAGGAAAAAGAGTAGTAAAGAGAGGAAAACAGAGAGAGATGAGTGAGGTGCCTGAGTGTTTTTTTCTAAGAACCAAAGAATGATGTTACTGGCATTAGTTTTGAAGACAACTCTTCATGACCATTTCCTCTGTGTGTGCCTCTCTGTCTTTGTTTCTTTCTTGATATTTCAGATAGTACCACTATATAACGTAGGCTAGCCTCAAGGGTGGTATCATTATATAGCCTAGGCTAGCCTCAAGCTTTTAATTCTCTTGTGTAATCCTCTTATACACTTAAATACCAGGATTAAAGGCATGCTCCACCAGGTTGACTGGTTCCACTTCTTTATAACAAACCAAACAGTGTATCAACAGTCTACTAAACATTTTACAGACATAAATTTATTTACGTTTTAAAAGAAGGAAACCACTCGCTGGGTAGACATAACTGTAGCCCAGCACTTGGACATTGAAGCAACAGATTCTTGACCTTAGTTCTCCTATATATCTTGTTTGTGTATATACAAAGTTCAAGGGCATCTTGGGAATCATAGCTGTATTCAGTCTTTAAACTATATTGAAAAGAAAGTAAAGTACTTTTATCTTCTCCATCAACCCTTGCCATGAGTAGAGTGTCAGAAAATGTTAGAGAAGAACAAGAATGTGACAATAAGAGATGTTGGATATTTGTTTTTCTTGGCCTCTTCTTTCTTTGCCAGTTTTTAACACATCCTTGTTGCTAAGTAAATTCTTTCTAATTCTATTTAATGATGGTTTCTACTACCTATACAAAATTATCTGAACCAATGCTATTGAAGGTAAATATTACTTGTCCCATTTCTATTGACTCTAAAAAATGAGGTTATTTTGGTGCTGAAGAGATAGCTCAACAGTTAAGAGTGCTGACTGCTCTTCCAGTGATCCTGAGTTCAATTCCCAGCAATCACATGGTGGGTCACAACCACCTGTAATGGGATCTGATACTGTCATCTCATTTATCTGAAGAAAGTGACAGTGTACCCACATATATAAAATAAATAAATCTTAAAGAAATAATTAGATGATTTTGATAGGTGTTACTGGTTGTCAACTTGACTAACATCTGGAATGAACTACAATTCAGAAATGGAGGGCATACCTGTGATCCAGATCTTGAGGCTGGAAGACATAGGCTTCAGACCTAGATCTTCACATGAAGATCTAAGGTATTGTTACAATAAAGAGCTTTGGCTCAGCAGGGTAGCACACACCTTTAATCCCTAGAGACTGAGGCAAGCAGATCTCTGTGTTCCGTATTAATCTACCAAACAAGTTTCAGGACAGCCAAGCTTAGGCAGTGAGGGAGTTGGAAAACAGAAACTTAATAATAGAATAAAGGGGACTATGTTCAA
This sequence comes from Mastomys natalensis, assembly GCA_021653895.1. NCBI lineage: Eukaryota > Metazoa > Chordata > Mammalia > Rodentia > Muridae > Mastomys > Mastomys natalensis. Next base: position 354,092 of record JAJTUV010001193.1, on the reverse strand, counting down.
GTCTCAGCAAGCAGCAGAACTTGACAGCTTTGGTGATACAGTTCTAGCTTTAGAGTCAAGAATAGAAGGGATTACTAGGGCAATTAATGCTGGTTAGCTGTAGTTAAGAAATTAGCAGTGATTTAGAAGAGACCAGCATGCCCTCTCAAGCACAAAGTACTCATGTTCTGCTTTTCAGCTACTGCAATGAAGATGTCCCACCCATCCCCAGCAGCCAAGTGCTCCAATTCCAAGAACTTGAGAGTCTTCTTAGACGTGAACATTGGTGGGGAAAGAGTAGGATGAATTGTTTTAGAATTGTTTGTAGATATTGTTCCCAAAACTGCAGAAAATGTTCGTGCATTGTGTACTGGAGAAAGAGGAACTGGAGCCACAACTGGGCGACTTCTCCATTTTAAAGGGTGCCCATTTCCATCGAGTTATTAAGAAATTTATGACTCAGGGTAGAGAGTTCTCAAATCAGAATGGGACAGGTGGAGAAAGTATTTATGGTGAAAAATTTGAAGATGAAAACTTTCATTATAAGCATGATCAAGAGGGTTTGCTGAACATGGCAAATGCAGGCCCCAATACGAATGGTTCTCAGTTCTTTATCACAACAGTTATCCTGGATGGGAAACATGTGGTATTTGGTCAAGTAATAAAAGGACTAGGTGTGCCAAGAATGCTTGAAAATGTAGAAGTGAATGGTGAAAAACCTGCAGAATGTGGAGAATTGAAAGAAAGGGATGACTGGGGAATATTCCCCAAAGATGGCTCTGGTGAGAGTCATGCAGGTTTCCCTGAGGATGCAGATATGGATTTAAAATATGTGAATAAAGTTTTATTAATATCTGAAGACTTAAAAAAATGTTGGAAATACTTTTTTTCAAGTCTCAGAACTGAGAGATGACTATTAAAAAATATGTGATAGTTTTAAGGTATATGGATAGTCCAAAGGCTGTTATTGAGAAAGCAGATATACCCAGACTGCAACCTGTAACCTTAGGTTGTTTGCTGAATATTGATGCTTGTAAATTGAAGATGTCAAATTGGCAGAGGGCAATTGACAATTGCTTGGAATCTCTTGAAATGGACTCTTCGAATACTAAAGCACTATACTGAAAAGTGCAAGGATGGCATGGATTAAAAGAATATGATCAAGCACTGGCTGATCTTAAGAAGGCACAGAAGGTAGACCCAGAAGATAAAGCTATCCAGGCAGAATTGCTTAAAGTCAAACAAATGATAAAGGCACAGAAAGATAAAGAGAAGGCTGTGTATGCAAAAATGTTTGCTTAATATGGATTAACTCTCCTTAACTATTATACATTGATTATAAAAAGGAAAATGTATATTACTGTCTACAGGATCCCTGATGTGTTTCCCTTGATCTTTGTCACTGTTTACATAGCAGTGCTGACACAGGTTTCTTCTTTTTTTTTTTTTAATTTTTTTTTTTTTTTTTTTTTTGGTTTTTCGAGACAGGGTTTCTCTGTGTAGCTCTGGCTGTCCTGGAACTCACTCTGTAGACCAGGCTGGCCTCGAACTCAGAAATCCGCCTGCCTCTGCCTCCCAAGTGCTGGGATTAAAGGCATGCGCCACCACCGCCCGGCTCACAGGTTTCTTCTTAATAAAGTGTTACAAAAAAAAAAAAAAAAAAAAAAAAAAAAAAAAAAAAAAAAAAAAAAAAAAAAAAAAAAAGAAGAAGAAGAGTCCAGCATCACTGAAGTAGAATTTGGCAATTGTTTTCTGAGAGCAAAAAGAAGCTGTGTTCCAGAGATAGCCAAGGTTGTACTGTGCTGTAGCTGGACTACGTAATGTGTAAGAATGATTCAGGTGGTATTGATTTGGAAGGTTCACAGGCTTGGCACTGAGAGATCAGAGAAGGCCACTGGTAATGGTGTAGTCTCAATTGCAGTTGATGGCTCAGGACTAAAGGAATCATGTAAAGAAATTGAGGCTTTACAGCACGAAAAGGACCCGTGAGAGGCTATTGGTGAAGCCTAGTTGTAGCTAAAGACCCTAGTGTATTGGAGAAGCCAGTACCATGATATAATCACCAAGAACAGCAGTAGCAGTGGCAGCAGCAGTGGAGTAGAGTCAACTAGAGCCTAGAGTGCTACAGAGGGAAGAGCTGCAGATGAGACCCAAGTCCTTTGTAGGATCCCAGAAGTTCATGTATGGATCCCAGACACTGGAACAAGAAACTGTAATGTTAAAGTTTCCTTGGAGACTCCAGAGATGCCAGAGCAATGGGATATCTGTTGAGGAAAGCTGCTAACAGGGAGTGGAACCAGACCAGGAGAAAGAACTTTGTTGCAGTCAACCAAGATCAAAAAACAATTGGAGATCTGAAGACTGCTTTGACATCAGACGTAGAAATGCAGAGTTTGGAGTTTGCCAAGCTTGTTTCCTGTCTTACTTTGGAGAATACAGTTGGAGATTGGCTAAATCTCAGAAAAGACTTTTAACTTTGGAGTTTTAACATTGTTAAGACTGCTATAGACCCTGGGAACTTTTAAAGTTAGACAAAATGTATTTTGCACTATGCTATGTTTACATATGGCCCCCATATACTCACATGTTTGAACAAGCCTATAGAGGCCAGGGAGTGGAATGTGGTAATTTGAGTATTCTTGGCCCAGGAAGCAGCACTATTTGGAGGTTTGAGTAGGTGTGGCTTTGTTGGAGGAAGTATGTTGTAGTATGCAGTTTTAGCTATACCTCTTTAAGTTCCCAGGTTGTCACAAGCTCTCACCCACCCAGGAGTTTCTCAAATCTGTGAATAAATACCATACACATATGCCAGTTATTCTCAAAAAGCCTTTGCTAACTCAATGACTGGGCACTCCTAAATCTTCCCCTGCTATCCCAGGCCCAGTTAGAGAAGTGGTCAGAGGCCAGTTATCTGAAATTGACATGGCTGGTTGACTTTATCTCCTCTGCTACATGTCCCCTTTTCTTTCTTCCAGTCTCTCCAGATTCTCCTGCTTCCTACCCTCACAACTCTCAGTTTCCCATCCATGCTCAGTAATTGGCTATTGGCAACTTATTGATAGATCAAAAATGAAGTGAGGGCATGGTCTTTTGTAAACATGGCATCAGTAAACACAGCTTCCTGATCAAATTATCAGAACCATCCTCTACAGTGTGTCACTGTGGGCATGGGCTTTAAGACCCTGCTCCTTGCTACCTGGAAGCCAGTCTTCTCCTAGTGGCCTTCAAATTAAATGTAAAATTCTTAACTCCTTCAGCCTCATTTCTGTCTGGATACTGCTATGCTCACACCCTAATGATAGTGGCCTAAACCTATAAGCCAGCCACAATTAAATGTTGTTGTTTATAAGAGTTACCTTGGTTATGTCTGTTCACAGCAGTAAAACCCTAAAACAGTTATCTAATACACAGAAAAGTGATAAAAATTTAAAAATCTATCATAATTAGTCATCCTTGTAAGACTCCCAGCAAGGTTGTCCTTCAGAACTGTTCTTATTATATCATGCTGTCTCTTACTATACAGAGCACATTGTGCTTGATTACTTCCCTCTTACAAAGATGATATTTCATAGTACAAGATGATAATACAACATCAATAAGATATTTAACACAGATAAAAATAATAATAGAACTATTGTGCATGGAAGACTGTCACTTAGGAAGAATAAAAAGTTCAATTAAACTTTGAGCTAAAACTCCACCAAGGTGAATGCCTTATGATGTTCAGAGTTCACATACATTGAACAGTGGTGGGAAGAAAGACAAAACATCAGAAGCAGGACTTTCTAGCATGAGCATCATTCTGTATAAGCCATATAAGCTCAAGGTCATTTTCTTATGAATGGTGATACTATTGCTTCCTGCTCCTGTGGTAATCATGAGTCTTCAATGAATGCTATAGATATTGCTTTCCATGTGGCAGCATAGGTGTTTATTTAATACATTTGTGCTTACCTCTTGCACTATGATGTCTGGTTCATTACTGTGAGCAGTACATCTAACAGGAAGTATAAAAAAAAAAACAACCAACCAACCAACCAAACAAACAAAAAAAAACCCCCACACACTTCATTCAAACCAGCCACTGTTCTTTACTTGAAGGGAGAACAGTGGTTCTCATCATTGTCTTTGGGTGCAGGTAGGGTCTGGTCTTGATTATCACTATAGATGACTTATGGGCTTATAGATAGGGGTGTGTGTGTTATTTGTAAGTGTGCTGCTTATGTGTGTACTTAATCACAAGTGTGTACATGTGTGTGGAAGTGCTAATGTATGTGGGAACCAGAAATGATGACAAGTGTCTTTCTCTATCATTTTTTTTTTAACCTTATGTTTTGAGATAGGATCTCTCATTGAACTGAGATTCAGCAAGAAGACTAATTGGCCATTAAGTCTCAGAGATCCTCCTGTCTCCAATCCCAAGCACTAGAATTACAAGTGTAGGCTGCAGCCTTCATGTTTTTATGAAGTATCTGCACACCAAACTCAGATCCTTGTGCTCATCAACATTGTAACCACTGAACCACCTCTTCAGGCTCCTTGGAGATTTTTAAACATCTTCATGTTTAATAGATGCTGCTTTACTAACAGCCTCAGTTGAAATCTACAGATGTGATCTCATGAACTGAAACTTGCTGAGAGAGTGTACACAGCACATCACGTCCTACACCAAAAATCAAAATTTTTAAAGATGAGGGTTAAATCAGGTAGAGCCCTGGGAGTCTAGTGGAAGAGTGGGAGATAGAAGTGATCAAGTCAGTATAGTCAAGGACACCACAAGAAGACCCACAGAATCAACTAATCTGGAACCATGGGAACTAACAGAGCCTGGGCCAGGAAGCATTCAGGTGCTGGACCTAGAACCCTTACACATCTGTAGCAAATTTTCAGTTTGGTCTTCAAGTGGTCTCTTAACAAGTGTAGCAGGGGCAGTCTCAGTCTCTATTCCTTGCCATTTGATCCCCTTCTGCCTACCTGGACTGTGTGGTTGGGCCTAAGTGGAAGAGGATGTGCCTAGTCCTACTGGATGCACCAAGTTGAGGTGGTATCCAAGGGGTTCCCCTTCTCTGAAGAGAAAGAAAGAAGACAGTGGGGAAGGAGGGATTTGTAAAGATAGAACTGGGAAGAGAGGAAGGAGGGATATTGTGATTGGGTTGTAAAATGAATAAAAAATAAACAAAAAAAGTAAAAAGATGAGTGTTAAGTTTTGACCAGATTAAAAATCAGCTATGTGACTTTGAAGGTCACATAAACTTTTGTGGGACTCTGCTTTCTTTTTTGGAAAATGTACAGGTTAAATGACTCACAGATCCTGCCCAATGATCTGCCACCTGTCCTTGCCCCCACACTTTCTCCTCTTCCTACTCTTTCCTTTCTTCTCTCCCCTCCCCCTCCCCTTCTCCTTCCCCTTCCTCCTCCTTCCCTCTCTCTCCTTTTCTCTCTCTCTCCTGAAAAGGTCACCCAGGCAGCTCTTCAGTGTCTGAGATCAAATGATTACCCTGAGTCAGCCCACCAAGTAGTTGGAGCCTCTCTTTCCCAATGTTCAAACTTGAAAATTCTCAAGTCTTTGAATATTTTAAATATAAAGAGTTTAGGAAAGTTGAATTACATTATTAAATTCTGGACATGGGACAGTCCATGAGCTTCTCTGAAGATCAGTTTTGCCAGACGAAAATATTTGTAATCATAGTTTTAAGATCACAGAACAGGTGTGTGAAGCATTTTAACAATTTAAAATGCTAACAATGTTAAGCCTTCTTTAAAATGATGGCTAACTTGCAGGACTGCCATCTAGTGGCTACTGTAATGATTACAACAGGATTCTGTGGCTTCTTTAAATCTGCAACAACTGTGCAGAAGTATGAACCAGTTCTTCCAATTCAGCAAGTGAGTTTTAGAAGAGGTCCCACTAAAAGAGCAAAGAGCATGCACTTATCTTGAAGCAAGACCTATGGGATCATGTAAGAATATGTGATTCCAGGTACAGACTTGAAAGTAATGGAGGAAGTTTGTCTTGGCAGTATTTATGCTTGGAATTAGAGCAATGATTCCCCTAGAGTCTGAAAAATATGAATATGGCCTTCTCAGGACCCACATTTGCCTTTCAGGATAGAACCATGAGTTATCTGAGATCTACACATATCCAAGAGCAGCAATGAACAGTGCCACCATTATTTGTGTCACCTCTATTTAGAGCCAGCAAGAAGTGGGGAATATAACCAGAAGTATAGCTTACTGTGACAAAATTTCTGCTGTCTAGTACCCATTGTCCTGATCATTATGTAGCTGACAGCAACGCTATTCCAGTGTCAGTAATGATTATAGGAAACATTGTAGGAACTCAAAGCTTGTTTTCTGGGACCCCAACTTTCCATAGAATCTAGTAAAGACACACACACACACACACACACACACACACAACGATACAGAGGTGGGGTCTTCCTTTGCTTGTGACTAAATCAGGGTTTCCTTTGCTCCTTAAGGGCTACAAATGTCAAACAACATATCCATCTCTTTCTAAGAAACTTCTCAATGGTAAAGAGCTTCTGATTCAAATGGTTCTTTATTCTATGTTCCATTCTTTTCTGTGTGATATTATGCAGAATTGGGTGAGTTAAACATTCATCCAAAATATCTTTCCTCTTTCCTCGCCCCCTTCTCCTGTATTTCTTTTTTTCTTGTTTATTTTCTGTCTTTTGAGGTAAGGTCTTCCTTTCCCTTGGCCAGTTTTTCTTAATATTTCTTGATTTTCCTTCTCAACACTACATGGAGACAAAGAAATTTATAAGGTTTCTAAGAAAATATAAAGGTTACAAAATGGCTAATCTTGGTTATCAAAGTAATTGAACTATGATGGACACAGGAGCTCAGTAAAGTACAGTCTGGCTGTGTCTGAGAATGTGTGCAAAGAGTTAATTAAAGGGAGAAGACCTTCTCTAAATATGGGCAGCACCGTCAATACACTAGTGGTACAGATGGGATATAAAAAATAGTAAAAAGGAAGGTACTACCCTGCATAGATACTTTCTGCCAGTTTCCTAACATGCCATGAAGTGAACAGCCTACTCCCAATGTTTCTGCCTCCAAGGTGTTATGCCTCACCATTGTACAAATATACTGAAACCTCTGGAGGCAGGAACCAAATAATTTATTCCTTCCAAGGGTTATTTCTGCTGAATGTTTTGTTACAGCCATGAAAAAGGTAATACAACACATTAATTGATTGGAGCAGAATCTAATGACCACTGCTGTTCTATATACCTGGCTAACAAAGCTAATAAAGATTCCCATGCTGAGTACAGTATATTGATTAACAAATACTATGGTAGTACTTATAAACTTGAGGTTTGATTCCAGTGTCAGCGTGTATTACTTTCCTCTACCAATCATATGAACTATCCAGTCTTGAAAATCAGCCTAGGCTCAAATCAAATGTAGTTCTTTAGTATTCTTTTTATCAGAACAGCCACTGCATATTTTCCCTTCATTATTTCCTTGGTAAAAAGCACAGCCTTTCTTCCATAAAACCCTACAAAGCTCAGAAAACATAGTAGAAAAGTTAACTTTACTTTTTATCATAACCTTTTCCAGAGTCTTTCCCAGTCTTTCTGACTGTTTGCACTTTAATCTGGTCCAAAGAGTTAGAACTTGAATTTGATTATATTCAAAGTGTTAATTTGTAAGCCTCCTTTAGGACACTCACAAGAAGCTAAATTACTTGACAGCAGTCTCATGATTCTTCAGTGAACCACAGTGAATTTGCATATTTTAAGAAAAGCAATCATTACCATTGGTTGTTTGGTGATCCTCTTGTCCAGCACTAGTTATATAAGGTAATGATCAGACTATCTAGCTAAATTATCCAGTTTGCAACTAAGTGGGCCAAAGTTAGTAAGGATGAGTGAAGAAATGATGAGTGACTGCGTGACTTTAGGGACTGGGATTTAGATTTCTTCAGTTTGATACCACCTGGGTATACAACTTAATGAATTCTTGAGAAAAATCTAAGGATGGAAATGACTATGATGCATTTGTCCTCTACTTTGGCAGTTTTCCAAGCCTGGATTGTGGATGTCTGTCAGTCCTAAAGACTATGGGGATCCCTGAGGCCAAAATAGCTGCCAAAATAATATCAAGATGTTACAGGGCTCTTTTCACTGATTTGACATTTGCATTAATGATGAAAAAATTAAAATCACATGAGTCAAAAGAGTGGCAGTGGCCTCTAACTTGATTCTTGCTGTTTCTTCAACCTTTTGACAAAATGAAAAGAAAACATTGGATTTGTTGGAAAATGGTTTTAATGAGAGTGTAGTTGGTGTTATTTTATTAAATCTAGACCTGTGACTACACAGACCATCAAGTTTTACTGAGAGTATGAAAGGAAATTATCTGTATCTGGATTCAAATATGTGACACACAATTTCTTTAAAACACAAAAATAGGTGCCTACTTCTTTAAGGAAAGAACTTCACAGTCTTTATTACTACTGATAAAATTCAAACTTTCAAATTAGAATTAGACATTAAGAGAACTTGAATTCAGCACGAGAGTGACAGCTTTCCAGTACATGAATAACTAATCCAGTGCAAAAGGTGAGGTTATTAAAAAGTGTTATTTTAATTTCAAGTTAAACTAGAACATTTCACAGGTATAGATAAGTCAATGAACCAGCATTTTCCTGAAGATGTAAATATGAAGATTAAAAACAATTTTAGACTTAGAATTGATCCCTATTTTTAAGGAATTCCCTTTGATGACATTTTGGTATACACCCAAAGAACATTCAAATTACCTATCATGTCTGTTACAACTTACTGTTGTTTCTACTGCACAGTGGGGTAAGGTTGGAGTTTCTTCACATACTTTAACCCAAACTGCATCTCAGAACAGAACGATGAGGATCCAGACATGAGCATCCTGCTGACTTCTCTTAATCCAGACATGGAAAGAAACTTGTTAAAGTCTAGAACAATGCCAAACTTGTCATGAAATGCAGATATTTTTAGAAAACCTTGATATTTTTTCTATTATGTAGTGGTTTTATGAAACATTTTAATGACATACAGTTTCAATTTCTTCTGTGATGAACTTTGATAGATATAATTTATATTCATGCACAGTCTTTGACATATTTAATTGTTAAGAGTTTACAGGGATGCTGAAACCAAAAAGTGAGATATCTATCTATTCATTTGTTTAGCAAAGCTCCAAATATTAAGGAGCCATGAAATCCATTCAGCTCTTTTAACTGTAATGAGTCTGTTTTAGCATCTTAAATACTGAACTAGCCTATGTGCAGATAAATACACAAGTGATTAGAAAACAACAAAGATTATTTGCTGTCAAAATCAAAATGTCAAGAAAAGAAGCATCATAGCTTTTATTCAAACATCCTTTTGTATGAATGACTTGAAAGTTTAAAATTAAAGTAGAGTTTTATCTGTGTTTACTTTGCTTTCTCATCATGGTAATGTTGAGAAGTCCTAGGAACAACCATTGTCAGGAATTGTTTGTATTTTACTAAAGGTTTTGGGGCAGTTGAAACAAAGTGTCTGTATATATATATATATATATATTATATATAAACTAATATATATCAAAAGCCTGAAGAGTCACCTGGTAGATCTTAGTGGCTGCATTTGTAGTTTCCTCTTTGCATCTTTGCAAACTTAGGACATCCAAGACAGCAGCCTCATCACATATGTGCCCTTCCCCTCTCCTTGTTTTCTGCCTTGAGCTCCCATTCCTGACTGACTTGTCCATAAGTTGGTAGCCAAAGACCAGAAAACACATATGGCCCAGTCTCCTGTGTGAGACCATTAAAATAGTCACTGAATAGTTTTCAGATGTGTTGCTAGACACACAGCTTCATTGATTAGGATGACAGCTTTGATAGTTCACCTTTCCAAAGGCTTTTCTCCCTAACTTGTTTCTCTGGCTTGTTGAGATTCTCTCCCAATTAAGTGCACTCTAATGGCACAGAAACCTTTCTGCATGTGCATACATGTAAGACATTCAGCTTTTTCCTCAGTTCATCATAGAAGTCACGAAAATCATACAATTGTAGAACAGATATAGAATTGTGTTTTTTACATAGTGTTATGTTTTTATTATTATCTTTTATAGTGCTGGGTAATCATACACAGAGCCTTCTACATGCTAGGCAAATTTCCGTCACTGATACACATCTAGATAAGATACTACAGGGTCCATTCAATCTGGTCTATTCATGCCATTTTATAAACTGTATCTCAAAGATCATATTTCTTGGTAATGGTAATGCCACAACAGCATGACTTTGAATAATAGATGCTTCAGTCTAATACAGTAAAGATGGAATGACATCAAAGAGGGCCCTTTTCTGATTATACATAAATTAAAGGCTCTAAAATAAAAATGGTCTATAAAGCACTTATAAAATACTAAGGAAAGACTAAGTCAAGTAATAATTTTAAATCAAGGAGTATCTTTTCATAACTCCAAACTGTTATCAATTTTAAAGAAATGTTTTTATAATGCAATGATGCTCACTCATGGAAGAAGTTCATATGTTGGTTTAGGAGGTGAATTCTACAGCAAGATAGGAACATATTATATACTGAAGATTTTCTCTGTAGTGTGTTTGGTATGTCTGAAGTATATGAACATATTGAAGAATATAAACGAAGTCTATTCAGTCATCAAGATACTAACCTGCAAATAACTTTGCATAGGGAAATACATAAAAGGACTTGTAATTGTTTATCTAAAAGAAGGAAAATAAAGATCTGAATTTCTGTGAAATAACATATATAATATCTTATAAATAAGAATTTTTTTGTTGAGCTGTGAGTAGAACCATCATGACAAATTAATAATGTTCAAAAGACAGAATCAAATAATTTTAGTAAATAGACTATCTAAGTATGCTGTGATGTATCACCAGTGGGCTGAGGTGTTTAACCATGGATATATTTAAATAATTCTTACCTTACCTTCTTTATGGGAGTCCCTATGTCATGGGTTCTGCATGCATGGTAATGGAGTTTAATCTTACAGACATCTTCCAGAGCTCTGATTCTTTGACCTAGTACAATGTGTGTTTTTGATAATAGTGTGCAGATTCATGACACATGCCTTTCAGCAGTGTGTTTCCTCCAAGGTCATTCACCCCTCTGCCTTTCATTATGCTATTAATTTTCTCACATTTCTAGCTTTTGGTTAGAGTTGTCTTCAACTTCTTTCCTCTCTTTTCTCTTTTTCCCCCTAAATCTAAGTGTTCAATGTTCTTTCTGTCCTACCTCTGAGATTGCTCATACCCCTTCAGTCCTACAGATACAGTCTATCAGATATAAAATTATATCCTCCCTTCTTTGCTCTCCATTATATTTTCCAGCAAATTAGGTTTGGTCCTTCCATTAACTTTCCCAAAAGACTACTTCAGCAAATTTTTTCTTGATTATTTACACATTTTTTTTTTGTTTCTATTCACAACCAAATACAGTCCTTGGAGTTAAACACTCTAACTTTTATGGACAAATATGCACTGATAATCAACACTTGTTCATAATATAGGCAAATTGGTTACTTGTTGGCCCATTATACTGTCAATTCTATTGCAGAATTATCTTATCTCCCTTTTATCTCCTCTGGCATGCAATACAATTATACTACTCCATTTTCTGTAGCATAATACTTAAGGATAATTTTATAAAACTATTTTATAGTGTAAAGGGTTTATTTAGCTCACAATTTAGAAGACTGAAAGTCAGTATGTAAGGGCTATATTAGGTTGACCTTTTGGGAAAATCACCCTGGCTGGATTGTAGCTTGAGGTAAGGCATAAAGAGAGTTGGTTTCATGGGGGAATGGAGACAAGTGAGCCTGATGGTTGCTTCATAACAACCTTCTAGTGTGAGACATAACTTAATATATGACAACAGTTGATTCATCTCTCTGATGGCAGTGACCCAATAATCTTGCTATCCACTCTAGGCTCCACCTTTGAAAAGATTAAGTATTCTCAACACCATGATAGTAAGAATCAAGCTTTGAAAAAATGGACCTGTGTAGGGTACTCAAATGTATCCATACCATAACACACTCTTCACTGGATGAACAATGTGACAATGCTTTAAAACATCTTACTTCTTTCCTATCTTCTTGACTTGCTGGGATTTATTTGGTCTTTAAAATCCAAGAATACTTACATATATTTCTATCATGTAAGCTTCTGTGGGTAAACACTATCTAAGCTTCCATGGGTGAACACTCTCTGTTACTAAAATAAAGTACCTTTTTATAACCCATCATTCCATGGGAATGGAGAATATGGCCTCATTGTCCTGTGCATGTTGGTTCTCGCCCAGTAGTTTAGTGGTGGATGTTTAAGGAACTAATCATTGACTAAATAAGTGAATAAATATCAAATGTTTATACCTCAACCTGAGGTCCCGGTGTAGAGGTGAACACTAGTACTCCAGTAAAGACCCAAGGTATGTTGGACCCATTCAGATTCTTGAATCTATCACTCTTCAGAGGCTAGATCCCTAAGTAAGTCTTAATGTACACAGCCTTGGATGATCAACCAAAAGCCTAAGGAGAAAGTAACACTAAAGTTGAGTGTGAGTTTTCACACCTGAGATTTTACCATTCTATCTCTTAATGATGACAAAGAAATAATTTAAAGTTCCAGGCAGGGATTTGGTTTTCATCTTGGTACAAAACTCAATTAAAAATCAATATCTCAAGCTCTGGAGAAATTTCAATAATCTATCATTTTTTCTATCTTTGTGTTTAATATGCAAGGGATTTTCCCAGAATATTTAGTATGTATTTCATCTCAATACTGAATATTTTAGTTTCTGATTATATGTGTGTAGGGTTTTCTATTTCTTTGTCTTTATAACTTTAAATGATATAGCATAATTATTACCAGGGTACAGTTAGCTTAGGGGGTATCATTATTAATGATATCAAAGAATTGTAAATTCTAATGCTATTTTCTTGACTAACTTTTTTTCCCCTGATAGGACTAGCCACTAGATGGCAGCAGCAGCTAAGCTAGGAAATGAGGAACCTGCTTAAAAGTTTGCCATTCCTGAACCTTGGAGAAAAGATTATCATCCATTCTCAGGATGAAAGATTTTGATTAGACAAGGAAAGGCAATAGTTATAAATATAATTTTGCTATTTGATTTTTATCATAATCATAGACATACAATTTCAAACAAAATACTGCCCAGTCTCAATATTCATTAAAAAGCAACAATGTTTTCAATTAATTTGAAAAACAAAATGATTAAATCTGCTAGTGTAAAAAGGTCTATATTCACCAAAGTCTTCATAAATACATATTGTTAATACAATTCAATCCCAAAGCCATGTCCTTGTGTTGAATTTTCCAAGCAATTCACCCCTGCCCTTCCTCCTAAATTGGTTCCTCTTGCCAAGACTATTTGAATGTTACTTCCTCTCCAGTGGTCTGATAGATGGCAGGGCAAAAGTTCAGAAGTGGCAGCTGTGTTGACATGTACATTTGGATGACAGCATCCTGTGTGTACACTGTCAGGCTTCAACTTCCTACTTCCTCATGTCCCTTGCTCACCTCAAGCCAATAGGATCTAATGTGAAAACCATAGAATGAAATATAAACAAGGACAAACCTTTGCCTAGTCACAAATGACTTCCCACTTTCTCCAAGAGTCTCTGTAATAGTCATTTAAGGGATGTTACATTGAGATAAGCATTAGACATTTTCAATATATATTTCAAAATAAAGCTAAGATTTTTCATGTCATTAAAAATATTCCTATGGAACAGCTATGGAAGGTGAGGAGACGAATACAAAAGCACAGATAATGTTTTAAAGAAACTTAGATGTAGAGAACAGAGTAGTCAAGATAGGAAAAATTTAACCCAAAGATTAAAAAAAAAATACTTGGTTAAATGTGGAAAAATCTTCAGGTAAAGCTCAATGTTGTGTAGAAGTCTATAAATGCCAGCATTCAGAAAGCTAAATAGAGGCAGGAAGGTTATAAGTTAAAGGAGAACCTGAACAACATAGCCAGCGTCTGTCTCAAGTTAACAAAACAGGACAAAATAAAAACAAAATACAAACTATGAAAATTGTTAAGAAAGGGAAAACAAGACTTCCTTTCAGTTCCCAAAAGACTTAACACTCAGAATACAAAAGACATGTATGTGTTTTTGTGTATGCATGTCCATGTATAAGTTGATCCACATATGTGTTTGGGTATATCTGCATATGAAGAACAGAGGACAGTCTTGGGCTTTGTTCCTGGGGCACTATATACCTTTTACCTTTAATTTTTTTTTAACCATTTCTTACTGGCCTAGAACTTGCCAACTAGACTATTCTAGCTAGTTCATAAATCCCAGAAATCTATCAGTCTGCACTTCTCCAGAGCTGAGATTATCATGCATAGGACCACATCCACATGGGAATGGACCTCAAATCTGGGTGTTTGTAAACAGCCCACTTTACCAGTTGAGTCATCTCCACAATGGAAGTTTGTTTTTGTTTGTTGTTTCATTGTTGTTGTTTTGACAAGAGAGTGGAGATCATGTTTTCATTAAGAGATAATGAGGTGGGGTGAGGTGAGAGGACAAAGAAACCAGAAGAGAAACAAAATCAGGCAAACAGCTTTATTGCTACAAATTTCCACAGAGAGGTTTGAACCTAGATGGACTGGTCCTAGGCTTGGCATGTTTATTCTGTCAGACATCACTATTTCATACACCTGATCATACATGATCGCTACCATTGTTTCTGTACCCTGGAAAGGCTTCTTCACTTGCCTCCCTTGCATTGTACATTGAAATCCATCCGAATTCTCAGACCATTTTTGCTCATCTCACTGAGGGGAGCAGGTTTGTCACTAGTTTACTGAGTGGCTGTGAAGACCCCCACTCAGGGGAGATCCCCACTCAAGTCTCGGGATGACATGACCACCCAGTAACTCTCACAAGACTCCAGGACTGGATGCAATCAAGCAGAGGTTTACTAGGGTGGAGACAGACAGCTGGCTGTGGTCAACTCTTTAGCTCACGCAGGAGTAGAGTTGACCCCAATTACTGGTCTGAGGGAAATCTTATACCCACAAACTAGAGATGGGGAAGGGGTGAGGGTTGCTAGGGAAGCATAATCATAAGAATAGCACAACATTCCAGAGGAACCCAACCTAGGTGAGTCAGGGTCATGCGGGAAACACTCTGTACATCTGTTTTTCTCAAGAATACTGTCCTGCCCTGTCATTGTGGTCTTGCCCTTGGAACACAGAGCCCAGAGCCTATGAACCAGATGACCCAGATGACCTGCATTCTTGGTTCTGCCCTTTTGTGATCAGCCAGGTAGCCTGTTTCAGAGACAATTTTCAATACCCTTTGAAGGAAAATCTAAAAAAGAACTTATATATACATATATATATATATATATATATATATATGTTCTATATAATATATATATATATATATTATAGTAGGATTTCTATAATTTTTCATTCTTCAGCTGCTTTGTGCCTGCTTTGTTCCCATATCTATGTATCAGAAGAGACCTGAAGAGAAGCAGCCCGGTTCTCATTTTATGTTATAGCATACTGAGAGAGGAAGATAAGAATTCTACTCTTTCAAATAACCCTGGAGGTAATGTGACAATCATCATTCGGTTAAAATCATGCTGTGTTCTAAAAGCATTTAGCAGGAAGGCCAATAGAATCTCAAGTTGGGGGAAGGTATTCCTTAAAAATTGGCTTTGGTTCTCCACCTGGGTATCCATCCCATGTGCAGTCACCAAAGGTAGACTCTGATGTGGATGACAGGAAGTGCATGCTGACAGGAGCTGTAGGACCATGAAAGGATGATTTGGTCTCCCTGGTAGAGCACTAGTTTTGAGATAGACAGAGACCCAACAGATGTCCATTGCCTGTGTAGGAATGGCACATATCTCACCACAACCCTGGATGCCAGGCTCCTGACACTCGGTCTACATCTCCATTAACCTGTGACTTGCAGTCATGTTTGGCTAAGCAGCCTCACACACAGGTAGAGGGCGTGACTACAGGCATCAGCCTAAGAGATTTCCATATTCATGAGTTTCCTATAGGCCAGAGGGCCCGTAGCTAAATTAAATGACCTCCTCTTTTCCCCTCCCTATTTAAGTCAGGCCTGCCCTGGTTTAAACTGGGGGTGCACATCTAGACCATCTATCACACACAAAAAACAATAAAGCTTTGGAACCCGTGGACTTTCTCATGTTATTGAGGCCTGCCATCATGGAAAACTTCCCTCGGTTTCTGCTGCAGGACCCACAAGGAGCCTGATATAGCTGTCTCCTTAGAGTTCTGCCAGAGCCGGACATATACAGAGGTGAATGTTCACAGCTAACCATTGAACTGATCATGGGATTCCCAATGGAGGAGTTAGAGAGAAGATTGAAGGAGCGGAAAGGGTTTGCAGCCCCATGGGGAGAGCAATACCAAACAACCAGAGCTCCCAGGATACCAGCCTGTGACCCATGGCTCCAGCTGTATATGAAAGGGAGAATGGCCTTGTTGGACATAGGTTGGAGAGGAGATCCTCGGTCCTGTGAAGGCTGGATGCCCCAGTTTGGGGGAATTTGAGGGCAGTGAGGTAGGAGTGGTTGGGTGGGGGGCACATCCTCATAGAAGCAGGAGGAGGGGGGATGGGGTAGGGGGTTTCTGGGTGGGTGGAAATGGGGAAAGGGGATAACATCTGAAATGTAAATTAAACAAACAAATAAATAAATAAATAAATAAATAAAATAAATAAATAAATAAAAATACATAAAATTGGCTTTGGAGTTTCAGTCATTGATAAGCAAGTTGGTATTAGCTGGTAAGAGGGAGTAGAGAAAATGCATCTCCAAAATATTTAGGATGACTAAGAGAAAAATCATAGAAGAATATTTTCAAGAGAGTTCTGAAGTCATGTTCAACTCTTAGCACAGTAGTTTCTAACTTAAATCCTAAGAGGGTTATAGAAAGCATCCCAGGCTGATGGCACCAGACATTCCTTCTGGATATTCTGTCTAACATGGTGTACTAGAAAATCTTATTAAGTTTCTAGTTGATGAATTCTGTATAGTCATAGGGAGAAAAGTCAGTGGAGGTTAAAATTTTGACATTTTTAAAAATGTACTTGGAGCTTTGTAGGACCTATTTGTACCATTATTTATCTACCAGATCTCATTTAGTCTCATATTAATTTGAATGGAAAAATAACCAAAGTGTGTGTAGGGGGGTCAAAATGAAAGACTTTGAACTAAATAGGTTTGAGTATAACATTTCTAGCCTCATAGCTTCCCAATAGAACCTTGTGTGCACAAAGACATGTTTTATGTGACTGAATTTAGAATTGAATAAAAATAGCCATATATGGCCAGTAATAGCATCTTGAAGAATGCATATCTAGATAGATGCTAAGACAAAAAAGTACAGTTTCTCATAACTAAAATGTTCACCAATATTATTATTCAAAACCTGACTCTACATTGTATATTATTTAATGGATATAATAATGCTTATGATAATTGTTATGGTTTATACAATCACTATATCAAACATGTGTGATGGATGTAAAATAGAATGAATTTTCATAAATGAAAGCATCATGTTTATCATATTCTAAGAGATCAATATTACCTCTTATTGTATTTAATTTGTAGTAATATTATTACTACATTATATTGTATTATAATTTTGTAGTATCTAACTTGTATTCTGATTTCTGATACTGTAAGCTACAAGTATGCTTTGCAATAAGGAGTCTGGCCTAGAGTGATAGTTCATATCTGTAATCCCAGTACTTGATAGTCCAGGCCAGGAGGTTCATGAGTTTGAGGCTAGTCTGGGGTACATAGTAAGATCCTATCTAGAAAACAACAATAAGCAAACAAATAGTTGCTTGAACTGGCAAGATCACCTATGCTGGCTAATATTTGTGAGCATGTCCAAAGGTACAGTCATCATGGAAGAGAGGATGCAAGTAAGCAATTGTGTCCCTCAAATTCATCTGTAAGCAAGTTTGGGGGGGGTTGTTCATTTTCTTAATTAATGATTGATGTGAAAGGGCCAGCCCATCCTTTTGTGGCCCACATCAACCTTGGTCAGGTAGTCCTGGGTTGTATAAGAAAGCAAACTGAGCAAGCCATGAGGAGCAAGTCAGTCACAGCATTCCTCTATAGGTTTTTCTCTGTTCTTGCTTGGTTATTTTGTTCTAACTTCCCTTGTCAATAGACTGTGTTTGGGAAGTAGAAACCAAATAAACCCTTCACTTACTTTCCACGTTTCTTTTGGTAATGGTGTTTTCTACAATGGAAAACAAACTAGGATACCACCCCAACAGATTCTATGACTTAGTTCTCAATGAAAGAAGTTAGTTGAAAGTATAGTCAGTTTTAGCAACACTGAAGACTATATTATAAACTAGTATTCTTTAGTACATGAGACTGATAAATGCTCTGTGAATAAAGAATCTTGTTAGATTCAAGAAGATATTGGTTCAGAAAGCTGTGAATAAGGTTTCTTTACCACTCTTTTTTTTTTATTGGAAATTTTATTTACATTTCAGATGTTTTCCCCTTACCCCTTTTTCCCTCCTGCCTCCCAGGAACTCCCTATCCCTTCCTCCCTCCTCTTGCCTTTATGATGGTGTACCCAACCCACCCTTCGCCATACCTCACCTCCCCACCCTCGAATACCACTCCCTACGATGTCCAGCCTTCATGGGACCAAGGATCTCTTCTCCCATTTATATATAGCTCCCTTGCATATATAGCTGGAGCCATGGGTCCCTCCCTAAGCACTCCCAGGCTGGTGGTTTAGACCCTGGGGGCTCTGGTTGGTTTCCTCATGGTGTCACAAATCCTCTCAACTCCTTCAATCTTCACTCTCTCTTCTCTGTTGGGAACCCCATGATCAGTTTAATGGTTAGCTGTGAGTATCTGCCTCTGAATATGTCAGACTCTTGCAGACCTCTAAGGAGACAGCTATATCAGGCTCCTGTCAGCATGTACTTCCTGACATCCACATCATCTACCTTTGGTGACTGCACATGGGATGGATACCCAGGTGGAATGGTCTGCAAATGGCCCCTCCTTCAGTTTCTGTCCTGCACTTTGTATCCATATTTGCTCCCTTGAGTATTTTGTTACTTCTTCTAAGAGGGACTGAAGCTCCCCCCACCCCCAAACTTGTTCGTCATTCTTCATGAGCTTTATGTGGTCTGTGAGTTGAATCTTGGGTATTTCAAGCTTCTGGGCTAAAATCCAATAATCAGTGAGTGAATACCATGTATGTTCTTTTGTGATTGGGTTACTTCACTCAGGATGATATTTTCTAGTTCCTTCCATTTACATAAGAATTTATTGAATTCATTTTTTTTAATAGCTGAGTAATATTCCATTGTATGAATGTACCACATTTTTTGTATCCATTCCTCTGCTGAAGGGCATCTGGGTTCTTTCCAGTTTCTGGCTATTATAAATAAAGCTGCTATGAACATAGTGGAGCATATGTCCTTGTTATATGTTAGAGCATCTTCTGGGTATATGTCCAGGAGTAGTATAGCTGGGTCCTCAGGTAGTAATATGTCCAATTTTCTGAGGAACCACCAGACTGTTTTCCATAGTGGTTGCACCATCTTGCAATGCCACCAACAATGGAGGAGTGTTCCTCTTTCTTCACATCCTTACCAGCATCTACTATCACCTGAGTTTTTGATCTTAGCCATTCTGACTGGTGTGAGGTGGAATCTCAGAGTTGTTTTGATTTGCATTTCCTGATGACTAAGGATGCTGAACATTTCTTTAGGTGCTTCTCGGCCATTCATATTTCCTCAGTTGAGAATTCTTTGTTTAGCTCCATACCCCATTTTTTAATAGGGTTATTTGGTTGTCTAGAGTCTAATTTCTTGAGTACTTTGTGTACATTCAATGCAATCCCCATTAAAATACCAACAGAATTCTTTACAGAGCTAGAAAGAGAAATTCTCAAATTTATTTGAAATAACAAAAAACCCAGGATAGCGAAAACCATTCTCAACAATCAAAGAACTTCTGGAGGAATCGCCATCCCTGACCTCAAGCTGTACTACAGAGCAATAGTGATAAAAAAAAGGCCTGGTATTGGTACAGAGACAGCCAGGAAGATCAGTGGAATAGAGTTGAAGACCCAGAAATGAACACACACACCTATGGTCATTTGATCTTTGACAAAGGAGCTAAAACCATCCAGTGGAACAAGGACAGCATTTTCAACAAATGATGCTGGTTCAACTGGAGGACAACATGTAGAAGAATGCAAATTGATCCATTCTTATCTCCTTGTACAAAGCTCAAGTCCAAGTGGATAAAGGACCTTCCCATAAAACCAGACACACTGAAACTAATAGAAGAGAAGGTGGGGAAGACCCTCGAATACCTAGGCACAGGGGAAAAGTTCCTGAACAGAACACTAATGGCTTATGCTCTAAGATCAAGAATTGACAAATGGGACTTCATAAAATTGCAAAGTTTCTGTAAGGCAAAGGACACTGTCAATAGGACAAAATGGCAACCAACAGATTGGGAAAAGATCTTTACCAATCCCACATCCAATAGAGGACTAATATCTTTACCACTCTTTAAGAGAAGTAAACAGCTCCCATACCTAAAACTCATGCAATATTACAGGAGACAGAGCAGAAGTATTGTAAGAGCAGGAAGATAAGGGTGTTGCTAGGAACTGTGTCTCCTAGGAATGTCAGATGCTAACACCCATAAAGCCTCAGTAACATAATGCCTAAATACAAGATGGACAAGGATAACAATAAATGTGCCAAAGCAAACAGGAGAAAGTTAGAGTCCTTAACCCTACACAAGGAACTATAGGCAACAAATGAATGGTGAGAGAGGGAAAAATAGTCTTCCCCAGGAAAGAGCACATCAATTAGTTATCCAATATCAAATGCTCAGCCCTGAAAACATACATACAATTAAGATTATATAGACTGAACAGGTCATTCTTAGGCATATTTATATACTCATATATGCATGTAACAAGAAATTAATAAAATAAAAGGGCATGTATTCTCAAAAGAGGAAAAATGGAAGGGTATATTGGAAGATTTGGAGGGAAGAAATGGAAGGGAAAGAAGAAATGATATAATTATAATCTTAAAAATTAAAGAAATTAAAAGCACATACAGAGAGAGAAAATTGTTTCTTTCTGTTAGTCTTCTGTTGTATAGTGTAAAGTATCTCAGGAAAGAATGCTCTGGGGTTAAATAGTTTGCTGTGTGTATCAGACTGGACTTTACCTTAATGTTAGTTTTCAAAGGACTGAAAATAAACCATAATTTCCTAAACACCTGCCTTAGAGCTGGGGGTTGTCTGCAGGACAGAAGTCTACTATAGGAAGTGAAATTGAGGACTACAAATTTTACATTTAAGGTAGAAAATAGGAAACAGAGAGAGATAAGATAGTTTCTACTTGTCTGCTGATATAATTCAGAGCATCTGAAAACTACTGACATTTGGCCCTGAATATATTTTACTGCTGGAGGTGGAGCATATCTTCTATGTTTTAGGATATTTATCAGCATCCCAGGCCTCGTATTGCTAAATTCCAATAATAGCCCATCCCGTAATCATGGCAATCGAAGACATTTCTATCAAATGTTTCCTCTGAAGTTCATAGCTACCAACAATGTCCCAACATGAGACAACTGCTTTACTGAGCTCCACTATGAATAGGTAAGACAGTGACTGTGGGACTGGATAAGGGTATCCTGGTTCTTGGCTGGGCCTGGGCCTAGAACCCTGAGACTCCAAGGGAGAAATGGCAGGAGTTCGGCCACGTCCCCAGGACCCAGGGTCCTGACAAGCAGTCCAATCTCCTTAAACCTACATTGTTCAGTCACGTAGGCCATTACAGCCCCTCCCAAAGTGCACAGGTAGAGGATATAACTACAGGCCTCAGGCCCTAGAGATTTACATACTAATGAAGGCCAGAGGGTGGAGCCAATTAAACCGCCCCCAGAACCTCCCCCTTTTCCCTCCCTACTTAACTCAGGTCTGCCCTGAGTTTGGGGGGGAGATACATCCAGATCCATCCACCATCTGCCATGATAATAAACCCTTTTGTAACCAAGGACTTCCTAGTGTCATTGAGGCCTGCCATTGCCAAAGCTTCCAGCCTTTGGGACTCCAGACTTTCTCCTGGATGTGGGACCTGCCATGTGGAAGTCTCCAGACAGCCTCCCCCGGCTGCGGTCCCGTTTACCCACATTTTGGCTCAACCAACGTGGAGCCTCGAACAGCCATCTCTCAGACAAGCAAGTATAACAGGTGAACACTTTCCACAAGGTGTGGCGCCAGGGCTTTCCCCGTCTTTCTCTTGGTGCACTAGCCGCCAGCTGAGCTTGCACGTCCGTCTCTGTTTTGATGTGCCCCCCCCATAGTAGAGTCTGGGGGCTCCAAATAGAGACATCCACCCCTGGGTCCACCTGAGAGCTCTGCCCTGCCTTGAGGAACCCAAGACTGAGTGATAATTACCCACACGGGGCGGGGCCCTTCTGCACTTGTCTGGTGCTGTGAGGAATCGACTCAGTGAAGATTCTGTGCTTCTCCCATGCTGAGCTGTGGTTCCAGCCGGCTAAGGGGCCTGCCATGGGGAGGCTGTGGAAAAGGCCTTCAACACCACCACCACCGTAGCTGCAGCTGCTTAATCTCTCACCTGGAGGACTTCTATGCGTTCCAGCCACAGGGGACCCACATTTTCAATCAAGCTAGCCAGGCTGCCAAGTCTAAGTGAGAACAGTAACCAAATCTCTCCCGTGGGGTTCTGCCGGGGCCTCTTTCTTTCCTCCCCTTCTTGTTTCTCTCGACTGTGGGTTGGCCTGTCATGCGCCCACATGCCTCCAGTCTCAGTTCTTCTGAGGCCTCTCAGTGGTCTGAGAGCCCAAGGGCTTGAGACTAGTCGGTCCCTAGCTGCCTCCAGGTGCAGGGATCCCCAGTCCCTCTTCCCGCTCTTTTCTCTCGGCTGTGGGTTGGCCAGTCGCATGCCCACATGCCTCCAGTCTCAGTCCTTCCAAGGACTCTCAGCGGTCTGAGAGCCCAAGGCCTTGAGACCAGTCGGTCCCCAACTAACTTCTGGCCGGGGATCCCCAATCCAAGACCTCTGCACCCCCCCCTCCCGCAAAACCAGACTGAGTGAGAATTCCCCATGCCGGGCAAGGCCCAGCCACACTTGCCTAGTGTTGCATGGAATAAACTCAGCCATGATCCCATGCTCTCCTGCCATGCTGAACTACAATCCCAGCCTACTGTGTCGTGGCAGACACATGGACCCACAATGCAACAGAGACTCATGCCCATGACTGCCCATGCACTGGCCTATATCATTTCCTACAGGTGGTAGAGGATGTGGGCAAAGCCAGCTCCAAGAGTACCCCCAGCTGGTGCCCACCAAGAACCTCTCCACGGAACTGTGTGTAACTCCAGCCTAGTTCACAAGACTAGGCAGGTGTCTCTCTCTTTCTCTCTCCACATGTTTCGGCCAGCATCTTCTCTCTGACTCTTAGCTACCACTAACTCCTGCCTGGCTAAAAAGACTAGTTCTCTCTCTCTCTCTCTCTCTCTCTCTCTCTCTCTCTCTCTCTCTCTCTCTCCTCCACATGTTCTCCAGCTCAAGTGCAAGATGGTGGCCACTCCCTAGCCTCCACTCTGCCCATCTCCCAGCTCCACAGAACACTGCTAAGAAAAACAAATGGGGAATACCCTGGCCTCTCTGCTAGAGCACCCAGCCAACAAATGGCAGAGCAGGCCCCTCCCCTACTGCTTATAAACCCACCATTAATGCCTTTTCTCTCCCAACAGGAAGACCTAAAACTACAGTGTCTGTGCTTTTCAACCCAAAATTTTTTCGCTTTTTGTTACTCACAGGTGCCTTCTAAGACTAAATTTCCTCAAACACGTTTGCCTTTCCAGGATCTTAATGACAGACTATGATGTGCTTGTTCCCAAGTGATTAATGCTTAATACTCAGCCTTTACAGAAATCCCCATGCCAGGGTGCTGCTTTCCTGTTTTGATTATCCTATAGGTGCTCCCACAAGTCCAGTGGAGACACCATCTTCTGAAACCTGCCTGAGATGCTAAGCTGCCTTCTCCCCAGCCATCTCGTCAGACTGCAGACTCCAGAGACATGCTGAGATCGACACAATGCCACCTCCTGAAACCTGCCTAGGAGGCCAAGCTGTCTTCTTCCAGCCACACTGCCTAACGGAAGACTCCAAAACTAAATCCTACAGAAGACAGATCCAGACCTTCCAGCTACAGATGAACTCTTTTGCCAAAGTCAAATAGCTAAAGTTACATGTTAGTGAGGAAAACTTAATGTCTATCTAGATTAGTCAGATGTTATTACCCTCAAACTGTATAACCTGTATTCAAATGATTCAATGATCCTTTGCCTTCCCAACCTCCACCCTCAACTCCTCTTCCTTCCCAACCCTCACCCTCAACTCCCCTTACCCTGTGACTTAATTGTGCTAACCCCTCTGACCTAAATAGTGCTTTCTTTTAACTTTCTCATGAAAAATTTTTACCACAGATGACACAGTGACACCCCTTTTTTAAAAATGTAAAGGGGAGGAGATGTGGGACTGCATAAGGGTATCCTGGTTCTTGGCTGGGCATGGGCCTAGAACCCCGAGACTCCAAGGGAGAAACGGCAGGAGTTCGGCCACGTCCCCAGAACCCAGGGTCCTGACAAGCAGTCCAATCTCCATAAACCTACATTGTTCAGTCACGTAGGCCATTACAGCCCCTCCCAAAGTGCACAGGTAGAGGATGTTACTACAAGCCTCAGGCCCTAGAGATTTACATACTAATGAAGGCCAGAGGGTGGAGCCAATTAAACCGCCCCCAGAACCTCCCCTTTCTCCCTCCCTACTTAACTCAGGTCTGCCCTGAGTTTGGGGGGGGTACATCCAGATCCATCCACCATCTGCCATGATAATAAACCCTTTTGGAACCAAGGACTTCCTTGTGTTATTGGGACCTGCCGGGCCTGCCATCATCGAAGCTTCCAGCCCTTGGAACCTTAGATTTTCTCCTATTGTGGGACCCTCCCCCACTGTGGCTCCATTTACCCACAAGTGATCATTTAAAAGAAAGAAGACAGCCCACAGAATCAACTAAATAGGGTTCATAGGGGTTCACAGAGATTGGGGTAGCAATCATGGAACTTGCATGAGTGTGAGCTAGTTTTTCTGCATGTATGTCATGATTGTTTAGCTTGTGGTTTCTCTGAGATTCCTGGCAGTGGGAGTGGGAAGTATTTCTGGCTATTTTGCCAGCTCTTGGGTTTCTTTTCCTCATACTAAGTTGCCTGTCCAGCCTTGATATGTTGGTTTGTCCCTAGTCTTACTATATCTTGTTATGGCATATTTGGTTGATATCCCTGGAAAACCTGCTCTTTTCTGAAAGGAAATGAAGGAGCAGTGTATCTGGGGAGAGAGGGAAGTAGCAGAAATGCTGGGAAGATGGGAGGGAAGAGAGGGAGAGGAGGAAGAGAAGGGAAAGGAGGTTACTGTCAGGATGTATTGTATGAAAGAAAAATAAATAAAAAGAACGAGGTAATAAATTACTACAATGGTGGTCGAAGGTATGAGATTTCTCTTCAGTTCTTACATTTAATGATGGTGGAGTCTTCAACTGCTGAAAACACTTTATTACAAAGGACAAAATCATTTTAAACCATTAGAGTTTTCCTATGTAAAAAGTAAAAAGGTGGGCAGCCTGTACTGGAACTTGAAAGACAACAACCCACAAGATTGAACCCAAGCGTGTCTGTTCAGTCTGTGAATTTTGCTCCCACACTGTCCATCTAGCTGCTGTGTGACTATTTGTATAATTTTCGTGAAACAGCTTCTGTGATTCCTTCCTCTAGAAACAGTGACTGCATGCTATCTAGACTTGAGGTCATGCAACACAACTTCTTTTTATTGTTTGGCACCAGTTCAGTGGACCATCAACCTTTAAACATTTAACATTTTAACATTTTAACATTTACCTTACCAAAGAAAAGAAATCCATATAAAATTTGTTTGCTAATGTAATCTCAATTACTGTATAATATTGTATCTCATAGCCACAAGGACTAGTTTCCTGAAGCTGACATTGTTTACTCAGGGTAAAATATGAAAAACCTATGGACTTCAAACTATCACACAAGACTTGGAAGCATTTGGAAGGGATTTGTTATATGCATATATATTCTATGCTGAGGATCAAACCCAAGGCTGTCCACATGCTAGGCAAGTGATCTGTCACCAGCTCTGTCATACTTATTTTTAGCAAACATATATTTAAAATTAAAATCAAATATTTA
This sequence comes from Mastomys natalensis, assembly GCA_021653895.1. Classification (NCBI taxonomy): domain Eukaryota; kingdom Metazoa; phylum Chordata; class Mammalia; order Rodentia; family Muridae; genus Mastomys; species Mastomys natalensis. Next base: position 327,718 of record JAJTUV010001193.1, on the reverse strand, counting down.
TTATATTTAATTTGTATTTGATATTAATATGATTATTGTACTTTGCTTTATGCACAGAAAACTTTAAGTTTATATATTAATAATAGATAGATAATATTTAACACAGAGACACACAAGGAGTCTATGTAAAGAGAATAAGAGACTGTGGAGTACTTATCTATAAAGAACACTCCTTTATCACATCCCCTCCCACAAGGCTCAGGGATTACCTCAGAATAGAGTCAGAGGTAGAAGGCATCTGAAGGGGAACAATATTTGCTGAGCATGGCAGGGCCATTGCACACATAAACTCTCAGTGGCTGTGATTATGTACATTAGACCTACACAAGATAAAATCAGCAAAAATCCCAGCACAGAGAGGAAAAAGGGTCATGAAGTCCCTCTTCTAGCTGTAATTGACGGCTGCTGGTGTCACAAGAATCATGATTTTAGAGGCAAGGGTTTGGATGTATATATGACTGATTATATTACTTTGATAAAATTTATTGAAAAAAATTTCAGGCATTGTATGATCATCTTTTTCTCATTTTCCAATTCCTTCCATATCTTCCTGACACCACTACATGATATTATATTCCTAGTTTACAAATAAATCATTATATTTATCTTGTATTAACCTACTACTCCTGGAGATGGAGCCAATCCTGTGGAGTGGTTGATATACTCAGTGAGAGCTCATTGAAGAAAACTGATGTTTGTTTATTTGTTTGTTTGTTTCCTTTGCCAGAAAATACCAATTTCAGATAGCTTCTTGGTTAGGAGTTGGACCGTGTGCCCATTTCCCTCTTTTAGTGATGAGGTATCTTCTGGATTGTACCTGTACAGGTCTTGTAATGCCAATGTCCCTAGAGTTCATAGGTGCATCACTCTTTTTGTGTTTGGAAGACACCGCTTTGTTTGGGTCATCTATGACCTCTGTCCTTTACAGTCTTTCAAACTTCCTCTTCCTTATAGACCCCTGAGCATTCAGGAATGGAGTTGTTGAAGACATCCATCCCATTTAGGACTGAGTACTCAAGAGTCTCTTCTCTCTCTCTCTCTCTCTCTCTCTCTCTCTCTCTCACTTTCTCTCTTTCTCTGCACATTGTCCAGATATGGGTTTCTGTGTTAACTACTAACTAATGCAAGAGGAAGCTTTGCTGATGTTGGTTATGTGAGTCACTCATCTACAGTTACAGATTCTTAATCACTGTACTGACCCCCAGAAGCCCTCAATTGCCTTTACTACAGAGTTTTAATATTTGTTTCTTTGGCTAAAACTTTTATTAGATTAGATACCATAGCTTCACAGCCAAAGTTTGAGATTTCCAGTTATATTTAAAATCTATATTAGTAATGGAAAATATTTTAGTATAATTAGGTCCCAATATTGTATATACATGTTTTAATTTAACCTATTTCTTTTTAAAATTATTTTCAAAATAGTTTATTTTTGAGATTATAATACAATTGGGTTACTTACCCCCTCCCTTTCTTCCTTTCAAACCCTCCCATATAGCCTTCTTGATCCTTTTTAAACTCATGACCTCTTTTTTTCATTAATTGTTTATATATAGTAATATATATAGTAAATACACACACACACACACACACACACACACACACACACACACACACATATATATATATATATATATATATATATATATATATATATATGCTAAGCACACACACACACTAAGCACACAAGTTGGAATGTCTCTGTATAGGTTTGTGCCTTCTTGGAATTTTCCTCTCCATGGTTTGTCTATTATCATTTTTGTTCAGCTCATATTGAGAAGACTGTATGGGTGTAGCCTCTGACATTCTTAGGAGACACAGCCTCACAGGTACTCCATGATCTTTGAGTTCTTATAATCTTTCTGCCTCTATTCACCAATGATCCCTGAGCCTTAGGTGTGGTAGTTGTATTCTAGCTATATCCATTGGAACTGCACCCCAAAATACTGTATTTTCATTGCTTGTGATTTTCTGTAATGGTCTATATCTGATACATAGAGAAGTTTTCCTGATAGGAGGTGAGGAAATAGACTTCTCTGTGGGTATTTAGAAAGTAGTTAGAGATTATGCTGGTCCAGTAAAGTGGTGGTTGTGGGTTCTCCTCCAATAACTATGACTTCATTAGTGCTGAGTAGTTAGCTAGATTTCCATTACTGGACATGATCTCCCTCTTAAGCAATAGGAGATTATACTACACTTCTGTAGAGCAACCAAGGGCAAAAGCAATAGCTTATAATGTTTTAGGAGTCATATACATAGTTTAAATAAAGATTTACCATCTGATTATATGAAAATGCTCTTCACAAGAGCAAAGCCCTCAGAGCTATTGTTATTGTCTGTGGCTGTTCCCTAGAAGTGGGAGATGAGTCCTTATTGCTGAAGACACCATGCATTCCACACACAGGCCTCAGAAGGTCTTGAGCTAGAAATTGACTTAAAAAACAAAAACAAAAACAAAAAAACAAAAAAAACACCTCCTTCTTGAGAACTAGCTTTCACAGTACCAGAAGACAATGTGTAATCTTCCAATGGAGGAAGGTAACCTATAGTTCTACCCAGCTAACACCTATTTCTCATTTGTCTGAAATTCAAATCTAACTGGATCATCATATATTTTACCTGCCATCTTTAGACTCCAAACCTCAACCACATTCATATGGTCTTTGCTTTTCTCCACAATGACTGTCATTGAGAGACCATATATCTCTGAAGTGTAGTGTTCTTGTGCATTTACATTCAAGGTATTTGTCTTCGATAAGCAACTTTGAGCCCTGTACATCCGTTTATACTGCACAAAACCAAAATCTCCTATTGCTCCTTCCTGATACATGAACTTGCATTTCATTTCAATAAAACTAATTCTCTTAGTCTGTAACTACTGATAAGTAAATAAATGTGAATTATAAATATAGTGACATTTTATCTAAAAGCAATAACATGAAGCATATTAATTCATTTTAGGCCAGGTGGTGGGTACCTGCAAGTAATCTTAATACTTATGGACTAAAGCAGTGGGATTGTTAGTTCAAGGTCAGTCTGTCTTAATACAAAATAATCATCATTATCATAATTCTAAGTAGAAGTTTTTATCAAATTCTTATTTTAATATACTCTTTATAGCTTTACCTTTGATCATCACTGCCAGGCTTGAAATCATCAGTAGAGGATTTCCAAATATTGTGCCTAAGAAATGTCTCTATATAACTCCCCTGCTTGCTGAGCCTTCTGGGGCATGTCAAGCTTCCCTGAGTAGTCAGTAATCTGCTATCCCCAGCAGACCTCCTTTCTCCTGCCATCTCTCTGCCCACCTTCATTGGACTGTAAATCCTGAACCATATAGATCTACTGATCTGTTACAATACAGCACAAGTATATCCATCAGAGGCTTGCCGTTCCAGGACCATTGAGGTTAACCCCCTTCCCAATACCCACTACAACAGGAAAATCCAGGTACCAAAGCCATCCAGATGGCTTAAGGCCCTCGAATGAACACAGTCAACAAAAGCCAGGGCAATATGACACCATCATATCACAGCTGTCTTACTATGGCAAGCCCTGGATATCCTAACACCATCAAAACACAAGAAAATGACCTTACATCCAATCTTATAAAGATAGAGGCCGTTAAAGAGGAAATGAATAAATCTCTTAAGGAACAGAAAAATACAATTAAACAGGTAGAGATCATTAAAGAGGAAACAAATAAATTTCTTAAAGATATACAGGAAAATGCAATTAAATAGGTGAAATAAATAAATAAAACTGTGCAAAAGATCAAAGTGGAAATAAAAGCAATAAAGGAAACACAAACAGAGGGAATCCTGGAGATGGAAAACTTAGGGAAGAGAAAAGAAATAACAGAAGCAAACATCACCAACAGAATGCTTGAGATGGAAGAGAGAACCTCAGGCATAAAATACACAATAGAAGAAATTGATACATCAGTCAAATCAAATGTTAAGTCTAAAAACAATCGACACAAAACATCCAGGAATTCTAGGATACAGTGAAAAAACACAACCTAAGAATAATAGGAATAAAAGAAGGTAAAGAATCCCGGCTCCTAGAAAAAAATTTCCAAAGAAAGAGATGCCTATAAACATACAAGTAGCACATAGAACACCAGCTAGACTAGACCAGAAATGGAAATCCTCCTAGCACATAATAATCAAAACACAAAATATACAGAATAAAAAATAATATTAAAACAGCAAAGAAAGAACATTAAAATTGGCCAGGGAAAAAGGCCAGGTAACATACCAAGGCAGACCTATCAGAATTACTCCTGACTTCTCAACAGAGACTCAAAAAGCTAGAAAGGCCTAGAGATACCTTGTAGCCTAAAAAAATCCCCACATATTCCAACCTAGACTGTTATACCCAGAAAAACTGTCAATCACATTAGAAGGAGAAAACAAGATAGCTCAAGACAAGTTAACATTCAAACAATATCTATCCACAAATCAGCCTTACAGAAAATACAATAAAGAAAACTCCAACCCAAGGAATTCTCCTCTACATCTAAGAAACCACAAGAAATAAGTATTTTTATACAGCAAAAATAAGGGAATTGTGTTTGTGTCGACACACACACACACTCACACACTAACCCTACCAATATCAAAATAACAAGAATTAACAATCACTGGTCATTATTATCTCTCTCTATCAATGGACTCAATTCCCCAATAAAGAGATGTAGGCTAACAAAATGGATGTGAAAATAGAATCTATTATTCTGTGACATACAAAAACACACCTCAGCCATAAATAGATATTACCTCAGAGTAAAAGGCTGGAAAAAAAGTTTGCCAAGCAAGTGGACCCAAAATACAAATGTAGACATCCTATTATCCAATGAAATAATCATTTAATTAGATTCTGAAAAAGCCTTTTTATAAAATACAGTACTCCTTCATATTAATGGTATTAGAGAAATCATGGTTACATGGCACATACCTAAACATAATCAAAGCAATATGCACCAAGCCAAAGCCAACATCAAACTAGATGGAGAGAAACTTAATAAATTTCCATTAAAATCAGGGACAACACAAGGCTGCCCACTCTCTATCTATTCAATACAGTACTTAAAGTTCTAGTCAGTGCAATAAGACAACTAAAGGAGATGAAGGGGATACAAATTAGAAAGGAAGATGTCAAAGTATCACTATTTGCTGATGATATGATAGCATACACAGGTGACCCCAAAAGTATTACAAGAAAACTCCTACAGCTGATGAACACCTTCAACAAAATGGCTAGATATAAAATTAACTCAAAGAAATCAATAACCCTCCATTATAAAAATCACAAATGGAATGAGAAAGGATTAGGAGAACAACACTCTTTATAGTAGCCATGAATAATATGAAATATCTTTGTGTAACTCTAACCAAGCCAATGAAAGATCAGTGTAACAAGAGCTTCAAGTCCCTGAAGAAAGAAATTAAAGATTATATAAGAAGATGGAAAATCTCCCAATCTCATGGATAGGTAGGATTAATAGTGAAAATGACTATCTTATTAAAAGTAATCTACAGATTCAATGCAATTCTCATCACTATTCCAACACAATTTTCTACAGACCTTTAAAAAGCAATTCTCAACTTCATATGGAAAAACAAAAAACATATGATACCCAAAACAGTCTTGAACAACAATTTTGGGGAAAATTACCATCTTTGACTTCAAGCTCTACTACTGAGTAATAGTGATAAAATATGTATGGTATTGGTACAGAAACAGACACAATGATCAATGGAATCAAGTCAAATGTGGAGCAAGTGGAACATTCCTCCATTGCTGGTAAGAGTGGAAAGTTATACAATCACTTTGGAAATGAATTAGTATTTTCTCAGAAAACTGGGAATAGTTTTATCTCAAGACCTAGATATACCACTTCTGGTCATGTACCCAAAATATACCCCATCTTCCCACAAAGATATTTGCCCAACTATGTTCATAGCATCTTTATTCATCATAGCCAGAAATTCCAAACAACTTTGATGTTGCTCAACTGAAGACTGTATTAAAAGTGTGGTATTTCTACATAATGGAATAGTATTCAGCTATTAAAAACAAAGACATCATGACTTTTTTAGGCAAATGCATGAAACTTGAGACTATCATTCTGTGAGGTAACTCAGTCCCCAAAGGACATGCATGACATGTACTAACTTATAAGTAGATATTGTCCATAAAATACAGAATACCCATGCTACACTCCACAGACCCAAAGAAGCTAAACAATAAGGAAGTCACATCAAGGAAGCTTGAATCTCACTTAGAAAAGGGAATTAATTAGTCATAAAAAGGCAAATGGAGGGATGGAACTGGATGGGAGAGGGGATGGGGAAGGGAATGGGGAGGGTTCAGGATTAGGTGTGGGGAGAGACATGAAATATGGCCAGATGACCATGAGAATGAATAGAACTGATGGGGCTGGGGAAATGGGTGCATAGCCAGGACATGACAGAGACCAGGGTTAAGGGAGGTGCCCAAGAATCAATAGGGGTGACCTTAGCTGTGACTTACAGCACTGAGGATATGGAACCTGAAGAGGCCACCTCCTATAGCCAGACAGAAACCCCAATGGAGTGATAGGGACACAATTCCACCCATGAAACTTTTGACCAAAAATTTATCCTGTCAAAAAGAATTGCTGGAATGGAGGATGGAGCAGAGATTGAGGGAATGGCCAAGCAATAACTGCCTCAATTTGAGACCCATCCCATGGTCAAGCACCAATCCCAGACAGTATTAATTATATTCTGTTATGCTTGCAGACAGGATTATAGCATAGATGTCCTTTGAGAGTCTCCATCCTGCATCTGATTTAGGCAGATACAAAGATACACAGCCAAACAGTGGAACAAGCTTGGGGACTCTTATGGAAGAATTGGGGGAAGGATTGAGTGCCCTGATGGGAGTAGAACCTCCACAGAAAAAACAACAGAGTCAACTAACCTGATCCCTTGAGTCTCTCAGAGACTGAACCACCAACCAAACAACATGCATGGGCTGGACCTAGGCCCCTAGCATATATGCAGCAGATGTGCAGATTGATCTTCATGTGGGTCCTGAGCAGGGACCAAAGGCTGTTGCCTGTCCATGGGATATGTTCTTCTGGCTAGGTTGACTCATCTGGTCTCTGAGAGAGAACGCACCTAGTTGCACAGAAACTTATGTTCCAGGGTTGGAGGATATAGGGTAGGATTCTACCATATCAGAGGAGAAGGATAGGGAGAAGAGAGGGGAGTATTGTGGGAGGGCATGACTGGGAAGGGGTGGTGAGGGGATGTAAAGCAAATTAAAAATAAAAAAGAGTAGCAAATGGTTAATTTAGATCAGCCATATTAGCTATTCAAAAACAACCTTTGCATAAGCTTTTATGAATTTTAATAATCTTCACAGTGATTCTTTTATTAAGTGCATTAAAGAATAAGACAATTTGTAGTAGTAAGTTTGGAGTCAAGGTAATATATTAAGTACATATATCACATCTGTTTTTACTCTCCCTAAATGTCTTCAGCAATAAAGTCAGGGGATTTTTTTTAACAAAAGATATAAATCCACAGGATGACAGTATGAAGAAAACAGGATAGAGAAAAACAACTAAATATTAGAAAACAGAGAAAGGTGGCAACTACCCTGTAGAGTTTGAAAAATACCACAGCCAAGAAACTGAGCACTAACCTGATTTACACTCAAGAAATCTCAGATGGCTCTGGTATGTCTTATTGTATATACCAATTAGATTAAACTAAAAGATTCCAGTTAAACTAAAAGATTCCAGATAGGTGGTAACAACAAGAAAAGCAAAAACCAATACAAGCAAACAAACAAATAAACAAAAAACCTCAAGATAATCTGGATGGGTTTGAAAGAGACTAAAATTTGAATCAGTATATTGAATAAAGGAAAATCTCTCCTCATCAATGTGCGTAGGCCAAGAAGGAACAAAACAAGCATGGTGGAAGAGATGATTCAATGATTAATTGTACAATGACTATGAATGTTGAAAAGTCAAATCCCATACTTAATTTCAAGAACACTCCAGCTTTTCATCTAAGTAAGTAATTGAAGAAAAATTCCTCACAGAGCAGTAGATTTGTGAGACCTACAGTCAGAGGACAAAGTAACTGGACCAAAGCAATGGAAAAATTTGGAAAACTGTGGAAATTCTCTTTATCTTGAGTATGGTATGAGTGACATGAAAGTATATTTTTGTGAAAATCATTTAAGAGTATACCTAAATCAGTAGATTTTTATTACACATAAATTGTTCTTCTATAAAGTAGATTTTAAATCCTTCTTATTAACACCTAATTGCTAAAAAAATTGCAATTAAAAAACAGAAACAAGATACCATAGAACCTGGGAAACTTCAGAAATAAAACAATCCTATAAAATCATCAGAATGTAAAGTATGAAACTGAAATATTCCAAAAAGTAAAGCAACAAATCACAAATTAGAAAGCCCAAAGATCATCATGGAAGAGGGGTTAGAAAGGGTGCGAAGGTGTAGGTGTCTAAAATAAAACCATGTTTTCCAGTCACAACAGGGCAGTTATATATAAGAACTCACAAGAGTTGTGACAACATGCACATTATCTACATGAGCTCCAGACAGACAAAATCCCAGGATTGAGGACTGAGAAGGATGCAAAGTCCCAACCTCAGCTGAGGACATATCGGCAGTTGATAGCCACTGGGAAACACAGGTTTGTTTGTTTTTAAGAATATAGTCCTGTTAAGTTAATCAAGCTCTAGTGGATGGTTATACAGCCAAGAGTATATGAGCAGCATAAATTCTATTTGATGGGCTTTAAAAATAATGAGAGCACAAAGTTGAGTAGATAGTGTAAAAAGAGTATAATCAAAATAAATTTTATGAAATCCTCAAAAGTTACTTTAAATATTTTTAGAAACAAAAATAGGGCTGACCATTTGGTACTGGATAGCCAATATACATACAAGGAATGTTATATAGACTGTGAATATTTATTATATATTTAGGAATATATATGTATGAAAAAATAATTCATGAGAAGAAAGACCTGAAAACTTTTTAGTTTTTTTTCTTTCCATTAATTTATTTATTTATTCACATCACAACCTGATCATAGCCTCTCCTGTACCAAGTCCCCCTCTTCATAGGCACCTTCCCACCACCCACCCTTCCCCTTCAACTCTGGGAAGGGGAATGTATTCCCATGGGGACCAACACACCCTGGCATCTCAAGTCACCATAGAACTGGGCACATCCTCTCCCATGGAGGCCAAAAAGGCAGTCCAGTTAGGGGCAACAGATCCATAGTCAGGCAACCGAGTCAGGGTAAGCCCCTTCTCTCAGTTGTTGAGCAACCAGCATGAAGATCAACCTGCACATCTGCTACATATGAGCATGTGGGTGGGCACCTAGGTCCAGATGGTGTATGCTCTTTAGTTGGTGGTTCAGTTTTTGGGATCCTCCAAGGGTCCAAACTAGCTGATTCTGTAGGTGTTTTTGTGGAGTCCCTATCCTCTCCATGTTCCTCAATCCTCACCTCGATTCTTTTACAGGAGGCCAGTCTAATGTTTGACTGTGGGTCTCTGCATCTGTTTCTGTCAGCTGCTGCATGGAGCTCTAGGAGGACAGTTACTCTCCTGTCTGTGAGTCCAGGCTGACAAATACAAACATAGCCTGAGGCTCCAAGGTGGTTGAAGGAGAAAGGCAGGGAAAGACTTGAATTTGAAAGAGAGCAAAAAGTATATAAGAGGGTTTGGAGGGAAGAAAGAGAAGGCCCAAATGATATAATTTATCATAATCTCAAAAAAAGCAATTAAAAAAAGAAAATGAGAGGGGAAATATGGCTTTCACCTTTTTAGATTAAAATACTAGTGAAAACAGAGAGGAAACATACAGTATACCAAACATTTTAGACCAGAAAGATCTATAGTAACAGTTTGAAAGGGTCTACCACATACTTTAAGCAATAGAATTTGAAAAATCTGAATGAAACTTGACTCACATCAAAGACTATTATAGTAACTTTTAGAATAGTGTGTGTGTGTGTTTGGAGAGAGAGAGAGAGAGAGAGAGAGAGAGAGAGAGAGAGAGAGAGAGAGAGAGAGAGAGAGAGAGAATAAGATTCTAGAGCAGAAAAAAAATTTGAGTTTTCAAACCCAAAAGATCTGGAGTAAAACTAACCTTAGATGCCCCAGAAACACAAACGGCAAAGAAACGATGAAACAGACTACCTCTAAATTTTAGACTAAGTATCTTATTCCCATCCTATGGCTTTCTCCAGCCCAACATAATCATCATAAAGGGAGACAAGTAACATTTTCAAACACATAAGAACCAGTTGACCTGTTTGAAAGCTTTTATCAACAACTTCTCAAGAAACTCTTGAAGAATAACTGCTTCTAAATAAGGACAATCACAAACAATGAAAATACAAAGGAAATAGGGTACTTTTCAGTACCCTAATGGAAAACAATTTCCAAGAAAATGCAATCATGAAGTCCCTGAGTTCTGAGCATAATATGAAAGCCCATAAAGGTATTCAGCAGATGAGTGGGAGCACCCCAGTCACAAAGCATGTTCACTGCTTCTTAAGGTAAAAACAAAATGCTAGGTAAACCTGGTCACTGTGTCATCTAAGGCTGCCTTCCTTTCATTCCCTGATTGACTTGCTGTCATGTGTACTGGATCTTCTCATCAGGTTAAAGGACTTGGGCTTCAAATTCTCCATGCAGAATGGTTTGGAGTCTTTTGACCTGGCTTTCCTCTGTCTGAAAGCCTGGATCACATCTCAGCTATATGAGGGACTAGCACTCAGCTGAGGCATTCTCACTGGCTTCTTCAGAAGAACGTTTATCAACTGTGAGGTAAATTGAAACCAGACTCCAACAACATCTAATTTTCTAGAATCTTTCTTCTGATAGAGAAATATTGTGATACTGCCTATCAAAACAAAACCAAACAAAACTAAATTCAATATTTCTACTCAGTGTCTCCAATATAAGCATCTCAGTGCTTCAGGATCATGTAAGTGATTGAATTATTTAAAAAAAAATAGTGTAGGGTAGTGAATAACAGAAAAGCTAGGATAATGGCAAACCAAGATAGGACAGGCAGAACATCAAGGAGGTTAGAAGTTACTTAGGAAACTTTAAAGATCAGTAACATTGTTACTTAGCTTATATGGAACACATGTAATAGTTTTATAATATGTATTATTTAATTGAGCATACATATTTTCTGCATATTTTAATGTCTTTAGCTAAGCAAGCATCCTGTGACAAGTATCTTATATTTTAAGAACAGAGATAAGGTGTTCAACTACCCTTCTCATATTTTAGGTACATTATGAAATTCCATAGGACTCAAATTCAGCTCTTAAGGTCTCCACTAATCAGGTTTCAGACAAATACATTGAGTTGCAGCATTTCAAAGTTGCTGTAGGATATGGCTGATTTAAAATTATATGCAGTAAAATTTTTACTTCTTTTGCAAATGTTGTGAAACCTTTGGTATCCATAAACAATGTTATAATTTTATTTTAATTGATCAAGTTATTTTGTGCTTCAAAAGAGAAAACCTCCACTGGTAACTCCCAACCGTATTTTCTTCGATTCAGATATATATTAAATATGTTAATTTTTCCACTTTCCAAAGATGGGTGTCTGAAAAGAGAGGCACCTTGAGACTGAGAGAACTTGGATTAAATTGGCAATTGGTGAAACTGGAGAGACACATGAGAGGTTAGTAAACGATTACGTCAAATATCTAAGGGCTAATGCAACCAATGAGTGGAACAGTGAGAAAATCAGGATTTATTGTTCTGTTACTGAGTTTATTGACGTTTCATAATTGGTAAATTTACAGAAAAATTCTCACAAGATTACAAAAGTACTCCAAGGTTATTTACTATAAATATTTTGCAAATTTCTCTGTTGTTAAATTGTTGTATTATGTTTTGCAGAGAAATACTTCCTCAGTGGAGAAAATGCTTAATAATGGGCCTCTCTCTCTCTCCTACATGCGCGCGCACACACACACACACACACACACACACACACACACACACACACAAACAGAGTTTGTTTTTTAAAATATGGACTTACACATGTTAAAATACCATCTTGTTAACTTGAACACTCATTCATTTGTTTATTCATTATTTCCTTATATATATTATATGTATGATGCATATATAATATATATGCTACTGAATATGTCCGCAACCTAATGAGAGAAATTCACATACAAAATTATATTAAACCTTTATAAAGAAGATAATTTGTTTTTTTTAAATACAAGAGAGATAAGCAAATGGAAAAACAAAATATTGACTAATTTATAAAGCACTTTCCTTTTATACTCTAATAAAAGATGAAGAAAGTAAAGGCTAAATCAACAGGCATATATTTTTGCTTTGTTGATTGCATCTCAGTGTGTATCCTTGGCTGTCCTGGAACTCACAGAGATCCACCTTCCATGGCTTTTCTATTCCTGGGCTTGCAGGTGTTTGTCACTACACTTGGCCTCAGCAGATATATTTTATATGTAACTATATGTCTGATTTTCTCAGTACCACTCGTCTTTGGGTATATGTTTAATAAAATAAATATCTAAAGCTCGGTTTCCTAACCAGAAAAGTAGGAGAATATTTTAAAGAGAGTATACATTGTTTTTAGAATTGTTGTGAGTAATGAAATTAGTATGTACAAAGTGTTTAGAGATTTCATTGGTACTCAGCATTTGATACATGTTAGTCATCCAGGGGTCATATGGGAACATGCCGGGGAGGGGGGCATAGTGAAGTTTCCTTCATCCTCAGTGTGGTGACTTAGCTTTGTGTTTCTTAATGTTGTCTGAATAAGATAGAAGTTAGCACAGAAAAGTCACAGGTTTTTGTTGCTTTCAGACTCCTTGGTTTTCTATATCTAAAATTTCTATATCTAAAATTTCAACTTCAGCTGTGTGTTTCAGTCAGATCTCAGGCCACATTAAACTAATTTTGCTCTTTTTATAGGATGTCAGATCATTTGTCCTTTGTACATCACCAATCCTTTAATCTCTACTCCAGTTTCCCAGACTTTTACATCTTCTTCGGCCTCTGGGAATGGCATTTTTGCCTTTAGATATCAGTGTAGAAGCTTTGTGTCTATCTGCTCTAAAAACTTAGTATGTTCACATGTGTTTCTTTGATTCTGAATGCTATTAATGGTGATGGAGGTGATAAAAATAGAATCCCTATTTATTTTTCATATGGAAGTCTTGAGCACCTCAATCTTGTCACACTTGCCAGCAGTAGGCTTTTTGCAAAGTTTGCTTTCTGCTTTTATCAAACTTAGCCCTGGCTGGCCAAGGAAGCCTAATAACCACAGACAGAGTTTCTAGGAAAGCTTTTAATAATCCTGCAGCCTCTCCTCTTTCTCAGCATACACATAATCACCCTATCTCAGTGGGGTACTAAGCTAAATAAAAGAAAGGAAGATAATCAGAACTGTGAAGCTGAAAGAAGGCTACAAAGGAAGATGTGAGGGAAACAGGAACAATGAGAATGAATCAAGAAATCAACATGTATCTAGGGTTCACTATGTGCCTGGCACTGTGCTTGCTGCTTTCCATATATGATTCAATTGCATCCTTACAGACTAAATAAGAGGATCATTAATCCAATTTAGTGAATGATGAAATCAAGTACTAACAGGTATCAAGCAAACAACTTGAGATTATGCAGTTACCAAGGGATGGAGCCTAAACGTTCTAATGTGCATGCTTTTTGTTCTATTTATCCTTCATCTAGGGGAAGAGTTCAAGAGTGTTTGAATGTTGGGGGGCAGCTGAGGTGGGGGAAATTCTCATGTTCTTTTTACTTCCTTCCTTCTTTTCTTTCTCTTTTTCTTCCAGTAGGCTCTAATCGTGTTTTCATAACTGTACCTTATAAACAGTAATACAAACGTCTTTACATTGACATCAGGAGCACAAAGTCTTATGGTTGAGATAAGCAAAAATATGAGATGTCAGAACAATTCAAAAAGGGTATCAAGATAATAGGAAAATGTAATATAACTGGGGAAGAATAATATTAACTATTGCTGAATTGTCATGTGAGAACTACATTTCTATGAACTTAGTAAACTTATTCTGGAAAGAACATAAACATTTTGTAGGGAGGGAGAGATAACTCACAATCACAGATATTTTATAATATTATTTCTCATTTGTTGATAGGAAAAACATAATAACATCTTTGAACCAAAAATTGCTTGCTTTCTTATAATAAATTCATAATATCAAGTGTATATACATATTTCTGTTTTAACAGCAATCAAAAAAGAAGCTGCGAATTATCCTTATCCAATAATTCTTTGTCAGTTTTTGTAATATTTCAGTGAGTACCCATTGTGTGCTTACTGTGTAAACAATTTTGTAAGTATGCATGCTTATAATATACCTAAGTTGCTAAATCCGTTGTACTAGCCGTGAAATCTATACTCTTAACAATAAAATTTGCTATGTAATCTAGAAAATACAAGACTGAATTAATGAAATTTGATCTGGTCATTGGCAGAATATAATGATAGATTACAGGTAGTACCTAGAAGAAAAGAAATACCTCTTAGATAGAAAGAAGAAAATAAAATCCAATATCAGGATTACTGACACATGCCTTGAAAAGGCAAGTTAGAAAACACTTGGAAAGAATGATCATGTGTTAAATGTTTACAAAATTGCTAATGTGGTGGCTTATAAGTATAGCCCAGTCCATGGAATGTTGATGCATAAGAATTGCAAATTTGAGGACAGTCTGGAATATGTAGTGGTTTCATGGTGGATGGATCTGAGCTCCATAGTGAAAATCCATCTTAAAAATACAAGAGCTGGAGAGGCATCTCTGTGGTAGAGTATTTTCCTTGGATACCCAGGACTACAGGTTTAAAACTCAGCACCAAACAAAAAGTCCCCAGACACTGCATCCTCTGAATGTAGACAAGTAACTGTGAGTCTAGTATATGTGACAGTTTTTATTTGCCATTCATGGAAAAAATATTTCTCTAGAACAGTGATTCTCAACCTTCCTCATGCTGTGACCTTTTAAAATATCAGATATGCAGGGTATCTAATATAAGAGACCCCTGTGGGGGGCTGTGACCGAAGGTTGAGAAGCATTGCTCCAAGAAAGGCTGTAAATAATGGGGCAAACCGTATGCTCCACAGAAGAAGGCTGATCACTCAACTGTCTTTCACACGACCCAGAATGTAACTATTAGAGTATACAGCCTTAGGTTTACTTTTGCTCCTGTCTGATAACTCTGCAATGAAATGCAATGAGGAGCTGTGGTAATAACTTCCTGGATATTTTGGTGTTTCCTTTTTGTTTGAGTTCACTTGAATTTCTTGAATCTTCAAACTGATCTTTAAATGAGCAAAGGAACTCTGTCCCTGTGGCTGAAAGGCATTCTTATGCTATTCATTAATATTCCTTTGAGAGGCATAGTCAGAGAGGCTTCCACAACATAATTATACTCCAAGGAGACTCAATTATAGTTTTGTGAATTCTAATGGATAGAAGTTTCCATATCAAACACAGCAATCACCACCTGTTCAGAATTGCGGGTGAGACCTTTGCTTTAGAAATACAAATGTTACTATGTAGGGAAAGTTAGTTATGAACAGGCAACTTGGTTTACCTCTTAGTAAGTAGAGGTTTATGTGTTGCTTGTATACTAGCAAGGAGCTCCACTTTAGCATGCGCAGGAGAGGAAAGGCAACACAAAATGAGAATTCCAGCTGGACTCAGTTTCATCCTGTCCTTGGACCTCTTACCACTTGAGTGAGCCACCATTTCCTATCTGTACATGGAGAGAATGATAGATATATCACAGTACAGCTGTGAGACTTTGAAGCTCCTTGTGTGAAAATTCTCTGGAAACTATTCAGGGCAAGGAAACTTGATTTTAATGTTATTATGATTATAAGAGATTCATATGAACTATATGCAGTCAATACTGAAGAAAACTGAAAATTGTAGCATTGTACCATCAGTAGCCTCTGTTGGATGGACAAGCTGCTGAAGGCTATACAAATGCAATAATATAATTACAAATACAAACAGTATAAAAACAAAAATATAAAAACAAAAGGTTTGAAAACTGTGAGTGAATGTTATTGCATTGTAGAGGTTTGTCAATTGCTAAAGGAACTAATTGGCTTAAGAAGCGTATTTCTCATCAGGCAGAGTCACGTAAAAATAGACATCAGTTGCATAGGAGTGGGTTTCATCTATCACTTAAACATGCAGATGATAAGAACCACATCCTATAGGATAGAAAGATAATTAAAATATTACAGTATTTTGTGTGGGGATTACTGTTTGTACCGCCATTGTATGTGATAGTATAATAATGAACAGCAGTCCTTGAGTAGCTCTAATATGATTCAGTCTCAAGAGCTCTCATCTCCTTCAGTTCAGCTCTTACATGTGATACTGATTCATTCTGAGCAATTGCTAAAAAAAATTTGTTTTTAACAAAATATCCTGTTTCATCAGAAGTAACTGTGTATTAAACTCTTAGAACAGAGGCTAAGAACTGTAGCTTGACTCTAGAACGTTGTAAAAGTTTGTGATTTATTCACATGCAATGTATTACATAGTATTTATACTGTTTCATAATTAAGTATATATCAAATGCCAAATAATATATGTTATTCCAATCTAATTTGTCCTAAATCTACTGATTATCATTTGACTTATTAAGAACATATTCTTACTGAATTAAATAAATGCATTATTAAGAATGCTTCACCAGCTAGAGCAAAATTATTTATTAAATTTAGTATTTGTATATTTAAATGACGGCTAATGCACTTGGAGTTAGTGTTGGTTCCTTCCACTTCTCAGTCTTTTTGGGGGTGACAAGTCTTTTTGTATTGCCATCTAAATGTACTTCAACTCTGTGATTTCTTACTGTCGCTTGTATGTGCTCATTGTCACTCTCGGCTGCAGTATTGGCCTCACAGCAGCCTGCAATCATTTATGTGGCCTGGCTTCCTCAGACAAAACCATGCAGCATTTTGTCTGCTTTGTGTATATTATTTGCTTTTCAGTCTAATAAGTACATGTATCTTGCAAGCATTTCTTTATTCACTAACTATAGAGATCTCAACAGTTTATTCTTTTCTTCGTGTTTGCATGTCAGATGTTATCAAATTAATGATGGAGACTACTGAACTTACTGCAGAACTGTGAGAATCTAGATACCCATAGGGCTTTTTCCATCTCTTTTATCACAATCACAGAGTTGGAAATAGAACTACACCTTTGCTGTTTCTGAGGGTCTTTTCACTTAGCTGCCACTGGTTGTATTAGATTTTTCATATTTACATAAAGTTAGACTCTTACTTTGGCTTACATGATTGATAATGGAGGAATGATAGCTTTGGGGAGAGACCTTTCTCACTTTTGTTTTCAGACAGTCTTACTATTTAGCTTTTGAAGTGGTGAGATGGAACTCACTGAAATGTATAAGCCATGTCTTGAATTTGGAATAATCCTCCTGCCTCTGGGTCACAAGTTCTGGTACTGTAGATGTTTATCACTGTGCCTAGCCCTTTATGATTTTTAAGAAGTAGAAAATGATTCTACAGCGAAGTCATACACTAGATAAAGTTTGAACATTGTTAAGTTCTTCCCTCTTGGATCCTATGGTCTCTTATTTAACAAATATTATTCTGAAATCTTAGACTAAGTTTCCTGCAGGAAATACTGATTAAGACAATCATTTTGGCAGGCAGGTAACATTTTGGAGGTGATTCCAGAGAACTGGAATGTAGTGATGCATAGATAGCATCCAAGAGGGAATTCATGAGTTAGTTTTGCCAAGTTTTTGGTCCTGTTAAAAATCCTTTAAAGAGTGAGGAGTTGGAGAGAATGTGTCTCAGTATCAAACCTATAAAGAATAAAGCTGTAGCATATTTGTCCTGGGCATGCTTCCCTAGATATCTCAGGAATACCATTCTTCTTAAAATACCTAGGAACATCTTGAGAGGAACTAATAAACCCAAGAATCTAGTCTTAAAATTGCAGTCTCAATACTTCATCAGAAATAGAAATCAGCTTCCCTCAGCAGTTTATTTATTATTCGTAATATACTCTATTGTAGTTCTATTGTTATTAATGTGACTGGTATTACAATTGGTTCCTTTCTAAAATATATCTTGACTATCTGATTCCATTCTTTTTAGTTTTCAAGTGAGAAAACAGGGGCTCAGAAAGGTCAGTTGAGTTTTTAAATCACACGGAAATTCAGAGGAGGCCTATTTTTATCCTAAAAGGATTTCGTGATCCTTTGTTTAAGCCCTGTCTGCCACAATTCACTGCCTTCAAAATATGCAAAAAGCATGTGAAATCAGGTTCTATTTCAATCACATAAGAATCTTAAATCCCAGCACCCTCTAAGGTGAAACAGTCAACCTCTATATAACATAGTGAGAATGCTTGCAAGAAGCCTCCTTTTGGTAAAATCACTCTTTATTAGCATCTGTCAACTTCTAGATAATCACGGGATTCTGACTTATGCCATTCACTTGTAACTAATTTTAAACAATCCAATCGGAATGGAAATAATGCCTATGTATTCTGGGTAGAAGCTTTTGCTTTTTTATTTTTTAATTATAGGAGATCTTAATTTGAAATCATAGTATTTATGGTCAATGAAGCCTCACTCAGCTAGCATTCCACAGATACTTTTATCAAGGAGGCCATTCTGACCTACACTGGGCATGTAATATGAGCAAGATACCAACCTTTGTTCTTTCAACAATTGAATATTGGGCTCACTTTGGAGAGAAATGCAAATCATTCTATATTTCTTGACTTTCCTATCTCTTTTACTGATTGCTGATCTCATTTATGTAAAATATAGTTTTATATAATAATAAATATTGGCAAATTACTAAGCAACTGATTCAGATATTAGCAATGACTTTCCTCTCTGTGGCACCCTGTATGCCTGTTTATTGCATATAGACAACTCTTTTCCTCTTTTTTATTATAAGTCAAAACTCTTGGAGTCTGAGATTTCCCCTAGATTACTTTTTCATTCACTATTTTCTCTTTTGCAGATGTTTTTTTCTAATGCACTTTTAACTCCCAATTTGTCATTTGTTTTTGAAAAACTCAGATTGATACAGTTTTCATGTTAAGAGTCACACTTGTTCAAAATATCCATTCTTCCAGGGTGTGCTTATTGAGTAATAAGATTTTTTGTCCAGGAATTATTAATATCCCTTAGTTTAGAAAGCCATAAATGAGATTGACCTGAAATTTCTTAACCTATAGAGAAATAGCTTCAGAACTACTTCTGGTGCTTATTTAGCAGGTCTCAGAATGCCTGAAATGAATTGTCAAGAGTGGACCTCAAACCCCACATTTTAACCTGGCTCTAACTTTTAGTGTACATTCTGGAGCGTCAGTAATCAGTTCACACAAAACCAAAATCCAGCAAAAAGAAAAATATTCAAAGTTATTCAGATGAATAAAGCATGAGTTAAGTATAAAATACAGAACCACAGATTCCAGCATCAGCACACTATTTACAAAGTTATATATATATATTTCAAGAGTACTGGGACTGAAGAAGTTCCTATCCTCATGGTACTTGATGGATTAAACAATGAGAACTTTTGGGAAAGATGTTTTATCTCATTGATATACATGGCACATGCCATTACTTTGAAAAATATGAAAGAAAGCTCTGGCCATTTTCAAAAACTTGGCTAAGATGATGGCAAACATTTAAGTAATAATGGTAGAAAAATGTTCATGTTTTCTTGAGATTAAAAACTTCACAGTTAAAGATATGGTTTAAACAGGTTGAAAATGACATACTGAAGATTATTTTGGAATAATCTGATTCATTGATATTTATTTTGAACACTGAAATAATGAAGTCATTTAATTTTGATCTAGTTATAGACAATTTAATAACTAAATTAAAATTGAAAATCACATTGCTAGTTAGTACAAGAAAACAAAATGATGATGTGGTTAATGTCTTATCAAAAATAGAAGGTAATTTTGATGAAAGTAAAGAACTGTTAGTACTCCCCTTGACCAGGACAGGAGATATACTTGAGCCTAAAACCATACATATGGTGAAAGTTTTAAACATTGTCATTGTTATTGTTATCACCACCATCATCATTTTTATAAAGTGAAAATAGATTTTAAAATAAATGTAATTTTGACAACTTAGGAAATGGCTCATTAAAATACAATACAGATGGAGGCCCAGGTAAATATAAGCAATAAGTAAATATTTGCAAATATAAGGACCTGAGACTAGCTTTCCAACACACATGTGAAACGTTGGATGTGGCTGTGTGCATCTATAATCTCAGCACTGGGAGGAAGAGACAGGAAAATTCCTACGTTTTCTCCAATTAGTGAGTTACAGTTCATTGAGAGATCTTGTCTTAAAATGTGAGATGGGGGACGATAATTCTGACATGGACGTTTGGGTTCCATACATGTATGCACAAGTATGCATACCTGTACACATATGCATATACCACACATATGCAACAAAAGTTAAATAAAAATAAAGTGACATGAAATAAGGCCAAAAAAATGAAATTTGGATTGACACTTGATTCAGAACATTACCAAGAAGACAGCAAATGTGTGCATAGAGGAAGTACAGAAATGAAGCATGAGTGGTTAAAGCACAGCTGAGATAGAAGTCGGATCTCACAGTCAGCATCAGAGCACACTGTGACTCTCTATTTCTCAGCTGTTCTTCAGTGTTGAAAAGAATAGCAAAGGCATTCAGTGTTACTGAAAACACAAGGAAGGAAGGGGAATCAAAAGGCAAGGTGTGCGCACTGGTTTTATTCATTCCCGAAAGCATAATTTTTCCTTACTATGAAAATATTCCTTCCTATTGTTAATATTGGACACTTAAAAGAAAAAGTTTTAAATCAGAAACATCATCTTGTTCAGGAGAGTGGATGATATAATGCTAAGAAAGTCTGTCAGCTCCACCACAATAGAAATCATGTCTGTTCTGTTTATTATGGAAGGTTCCACAACTGAAGGGGGACTTGTCACAAGAAAGCAAACACCCAATAAAGGAATTAACAGATATGCATTTTATTTTCAGAAATCTTATGTAATTGTCAACTATGACCAGACTGAGAGACATTAAAATAAAATCAGTTCAAATTCTGTGGTTTGCAATTGTTTTATATATCCAGAACTGATAGGTGTATTCAATACTATTGATTGCTGTTGTAATCACTTACTATACTAAATATGGTAAGGAAATGAGATAAAGAAGTAGGCTAATGTAGAAAAATTTTATTCATGTGAGAAAGGGCAGTTGTTTTAGAAAATGTTAATTAATATATAAAGTTATTGTAATAGCAATAACTAGAGTAGAATGAATACCTGCCATTTTATTTGATATTCTTAATGTTCAATTTGTTTTCATTATATAGGTTTTCAGATAAGATAATTGCAGAAAGGATAGATTCATGCTGCATCTAAAGCATAGATAGTTCTATGCGCTTGCATCACAATATTCTATCCTTATCCATCTTGAACAACTTCCCAAGGTACAGAAGACATTTATAAATACTTGCTTTTTTTCTGAATTGAAATATAAGTAAAAGTAAGTTTTTTATACGGCTGAACAATATAGCTCAGTGGTAGAATACTGCCTAGCATTTGCAAAAGGCCTTAGGCATCAGTGAATAAATAAATAACTCTTTTGTATAATGGAAATTATTATTAAATAATATACTGAAGACTGTATTCTTGGAGGCCTTGCAGCTCCTCTCTACCTAATACTGTCAGGACAACTAGCACAGAAGCTGTAACTTGTTTCTGAGAGCAGAGTGAGAATCAAGACAGATCAAGGATGTCCAGGCATGGCGGAAGAAGACCACATAACTTTTATACAAGATCAAGTTCCTCACTTCATGCTTTCATGGTAGCGTTATGCACTTCCTTTCAATTGACCTTGAGCTAGAGTCTCTATGCATACCACTTTATCACTCTTCACACTAAAGCAGCATCCTGAGCTTGCAGGAAGCAAACATTGGGATTGAATTTAAATGACTTCTCCTGTCTTTCTAAATATACTGTGACTAGGAACACTGAAAGCTGTAAAGAACAATTTATCTAACTATGTTTAATTTTAACATATTTCTGATTTAAAGTGTAAAGAAATTGGCAGGAAGAAAATATTTTATTCAGCATGTTATTATTCAGCCAATTCTAAAATGTATACTATGTATAGAGTTACATTTAAAGTAACCTTTTTAAGAACTAAATTTGGGTTGACTAATAAAGAGAAAATAAAGACATAAATTTGCCTTTCAAATTCATAGAATAGGAGTTGAATAATCAATAAATAATTTCTTAACTTGAATCCCAAATATATTCTCCAATTTCCTTTAAAGCAGACCAAAATTATGGCATGTTCAATAAATGAACACCCTTTGTGTGCAGTCTAGTCATCTTGGAGTTTTCACGTACCCCTATGATGTCTTCTACTGGTATATTAAAGCAAAACTGAAGTCAGGTGTCAGCTCTTCTCACAGGAATTGTAGCCTTACTGATTCTCATTGTTTGGCCTTTATAATATCATCTACTTGTGATATGGAGTCCTTTTAACTTCTAACATTATTCTTACATATGAATATCTTCTCTGCAGTTTGCATTCACAGACCTGGTATTTTGCGTTAATAAATTTCAACTTTACATCCTATTTTATTTGTTCTTAAAACATTATATTTTTAATTCCTACCTGGCCATATTGCTGCATTAGAATTGTTACTTAATAGTAACTGATAGAAATTGCAGCAAGAGAAGAGTCTGGATACTGGATAAAAGATACAGAGGGTGCTAAGTAAATTGACCTTCTTATCTAAAGTCGATGACTAGGAAGGTGTGTGTTCCACAAGTATTAATTCCTGTTACTTTTAACTATGAAACCACATAACTATTGCGATTAATCATTAATTAAGCATATAGAAGTTTGTTCTTTGTGTCGTATTTGTGCTTTCCGTAAATATGCTATTTTAAAGAATATTATTTCTGTGGAAGTGCATGTTTCCATGGGTTTTAAATCTCTAAAGGGAAGTAAGCATCTTAAAGAGACAATTCAGATATACAAATATAAAGGACATGTTTAAAAGCCCGTCTATACACAGTTGAGAGGTGAATACTGGTGCTTGCTATCGACTTAAAGGAAATCTATCACACATCTGAGAAGCAATTGTAATGTCTTGTCTTCCTTCCTTCCTTCCTTCCTTCCTTCCTTCCTTCCTTCCTTCCTTCCTTCCTTCCTTCCTTCTTTTCTTTCTTTCTCTTTTTTCTTCCTTACTTTCTAATAGAATGAATGTTTTTTTATTTCTTTATTCTTTTTATTATATTTTACTTATTCACTTTACATTCTGCTCATTGCCCACCTTCCGGTGAGTGGGTGTATTTTACAGGAGGAAAAAATGTATTTATTTGTATTACACATTTCATTATATTAAAACTTGTTTTCAAATTTCTAATAACTATTAAAAATTATGCTGCTGAATTTTTATTTCCTGAGTGAAATATGAATTTATTTAAGAAGAAAATTAAATTATGTAAAATAAAATATTTCACATTTCCAAAGGACTGCTTAGAAAAATTATAGAAATTATAACAGTTTTCTTTTCTTCATTTACTCTCTTATGAATTGGTAATGCTTGCTGCACAGAACCAGATTTCAGAAGACAGATGTACTAATCTTATATGGAACTTGACATGCTTGGTAAAACATTTAAGTTGATTTAACATTTAATCAAGAGTTGCTCCCACAAAACAAATTGTAAAATCATTTGCTTTTTTATTCTATCTTAATATTTTTATGAACTTTATGTTAAAATCTAGTATAAATTGAACATCTCTTTCATTCTGACATCACAAAATAAACTGATCTTTATTTTAGAAAATTTAATTAACAACTACATCATTAGAAGCATTTTATTTTACCAGCACTGATATAGTGAGTCACAGTTTTCATAGCAAAGATGTGTCTGCTTCACAATAGGCTGGAAATTCTAAATTTATGGTGTTGAAGTAATACAGTTATACATTGTTTTATTCAATATAAGTCCAATAAGACATAAAATCAAAAATGTTTTAACTTTTCAACATGTCTCTTTTCATTTTGTTAATAGATTTTATTCATACAAAAAAATACCATAGATAACACTTAGAATTCTGCACAGATTGCTTCCATTTCTCCATCTACTTATGGTTCTACTTATAATGGTCTACTTCCTGGCATCGTTGACATTTAAGTACTTACTAGGAAGATTTCAGCGGTGAAATTTTGGATTAATTAATAGGACTCAAAAAATTCAGCTTCGTCCTCAAACATAACTCATTTTCTTAGTCAAAGTCTATCTTTGAAAATTGGAGTTAATAGTAAAACAAAACCAGCAAATCATTCTTTATGTAATTCTTTTGGTTTAACGTCCTTCAAAAAAAAGTAAACACCTTGAACTTGGTATCTTTACTCTAATTCAAATATTTCCTTTCATAAAACTTAAGTTACATGCAAAAGTGAAGGAAATGATTTCTTATTCAGCTGCCTAGTAGAAAGGTTTTGCACTCAGATATACAATTTCATGTATTTTTAAAAATAAAAATGAAAGAAGGAAGGACACAGAAATACAACCAATAGAATCGACAATCAATGCTTCAAACAATGACCTCTCGCTTCCTATAGAATAGAAGGTAACTATCCCAGGCGCGGTCCCGATAAAAATCTGGTAGCATTTGTGGAAGAATATGATGGAAACTTTTAAATTCTACTGATTAATGATCCTAGGAACGTAATGCTTCCTGCGCTTATTAAAACTCTTAACCATCTGGCTTCTGGAACCAGTGTGACATTTCTTGGGAGCAGCAGAGGGCGCTCTGGCGATGTTGACACCAGATGCTTTGGTTCCCTGTGCTAGCATCTTACTCCCTGGAAGGAAACACACTATTTCCCAGTAGGGTTGTCCCTGAGTGTCTCAACGGGTCAAGCTGTTCCTAATTTATCCCGAGAAGCTCTAATTTCAGACCGCTAGATGAAAGTTGTGATTGCCAAAGGACTCCCATGGTTCTCTGCACCAAAGCTCTCTAATTGTCCACTTCGGTTGTTTTGCTGGAAAACTGCTGAGCACAGAATTTCTTAGCAGAAAAATCTTTGTAATGGACATTAAGTTGGAGGATTATTTATGAAAGAAATTGAAAATAATTAATTTTAAAAGTACACAAGCACTGTGAATCAGTAACCACACTGTATTTAATATTAGCAACCAGGTGACTAAATCCTGTATTTGCTCCCTTACTTTTTAAATTCTTTCATATTACATATTTCATTTCTATTTAGAAAATATTTTTTAACAGACTAAGCATTCTGAAACTAGAGTTTAGGACTGCTGTAAACAAGTAGGATTAGACTGGGTTTGTATTATGTAATGTGAATTACAGTGATGTAAACAGGACTGTTAGACACCTTTTGCTTTGTGAAGGACTTGTGGGACTGTGAAGAGAGGCTACCAGTACATCTAGATGGTTAGGTTACTGGAAGGAAGAGCATCTGTGACAACCTTTAGCTCTTCAAACCCATTCCCATTTCTGGTGATCTTCCCACACCGCCCCCCAACCCCCACCCCAATGACACAAGAGAATGATCATAGCTGAGCAGCTTTTCTTTGTGTTTGAGGGAGCTTTTGTCCCAACAGAGTTTGCTAATTTCTCCCTCCCCCAATATTGCACAAAATCAAATGCAGTCCTAAAAATTGTGGATATAAAGGTCCTAATTTACAGAGTTTTAAAATAAAAAAACAAAAATAAAAGCTAAGTTTTAGAATGGGGTGAGAAGGAGTTAGAAGCCTGAGATATTGTTTCTGACCTCATTTATTTCCTGAATCATTGGCTACATTTTGACCATTCAGGTGGAAGAGAATAAATGCTATAAAAACATATCGCTTAGGCCACTGTTCATATATGGACCATTTCTAGGCCTAGATAAACATTACTGTCACTGTCTCTTCATACAACCTTGTTTAGTTTATCTATGACTGATGTTTAACAGAATATATGATGTGAATCTACTAAGAAATTCAAACATAAAACGTTTTCTTTCCTAGACCCTAGGCTGACTGCATATCAGTTTATTGCCTATTTCTCTTTCCATTACAAATACGACTAACTACAGAACATAATATTTTACTATTTATATAAAATATTCTCAGTATTTAAATTAGAATGCTGAGAATTTTAAATATATGTTGAATGCATTAATTCAGACATATTTGACCCAGAAATTCTAAGACAAATCTTAATTATATGGAATTTGGTAAGCTATTCTGCCTCCCAAGTGAGCTGGGGTTTGCAGTATGCTTTTCTCTGCAGTGTGGAATTCAAGCCTCTTAGGCCTGCAGTGTTACTTTGAGAACTGACGCTCAGTGCCAGTTCCTGGGTACCAACACCCTGTCTGTCACTGTCTGTGTGAGCACTGATGCTCAGGGCCAGTTCCTGGGCACCATCACCCTGTCACTCTGTGGGTCTTGGCCTCAGAACTCACTAAGGAAGGCAGCCCCACAGAAAGCCTTGTGGAGAGCCAAGACAGTGGTTGCAGGCTGTTTAACTCCTGCCTGCTCTGGTCGCTAAATCAGTCTCAGTCACAGCCTCTTTAATGTCTTGAGGCACACTCTAGGGTCCTTAGAGAGATATCTTTGGTGACCACATCTGAGGTAAGATCCTTAACTGAGAACCCTGTGTTTCTCTTCTCAGTGATTTAAGGAAAAAAGTAATTAATTCTATTTAATATCCCTCTAGCACGTTTTGTTAACTACTCGGATTCCTGTTTTAGGTCAAATCAACTGATTGTCAGATTGGATGGTTTTAGCAAAATACTGTTTAGTTGTTTACCATCTTTCCATATTTCCAGTTTTTATTTGTAAATTACCTAACATCCTGGGGTTTGGGGTGGGGTAGAGAAGAAGCGATTCTATGATTCTATTGCCTTGCTTGCAGAATTACCACAAAAGGAGGGTGAGAAGGGGGAAGAGAAGGAAGAGGAAGAGGAAGATGGTCCTGTCATCAAGGCGTGGAGGGCAAAGCCACTTTGGGGATGTCCTTCTCCAACCTCTCCTTTGTTCCCAGGCCAGACAGACCACCACAGAACAAAGACTTCCATCAAGGCTCTTTCTCAGCAGCGGTGGTTTTCTTAAGCTTCAGGATTATGAAGTGAACCTACCTTAACTAATTCTACCTCATGGTCTTCCGAATAAATTAATTTACCAAGTCTTAGAGTTCCAGGCTTGGCCTTTCCCTCTTATTGGACAATATTGACTGATTTGGGTATTGTCACTTTGTCTTGGCCCTTTAAAGCCAGATGACAAGGCTGCCATGAGACTGGGTAGAGAATGGGAGAATAGTGAAAGGCTTGGGGCGGGGTTCCTATTTTCACAGATAATTGAGTCATTTGATGTTTCTTGTGCAGTGTGGTCCGGGGTTTCATTAATGCTACATCCTTCTCATCCGTTTTGTTTTCCCAACTCGACCCAGAATTGTGGACAATCTCAACCTATTTTATTTTGAAAAGCCCAGCGCTTTCTGAATGCGTACTCTTAGGCCATCTGCACCAATGGGAGCTACAGCTTTGCTGACAGCGGTCAATGAAACCTCTAACATTCCCCTTGGGGCGATGCATGCGGATTTCCTGGATTCTCGCTTGAAAAATATGACTGTCTTGCATTCTAAAGGTTTTTGAATCAATGCGAGGGGTCCTTGTGCCGCACAGGATGGGTTCATTCTAGAAATCTGCAACTGTTTCTCCCCACCCTTTCTGACATCTCTCTGATGTCCATCAAGTGCAGTCGTAGGCTCCGCTCTTGGCATTCACCGCGTGCCTTAATTGTATGACATTAAATCAAGGTCCGCTGTGAACACGGAGAGCAGAGTCTCTGATCTTGATCCAGAAGCAACTGGCTCACTGCAACTACTACTGTACTTTCTCTCTGTCCTTCACCGTCCCTTGGAGCTAGGTGCTTGGAGTCCCTACTCCTAGAGTCTTAACTCTGAGCAGTACTCCTACCTCAGCTTTCTCCCTGCCACATCTAGCAGAGTTGGCATTAATTAGTCTGCAGGGTTGACGAGTACAGGGTGCATGAGTCTGTGATACGTATGCATACATCTGCATGTAATTTACAGCGCACCTAAAACCTATACATATGTCTATAAATCTAGTTTTCAAATGATGACATGGATCGAAGTTAATTACCCCTTTGGTACAGATCTAATTTCATAATCGTGTTATTTTCCTGAAGGCAATTAACTGAGTTGGTTCGTCCTGAATCCCTTCCTAAGACATTTATAAGGAAAGGCAAGTCTTTAAGGACCGAGCCATGACTGTTCTGCTGCAGAAACCTTTGTCACTCATCCCCTGCTGTCAGAGAAGAAATCTAGCAGATATAATAGCTGATATAATCATGCATGTTTGTATGTCCAACAAACACACGTAATATGCCTGATAGCCCGATTTTGGTTGGGAAATTTTGGAAAAAGATCTGAATCGCAGGCCGGCTGGGTCCTCCTTCTTTGTATTGCGAAAAATTAACTCAACAGCACCTGCCGAGTCCCGGGAGAGCTGGGGCCCATCTGGTCTGGCTATGATTTTACAGCGGAGAGAAAAGGCTGCTTGCTTGGGCTTCCACGGGCTCTGGAGGCCAGAGATCGGGTCTGAGCCCGCTCCGGGGCGTAGATTTAAGGGCAGCGCAGCGCAGCAGATGCGCTCTCTCTGACTGCGGCGCGAGTCGGGAGATCTGAGTCTGGGCTCGGCCGAGGGAGGGCAAGATGGAAAGAAGAAGAATGAGGGGAGTTGACCTCTACGGGCGGAGCCCTCTGGATGGCAGGCTGGAGGCGGCAAGCAGCGGTTCTTTTCACAGCATCCCTTGCGGCTGGGTGGGCCAGGGGATGGACGGACTGCGCTCTCTTGAAAGAAGCCAAAGGGCTCAAGAGCAGGTTTTTTGCGGAGATCCCAGAGCGCTCCCCCTGAAAAACAGAATCAAAGGGCAGAATTAGAGCAGGAGACAGAGGGAGAACGGGGAGACTGGAGAGGAGGGACAGGAGGTGGGAGGAAGCACTCTAGGCAGCCAAGGTGACCGGCTGACCAGACCTGGAGAATTGGCCCAGGGGGACCCTGCAATGTTCTGGGCGACGTGAGAGTTCCGAACTCAATCCCGGCATCGGTAGCTGAGAGGATGAAATCAGGATCAGAGAAGTGGTTTCCTGAGCTGAAGTCTTGAAAGCGAGTCCTCAGATTGTCCTCTGTGCAGTCTCAGCGATTTGCGCATCCCGCGCGCCCTTACCCGTCTAACCCCTCCCTCAGACCACACGCCAGAACGCATCCTCCAGTCTCCACCCCTTCTTGGTTTAGAATTCTGTAAACTGCAAGACTGAAGACTTCTCGCATGAAAATCGAAACGATCGATGAAATAAAGAATTTCACATAGGCATAACCCTAGAAATTCGAAGGCGAAAGAGCTGCTAGCTCTGCTCAAACCTGCAGGGGACCAAAGCGTTTTCAGAGGCTGCTCCGTGTGTTCTCGTAGGAAAAAGGAGGCTAAGCGGTTTCTGCCGTATAAGGTGCTTTAGGATGGGCGGTGGGGGCAGGGAGGGGGTGGATCGTAGCGCTCCGGTCTTTCCCCCTCGCTTGCTGATCCAGCATTAGGGATTAATGGCTCGCTCCAGCCAAACAAATAAGGCATCTGCCTTCAGCACAAGAGGATTACACGGGCTGCTGACGTCACCAGTCAGACAGATGTTGGCTCCCAAAGTCCTGAACAGCTCACTGTGTCCTTGAAACCTAAGAGCCGCAGAAGGCTCGCAGCCCCAGGAGCTGCGCCTGGGCAAAGCAAAGGGCATCCTCCTTGCCCTTGCTTACACTTCCCTGGGCGTAGCATACTGGCCCCAAGACAACTTCCTAAGACATAGCTCCTCAGTCTCTCTAGCCTTCTCCACAGCATTCCCCTGACCCCCACTGGCAGCCCCCAGTCAATGTCCAGGCTGGCTCAATGCAAGTCAAAGTCACTTGGCTTCCGTTTCCTAACATGGAGACAGTGAACTACTTTCTCATTCTTCATCTAAAATCTGGCATCTAAGGGTTTGGGCATGCACAGTAAGCACCTCATGATGGACAGAGCTAAGTTCCAGATGAGCGACCACCTCTTAATTTTATGGTCAAGGCTTATCTGCATTTTCTCAACCCTACCATCGTCCTTTCCGCAGGCCAAGGTCTAAATTTTTTATGCTTATTCTTATGAATGAAGCCCCTGACTGGAGCACCTTCCTAAACAATGACTCCCTTCCAACCTGTCTCTGCTTTCCACCAGAGCCTGGGCCACCAATTACAAGAACCACAAGAACCCGTCATGAAAATGATAAGAATACCACCAAATTCCACTTAATATCCCCCTGAAATGCTTTGAAGATTTTTTTTTCTATTTTTTTAATGCAGATCTCTAAAACACATCTATCATCTACACTAACAAACGAGGACATTCAAAGAATCGCAGTTTCATTCTATGAACAAGTATGATGGCTAAGTATCCGCAATTCATTGCCTTACAAATCTCAGTATCACTTTAATTGTATTTCAAACTTAAATGTAAATTGTTCTTATGTTTCTAACTTGTTTGTCATTAATGATTTATATGCTCTTCCAGGCCTTTACAGGTCACAAAGAAGACTGGTTACAAAATAAGTCAGAAGTCACAGGGTTGAAAGTGAAATTTTAAGGGAACAGTTATATAATCCAAAAGAGAAATAATTGTTATGAATTTCACTTCTGAAAAGGTTAAGATAATGAAACCCATGCAAAAAACAATATAGTTATTTGACAGAGCCAAAATGAACCAATACTGTGCCCTAACCTGGATCAATATGTATGTGAAAGTCTGTTGCTTTCCTAGGGGACTGGGTGGGGGTTTGTCTAACCATTGCACTGTTAGCTATGCACCACAATGTCTATCCAGAAGTAAATGGGGTATGAGCATCATATCGCCCTTCATATTATCCCTGCCTATCAAAATGGCATTTAATTTTTCCAATTCTATGCATTTAGAAACTCAGTCACTGATAAAAATCTATTTAATTTGCTCTAGTTCCATCCAGCTAATCCCAGGCAAAATATAAAATTTCTCTTTCTCTACTCAGCTTTAAGTCTTATAAGGAACAGCCCATACCAAAAACCATGTATTTAAAATTGTAATTTAACATAAGATAGAAATGACTTTTAGTTTGATTTTTTAAAAAGCCATACCCATGAGAAAGGACAGATTTTTGAAGATGTAAATTATCATTTCCTTAAAACTTAGAATGTGTGTATGTATGCTTTAAATTAAAATTTTAATTTAAATTTAAATTCAAGATTTATTCCAAATTGTTATAAAATATAATAAGAATTGTTTGGCCTCCAACAGATACTATGAAGGTAAACTTTCCTTTCAACACACAATTTTGCTGGAGTCAGTTTGCTTAATAATTAGTTCGCTGTCCATGGTTTTGATCCATATGAAGGAAAAAGCTCCGGTACTTTGGAAAAATTTAAGTCAGTGTGTTTCTGCATTAATTTGGCTTCTTAACAGTTTAAGATTATATAAAAGGAGGAGAACGATATGTGGCCCTCCTTTCTTCTTCATTCATTTGTTTTCATTTTTTTCTGTATTTGTCACCAAATGAAATACCAGAAACTAATGGGGGTGAGGGTTACATTTCATTATTTCTAAACTGACAAATGATCGCTCAATGTACCTAACCAAAGATCTTTACTAAATATGATACAAAATTTTTATCTGCCCACTTTTCCTCTCCTCCCCTCTGGCTAAGAAAAGTAACACAGACATTCTTTAGTCTTGTAGAGTCATTTTTGTTTACTTTTGAATATGGTTTAACTAGAGCAAGAAAATTTATAAAAATGATACACCAAGGAAAAAAGAGAGAACTGAACAATACTCATCTGAAAGCTTCCTGTTTCTATTATACATTCATACATCTGTAGGCAGTGTAGATAGTTATCTCACATCTACAATGAGCCTATTCTGAAGAATCCCTCCAGTAACTCCTGCACTTTCTAAGGTAGTGAGGACAGCGTGATGATATAGTGGCTAAGGCTCCTTATTCAGTAGTTCCATGCTACAGTAGCAATAGTATTTCATCTTAGGTTTAAAAAATCTAAAGACTGACACAGTAAAGTGACAATGATCTTGTCCTGGGTTTTTTCAAGGGGATGAATAAGGAAAGGAAAAAATAAGACTTCATCTCACCCCCAAATAATTGGGTATTTTTTTTCTTTTATTTTCTCCAGATTATCGAGGGAGAGATGACATTTTCATTTTTGTGTATAACCAGGCACTTATGATCTAATGCC
Source organism: Mastomys natalensis (assembly GCA_021653895.1). NCBI lineage: Eukaryota > Metazoa > Chordata > Mammalia > Rodentia > Muridae > Mastomys > Mastomys natalensis. The sequence goes on along the minus strand of JAJTUV010001193.1, from coordinate 295,240 downwards.
CTCCAGAACTCATACAAATCTTTAGAGGACACTGATGAGTTCAAATTGTTTCTATTCAAGTATCTGGGCAGCAGGGAAACCGACCCTTGGTTTCAAAGCAAGGTGCAGGAGCCCAGCCTTAGCCGCTTGCGCTTTTCTGGGTATAAGAGGGCTGTTTCTTGTTTCTGCCCTTCAAAGTATCGAAAACTTAGGAAATCCTTGTACCGGAAGAAAATGGCCTAAACACAATAGGACTCGCCATTTTCTACTTGTAAAGCACAAAGCGCTTGGCTCTGCCTGCCACACAAAGAAAGCCTGGGCAGCAGAATTCTTGCACATTTTCAAGAGGCTAGAAAATATCTCCGGCAATTTATATTGTCTGGACACACACAGACACACACAGACACACACACACACACACACACACACACGCGCGCGCGCGCGCGCGCGCTGGCATCCTCACTTAGCCTTGATGTCTAGAAGATCTCAGCTTTAAGGTTTAAAATAAAAGACGCAGGAACAGCTCCGTTCTAGCTGCACGCTAGTCAGGGCCATGCTAAGCTTCTCAAGACAAGGGGTGCAAGCGGTTAGCTGCAGAGGGCTCTAAGCTAGGTGTGTTGTGGGGATGGAGGAGCATCCTCTTCCAGTCTAAGATCTCTCCTTCCAACTCCATACAGTCCCCAGAGTGTGCCTGGTAGCTCTGTAGTAAAGGACCTCCGTGACCCTTTGAGGGCCAGGAACCAGCAAGGATGTTGAGCAGGGAGCAGCTCTTAAGGATGTTCAGAGCGCGGGAAACCCTGATATGTGCGCTCCCCTGCCCCCAGTCCATCGCTGCAAGCCACTGCATACTAACCTGACTGTATTACTAGCCTAGGCAAAATGTTGCCGCTTAAGTACAAACAAAACAAAACAAAGCAAAAACAAAAACAATCGAGAGAGCCCATATAAATAAAAACATCCAGACACCGGCAGCAACTCTGCTCACAAAACAAGCACTCAGTTCACCGCGCAAAGAGAGCTAAAACACCCAGGAAAAGACAGTACTTACAGCAGGTGCACGCTTGGATAATCCGCGGCCATGTCCTTTGTTTTGTTAGTCTGTGCTTTTAAATAAAATGTGTGTACATCTCTGTATATTTGATTTTGCATAGCTTCCGTCGTTGTGAAGGAAAGAAAAAAAATCTTGTAGAATAGAGAGCATGGGGGAGGGGCGGAGATTTTCATTGTCTACGCTCTGCACACGCAGCCCTAGGAAAGAGGAATATTGCTGTGTGGAGCTCCTTCCACTTTCTGCTTGAAATTCAGAAGCTTTCAACGCAGCAAAGAGAGAGTTTGGCACCCCTCCTCGTCCCCCTGTTTCTCCTCTCCTCTCCTCTCCTCTCCCCTCCTCTCCCCTCCCCTCCCCTCTCCTCTCCTTTCCTCTCTTCTCTCTCCTCTCTCTGTCACTCACCCTCTTGCTCTTCTATAGCTAGTGTTCTCTCCCTCCCTCCCCCCTCTCTCTCCTCTCTCTCTCACTTTTTTTTTTTTTTTTTTCAAAAGAGGGCAGGTCGCTTCCTGCATCTCAATGAGTTAAATCACTCACTTCTTCTCTTGCATCAGCAGCCTCTTTAACAATCCGAGAGCTGCAGGCAAAAAAGAACATTTAGCTGCCTCCAATTTGTGTAGAAGGCCTGCCCTTAATTTGTTTGAGGAGTATAATTAAATCATGAATTTCACAAAATATAAAAATACAAAATTCCCAACCTCAGTGAGTGAACTACTAATGGTAACCTTTGAAAACAAATCCTTCCTCTTGTCAGTGTTCTTAGCCAGGGCTGAGAATGTCTCGGATACTCAAGAAGACAAGGGTCTGGACTCAACCTGCATGTCCTTTCCCATTTACATGTCAAGGTCACACCGATAACATCCCTCATTGCTCTAAATCAGAGCCTTTCCATTTCTTTCCTTTTTAGAAAACATTTTTTCTTAATAATATTCTGAATTAAAAAAAAAAAAACCTCTGCTTTGGGAGGAAATTAATTCATTTGGGAAAATCTGATGGACTAAATACAAAAGTAAGTACATTCTTAATATGAAATAGGATTAGAATTTGCTATTAGACACTAGGTTGAGAAGTTCTACCAAAAGGCCTTGCTTGGGAAAATGTTTTCAGTTCTTTCAAGCTGGGCTCTGTGGTTGGTGAAGTCTGAGTTCAATGGGTTTTGATCATGTTTCTTCCAGTCACAGAGTGGGCCTTATGGGACATCAGGGCCAGTGCCTATCATGCTTGCTGAGTCTCAGAGGGGTCCTGATAAGGAAAATACTGCTTGGTGCTGGGAGGTGCGTTCAGCTCCCACTCCTTTAAGTAGGTTGGGGCACAAAGAACAACTCTGCATTCCTGCAGTTTCTCTTTCAGAAAGAACCCAGACCAAGCCATTGTTCTTCCTCAATGAAGACAGCTTGGGGTGTCATGGCCACCTCCCTTTCTCACTCATCTCACCCCACACAAGGCCACTGCTAAGGAAATATTTAGGAGTGTTTTCTAGTTCCTAATCTCCTGTCTTCTGGGAAATTGTACAATCCAATACCATTTACATCTTTGAATTTTCAGCAATTTGCTGCTAAGTCTACCCCAATTGCTCATTTTAACAACTCTAGTTAAGAAGCCTCACATTGGGACAGCAGAGAGGTGCAACTTCAGTACCACCCAATGAGAACAAAGCAGTACATATCACCACTTCCTGCCTGTAATGTTCACTTGGATACCCTAAGTCACCCTTGGCATTTGAGTTAGGCCATATTTCACCCTTTGTGTAGAGGTAAGTGAGCTGGGTTATAACTGCTACCTCTGTCTGCGTGAAATATCCAACAAACCTTTCTACGAAGTCCCTTGGAAATATAAAAAAAAATATGAAATAAAACATTCTAAAGAAAGGACACATTTTTGTGTGTTTGTATAACACATTTGTAAAGTGTTGAGTGGGGGCTCGAATTACTTGACAAAATACCATTTCTGTGGCTGGAAAACAGGTCTCAAGGTCCGTGTTTTTACAGGGCAGAGGACTTTGGTTCCGGGAGGTTTATTGACCTGGGATGTGTGACTGTTAAAGATCCTCAAGGAGTTACCTAGCCTGTGGAGGAGAAGGTCACAGAGTGTTCAGTGCATCCCGCTGCGGGGAAGTCGCAGCGCTTACCTTTGGTTAGCTAGCCGAGATGGCTTGGTGGGGTGGCCACTTCAGACTACCTGGCACAGGCAATTTACGCAGCCTCTCCTTTCTTCAGCTCTGGCAATACTAGCTTCACCGCAACTTTCAGGGCTCTAGGAAGGCCTTAGGAGTGTTTGAAAGCTAATCCCACGTTTCCTAGGTATGGGCCTCTTCTGCATACTTCTCTAAGATACTCCTGCCAAGGAAAACTCAAGAATCCGAGACTAGAGTGGGAATATTTGCTCATGGCTTTCACTCCCCCTCCACTCAAGTAAGATGGACAGGCAGACTACAGCCATGGCCTCCAGGCAGCTCAGGGGTTGTAAAATACAGAGTTGGATCCTGAAAAGTCCTTCCAAAAGAGTCTTTATATTTGGACCCCTTTAACTCTTGATCCTGGTCTCCCACCTACTTCAGTCCTGCAACCGGTGATTGCTTTCCAGCCCCGGATAAGAAGGTTTCTCTGAAACAGGAACCTCTTACTGCCCTGCATACCTCATAGCTAGAGCTAGTTTATGAAAATGAAACCCAACTCATCGCCAGAAGTTGTTGCTAATTAGTGGATAATAAACTTCTGTAGCCAGGGCACAAAAGTCTTTTTAAAGTGCAAAGGTGTTCTTTGTAGCGCATCAGAAAAGAGATTAGCATATCAATTGGACTGCCGGGCCGGACTGTGAGCCCTACTCCTCCAACGCTGGCCGGAGTTCTCAGCCTTCCTCACCCTCTGCTTCCTAGCCTTCCTCCTCCTCCTCCTCCTCCTCCTCCTCCTCCTCCTCCTCCTCCTCCTCCTCCTCCTCCTCCTCCTCCTCCTCCTCCTCTCCCATGTGTTCTTTTTCTTTTCCCTCTCCCAGCTGGATCGAGACACTCTTGGGGGTACCTTGAGCGGCTGGCAGTGACCCAGACTCTAGTATCAGTGCGCGCGAACCAGGCCGCAGGGGCCGGGCAGCTCCTTGGTTTTAGTAACGCTCAGGGAAAATGTGTAAGCGCTAGGGTGCGCGGTGTAAGAGCGGTCACCGAGGCATCAAGCACACCTACCAGGCCTGGGGGGATGGGGTGGGGACAGTCTCTCGCGGTTCCATAGGACGCCCCCCTTCTGGGAGTCACGGCCTGGCCTCTGCCCCGGGCGCTAGGCTTACCCAGGGCACTCAAAGCTCCCAGACGACTGTCCACACTGTGGGGCACGGCCGCTGCTAGCCCCCAAGCCCGTGAAGCCTCCGCGCCCGGCCTGATCAGCTGTCCCGCCTCGTTTGCACGTGCAAGAAGGCGGAGAGCGTTTGAGAGAAGCCGAAGACACTATGCCGGAGGCGGTAACTTCCTTGCGAACCCTGGATCCCAAGCCCAGGTGTTTGTCCTGACCCGACCGGGGCCCGCAGACACCAGGCGTCTGGAGAGGCAGAGGCAGCAGCAGGCCTGGTCCAATCTCCGCAATACCTCACTTAGCCCAGATGCCCCCAGCTGGTCCCCTGTTCTACGACAGAAAGTCAACAGCTTGCCTGGGCCAGCTGCGAAAGAGCACCGCAGAAGGAAGTCTCAGGAGGAGCCGTCCTGGCCTCCGGGCGTTGGCCCTCAGTACCCGAAGCCCCCAGGACCCCGAGTTCGACGTCGCCTCGCAGCGAGCCCCGCCAGGGCTTGTGGGGCCTGAGGGATTAGGAGAGCGGAGAAGCTGACCACGGTGCTGGGGAACGAGCCGTACTGGCAGGCCAAAGAAACCTGGCAGCCATTCTCGTGTGCCTTCCTCTGCCGTAGGCGACCCGCCACTTCTTGGTGGGCGACCAGGGCGGGTGCCTGGCCTCGGCCTCGGCCTCGGCCTCGGCCGCAGAGACCTCCGCCGGGCAACCGCGCCAAGGAAATGCTTTTTTCTCCCTTCCCCTCCCCCTTTTCCCCAGAGGCAGCTTCCGTTCAGTAAATGCATTAAGAAGAAGAAGGGGGGATTTCTGGGCTCCTTCCCCCACCACCACACGACCCTCACCGGTCTAGTCACCGTTAGATGCTGGTGTTCAGCTAACAAGCGCCAAACTCACACAAGTTTTCCCTGAAAACCATCCACTTTAACTGCGGTGAGGGAAAATGCTGAGAGAAAAAGTGAAGATTGGTGTTTCTCTAAATGCAAAACAACAGAGAGGGTTTGAAAAGAGCTTTGCGTTCCTTGCGAAACCTCCATTGTTACTGGGCAAACAATGGGAGCCCGGGCGACTGCAGGGCTGTGAGAATGAATAGGCGATCCATGGGATGTGTGCGGGTCAGTGCTTGCGATCCTGAGCCTAAAGCCCCTTTCTCAGCTTGCCACAATAAACCAGAGCAAGGTTCAGTCTTTACTGGGTCACCGGCCATCCTCTATTATTCAACACTTCACAAGAAAAACACTTATTATCAGAGCTGACCAGAGGCCCCCTTTGAAACAAGAGAGAGAGAGAGAGAGAGAGGGAGAGAGAAATGGGAGAGGTGAAGAGAAGATTGAGAACCCTGGACAGATCTTTCTAAAACCAGAGCAACCTTAGGGTCCTTTCCTCCGGTGGCCAAAGTTTATTTGACACAACAAAGTTTTTAATCAGGCCAGAGGGAATTACATTTCTCTTTTGCTCCGTTCCTTGTCTTTTCTTCCGAAGAGTTTCAAGACTTTGTTACAAGGAAGGTTGGCTTTAGGTCAAATTGCTAAGGCCTGATCTTAAAGATCTAATTGCTACTGGAAGAGAAGTCTGTTTCCCAGCTGGGCCTCCACTCGAGAGATGGTGCAAGGAAGACTGTCCACTCTGCTGTGGGCACCCTGCTGATGGATGAGGTGTCAGGCCAGTCGTCATGTGAGCACTGGTTTCCAAATGGTATGAGCAATCGTCAAATGTGCTTATTGCTGATACTGAATGCAGTCTGTAGATTTTTTTTTTTTTTTTTTTTTTTTTTGTACTTCATGATGTTTCATGATCCATATAGAAGGCTGAACTTGCTTGGTACAGTTCTTGAAGTGAAAGAAAGGTATAAATAGTTTCAGGGATACAAATGGTTCTAAATGTTCCATACCACCAGAGCCAGTGTTTTCTATGCTCAGAGTTGATTTTTTTTTTTTTTTTTAAAAAGGTAGATCTTATTTGATGCTTGTAACCTGGTTGTGTGTCTTTCTCTTATTCTGTAACATGGTAATTATTAATACATGCTCTCTCATACACACATGTATATTCATATAATCAAGGCAGAGTGGATCAGCTTTATGGATTAATATAATCAACACAGTACTCATCTAGACACTTTTTGATGGCAAAATTTTCCCACTTTTAATTGAAAATTGTAAGCCAGTATTTTTCTTTTCCTTCTTTCCTTCTTTTTTTTCTGACTGTTTTTACGTTATTCAAGTTGTAATTTAGTCAAATGAGCAAATCTCTTTTTTAAAGGCTGGTGTTTACAAAGGAATAGAGGCAGGAGATATTGAATCTTGGTTGTTAACAGACATTAAACAATTATTTTCTAAAAAAATAGAGGTGAATATGAAAGTATTCTTTTAAGTTTAAATTTTGATTTATGTGCACTTTTGGAATATTGAATAACCATTTCACTTGTTATGATTCAAAAGATGTTTTAAATCCAGAAATTATTTGTATGAGGAATTGTAAACTGACCAAATTAAGCTGTAGAATGAGATGTCTTACTAATGAAAGCAAACATGCAAAATTACTTGGTAGTAAAGCAAATTGGTATTTGCCAGATTTTATAGAAAGAAATGTAAAAATAGGTTGCATGGTTTGGTCTCAAGAAGTGCGTTTTACTTAGATGCCTGCAATTCAAGATTTCCTCTCTTATGTACAAAATATTGTGTTGTTCAGATTTTGCAGAGCTCAACAGTTCTTGCAATGGAGTAATCAACTGTTATCTAAATTATTTAAAGGCTGGTATTAAATAAAGGCCTTGGAGTTGAATGCTGTCAAGCTCTCACATGTGGTAGGCAGGAGGAAGCTCAGTGGTCTTTCCTCTCGGTATATACTTTGAAGATAATTTTGTCCTAATGTGGAGAATGATTTCTAAAAATTATGCATAGATAAGAACAATGAATAATTCTTTTAGAAATTGTTCTTAAAATGAGCAATAGGATTATTCAGAAAAGCAGTTCACAATTTTTCAATGCACAGTAGTGTGTCACCTGAAATATTATCAAGGCTGTTACACACACAAACACCACACACACACACACACACACACACACACACACACACGAAAGCTAGACTGGTTGAGAAAAATAATATTTTGGATGTAGAATACATTTATTCTAACTACTAGTACGTAGGGCATAGCAATTTTTTTGGGGGGCGGATTATAGTTTTAACTTTTGGCAATTGTTTTGGCAATTGTTTCTCAGAAGAACTTAAGTTCCATTTGTGTGACTATTTTATTTGTCGACTGGAGGTACATACTAAGTGCATCTGCTCTTTCACGTATTATCTAGTAAGTTTTACTGTATAAGCAAATAATGAAACCTTTAATCTGAGTATATAAACCATTGCATGTGTATGTGTATCATTACATAGCACATCATTTTAACACATACTTACAGATTTTAATACCTTCTCATTGTTTTTTCGTTCTTCCTCTTCCATCTTCTTAAAAAAAAAAAAACAGAGAAATTAAATAAATGGTAATGATAGTCTCTTAAATATACCAGAGAATTTGTATGGAAATTAGATTAGCTTCTACATTTGTCATAGTAGAAAGATATAATACATATAGACATTCAGCAAATGTTAAAACAGAAAAAACATTATTTGTTGATTAAATATAAAAACAATATTTATTAAATTTGGTGTATCTTTTTGATATCATTAATATTATGATATTATTATTATTATTTCCAGGAACATTCATTCTGGGCCACTATATACACATAGTTGAGTTTTTAAAATAAAATATATCTGGTTTAACTCTAAAACAGATGTGAGAGAGCAGGCTAAAAATTACTTTGTGGGTATCTAAGTCATCTACTTACCATGAACTGCATATCTGACTTTTAAAAAGCCATCTGGATTCTTTTCTTCTTGTACTAATGATATTTAAATATATTTCAACTACAAAGATAAACAAATATCTTGATAGCATTGACCAATTTTAAACCTGTAAAGAGTGGCTAGATGGCATAGGAGGTGGCTTGTTAAAAAATCATATTCAGTCTGGTGAAGTTATTTGGAATCATATTTCAGGTTTTCTTTGATTTTCCTTCAAGGATTACAAAGAATGTAATCCTATTCTTTTTTTTTTTCATCTTGAACAGACTTTGTTACATTCAATTAATTTTATATCGACATGATCTGACAAACTAGAACCAATAGGTTATCATTAAGTAAAGTGTAAACTCCACCAAAATGTTGCCTTGGTTCTTATTATTTACTCTTTTATCTAAAAATAAATCAATTGTTTTTTCATGATAGAGAGGAGGTAAAAAGGAACTAACAGAAATTTTAGTTGCCCCCACTATGTTTTCCACAGTTGCTAAAGAATTCTGGTTAGCTGTACACACGTAAGGCTTCTGTGGAGATACTCAGCCTAATATTTATTTATTCATAAGCTTCCATCTCACTAGAGATTCAAAGCTATACTTAAGAGAGCAGAGGCCCACATAATATGTGTTTATTTGATTCTTCAATCTAAATACTTTGAGTATACTAATAATTATTTTTAAGAGAAATTTTATTAGGTTTATATGATATGCACTTAAATGTCTGTGATATGCTTCTGTTTATGGTATCCTCATTCTTTTTGGAATAAAGGAAAATCGATATTATGACTGGAATGTTTCTCTAAAATTATGTCCCTTTTTCTTAACATAGTATTTTCTCAACTACTTACATTTTGTCTAATATGTTGTGAAAGCCATTTTGACTTTGATATCAGTTCCTCAACCAGAAATCTATGTACTTACTTAATTATTTATGACAAGGAAGAATATTCTAGATAATTTTACCAAGTTATCTAAAGATATGTTTGTATATGCTTAAGTTGCTTTAAATTCTAATTGTTTAATGGTGTTTGTCATACCTTTAAAGATAAGAATTTAGTATTCCCTTTAACTATGGTAGCTTTTTAAGAAGCTCAAATTCAAGTGTTAGAACTTTCTATAAAATAAAAAGTACGTGAAGTAACACTTCACCTTTTTGTATTAACTTCTTTGACTTCTCTTCTATTTCCTTCTTCTTTCTCCTACTCTTCATTATCTTTTTGGCTTGACAGTGTTTCAGTACCACAGATAGCTTCATTAGTCAGTGATTATAAGTTTCAAACTCTCTGATCCTTTGTTTAAAGAATATATTTGGAAACACACCAAGAAACTAAGCTATGCTGGTGGGATTCATTTAGTCTTTGGGTTTTTGTGGTCTGGAATGTAGGCTAATGTTCTTAAACTCTTATAATCATCAATGTGTTTTATTTCTTTAGGGGTGGCATTTAATAGGACAAGGTGTTAAGGAGGGGTATTGGGCACTAGCATCTGTGAATCAAATAGGGCTTTGGTGGCACTGTTAATATTATCAACTTAATCTTTTTGTGCCAGTAAGGAATCCCACTTTTAAGCTTTTCTTTCTCTACCATTCTTATTTTTACTAAGCACTGAGAGATCCTTTGAAAATTAGGTTCTGATAAAATTAATTTGTTTGTTATCTGATGGCAAAGGTATCAAGAAGCAGAACTCATGTCATGACTGGCAATTTGGAGTTCATGAAAGGCTGCAGCAATATAAGGTTATGTTTTTGGATGTACACAATGTTTTATTTCCAAGTAGTTAGATGTACATTGCAGATTCCTGAACACTATATTTAAAATGAAACCCTCAAAACAGGAACATTTACTTGAACATACTTTACAAGAAAAAGCATTAGAGAGGGGAACAGTCTTAGTTACAGGAAAAGAAAAAGACGCTTAGCTATGAAAATACACAATTGCAATGCACTGCCTTAATTGTGTCCTGGGTTTTGAAGGGTGCAGTGAATATACTGAGTTTTTCTTGGAGTTTTATCTTCTTGTGAAAGACAGCTTTTATAAAACCAGTCATCTGAGGCTCTACTCTATCTCAACAGCTTTTCATCCGAAATTGGTTCACTGATCCTATGAGACATAGTGACAAACAGCTTTGTTTGTACACACACACACACACACACACACACACACACACACACACATCACCAGGGACCTGGAATGAGGAATTCCAGAACCACTTTGAAGGAATGGAGACTGAGGGTGTAGGTTTAATTAGAAATGCTCTAAGTCAAAGACAGTAGTGTGTGGAACTCACCAGATCATATTTGATCTGGGAAGCTAGGTAGTCTTTGACCATAGATAGTACTTGAATGGGAGAAGGACTGTAAACCTTGACAGGAAAGATTTTTCAGAGTTCTATGGTATTTGTTGCCCACGAGCAGATTCACTTCTCCAAAGTGGTAGGGAAAAAATCTCATATTTTAGTGCAAACCTTCCTGTGCTAGCATAAATCCTGATTATTCTGCAGCTGTAAAGAGAAAGTACTCAAGGATCTAGCTTCCCTTTTGGTTCTGAGATTTTCTTTGCTCCTGCTCCTTTCTCTTGCTCTTTTTCCTCCCTTTTTTCCTTGACAATGTATCATTCTCACTGGTAGATGTGAACTTTGTTATGGTTAGCTTGAATTGTTAGTGATGCTTTATAATTAACTCGTTAAGGCCTTTAATGAAGTGTTACTACTTGATTTTGTTCCCTTTCTTATCTTCTGAATGTTCTACTCTTCAAAGAAACAACATCTTAGATGAATGTCGGTACTGAGGGTAAGTCTCACATTGTAGCATCTAGAGGTTAGTCTGAGGGCATGCAAAAAGTCAAATTGCAAGTGTGATTTTCTTCTAGTATAGTAGACAACCCTACATTTACTGAGTCAACAGTATTTCTGGGACTTCTAGGCATAATCACTAAGTTTTCCTCTGGATTTAGAAGTTCTGAATCTAGAATGATGAGAGATAGGACAGCTATTCCTTGATAATTCCAGTTTGGTCATGTGCTGCTTCTCATTCTCTCTCTCTCTCTCTCTCTCTCTCTCTCTCTCTCTGTGTGTGTGTGTGTGTGTGTGTGTTTGTCATAGTTGTTAAAATAAGAGAATTACTTAAAAGTTGGAACATAGATATGTTTCTAAAAACAACTTCCAATGAATTAAAAATATATCAAAATAAGTCAAACAACCTATGACAAATCCTTGTGCAGTTTCTCTGTGACTTGGTTGTGTAGTTATAAAGTAGACCTAGGAATTACATACACTGAAAATTACAAATAGCTGCTGCATAGTAACGAAACATTCCAAATGCTTCCCCTAATTTAATATAAGACAGGAAAGATGGGAAGGGAAGCTATGGTATTCTATTGAGTGTTATATGTTAAAGCTTTACCCTGTTCTTCCATGAACATGGTATTTCATACGTTCTCATGAGGACATGTCAAAGAACTAATTGTTTTTTGTTTTAGAGAACAGAAAGTATAAGTTGAGGTTGGGATAGGCTTCTTACATATACTGGCCAAGGTCACATAGCTCACAATTTTAAAATCTGGACAATAATTTAAATAAGTTTGTCTCCAGAATTTGTATGCTTTCTCATCAACCAAATATATCTCACATGACTAATTTTCTCTTGAAAAGGTAAGTATTTAATTACCATGTATTTTCTGAGACTCTTTTACTCCGCTCTTTACTCCTGGACTGTGACTGTTTCCTACTGTTATCTTTGGGCAGGCACCCAGTATTTTCAGACATCCCTCCTCTAAGCCTCTTCTGACTCTGACTCCAGCATCAGGTTGCTTTGGAGACTTTCTGTAGGACATAGGCTTGAATTGCTTATTATTAGCATGGCTGTGTGAAGTGATGGGCTTGAGGCCAAACTTTTTTATAGCATGCACATGAGTCAGAATGTTCTGTTGCATTAAACTGTGAAACAATGGAATTGAGAAAGGGCAGTAGCAATTTTGCTTTTAAGTAATTTAATTTGGGACTATGGTGATTCTTCTTTTTCTAGTTCTTTAATATTTATATTAAGAACTCTTACATTTTATATCCTATTTACTCCCCAATTCACAATCTAGCCAAGTAAATCATGAATTATAACTTTGGGGGACTTTAGCTAGTTCTTTATTGAGGTTATGCATTATTTAGCCAGTAGAGTTAATACTATTAAGCCTTTGGTTAACTATACTGCATTTAGTACCAGCATGTAATTCTCAAAGAAAGTAAAAATGAGAGCATCTTGGTATTATGTAACTTATAATGCAGTTTATTTTAGATACAAGTATATATGAATCTATATGAGTTTAATATAATTCTTTTTTTCAGTCTCTTTGTCTCAAAAGAAACAATCATTTACCAACAAAATGAACATTTACCAATATTTGTAGATGACCTACATAATAATAAGTAATCTTAAATAGAAAAATCAAATTATAAAACATAAAATAAAACATTATAACTCAAACTTGTATTTACTATTTAGCTTGAACATTGAAAGAATATTTCCTTATTATTTCATAGAGTTACTCATTGGAACATTAATTTCTTTGAAAACACCCATATTAATATGTGGGACTGCGTAAGGGTATTCTGGTTCTTGGCTGGGCATGGGCCTAGAACCCCGAGACTCCAAGGGAGAAACGGCAGGAGTTCGGCCAAGTCCCCAGAACTCAGAGTCCTAACAAGCAGTCTAATCTCCATAGACCTACATGGTTCAGTCACGAAGGTCATTACAGCCCCTCCCAAAGTGCACAGGGTGTAACTACAGGCCTCAGGCCCTAGAGATTTACATACTAATGAAGGTCAGAGGGCGGAGCCAATTAACCATTCCTCCCCAGAACCTCCTCCTTCCTCCCTCCCTACTTAACTCAGGCCTGCCCTGAGTTTTGGGGGGTACTTCCAGATCCATTTACCATCCGCCATGACAATAAACCCTTTTGGAACCAAGGACTTCCTCGTATCATTGGGGCCTGCCGGGCCTGCCGCCGCAGCCAAAGCCTCCAGCCACTGGAACCCGGGACCTTTCTCCGGTATGTGACACAGGCTGCCTGGAGGCCTCCAGGCAGCCTCCGCCTCACAGGTCCGGGCCGCTGCCTCGTAGGCCTGGGGCCTGCTGCCTGGGCCTGGGCCTGGAGGCCTGCCTGCGCAAGCCCCGGGCCTGCTGCCACCTGGGCCCGGGACTCCACCACTGCGACCCGTTTCCACCACGTGGGTCCCGGGCTGCTGCCACCTGGGCCCGGGGCCTGCTGCGGGCCGCTGCTGCGTGGGCCCGGGACTCCACTGCGGGCCCGCCATTTTGTCCTACATTAATATTTGTAAATGTCTACTACAGATGACTATTCCCACAAAAATAAAGAGCTTAATGCAGATAATCTAAGAATAGGTACTATTAAACTAAAAATCTCAGAGATAATATGGGATTACAAACCACAAATAGCTAATAGTACAGTATTTGGGTGATTTTGTAACTAAGATAGAAACATGGAAGATAGAATACTGAATTTTAAGACAGTACTTCAGGAACAAATATTGAACATTAGGACTCACACAATGTGTTTGTTTTTATGATTGAAACTGACCTCAGATATTCTACTTTAGGGTTTCAGTTACTCTTTGAAGCTGTGTTTCCGATGAAGGGTTAAAGGTTCAAATGAAGAAAAGGAAAACAAAACAAAATGAAATGAAACAAAACAACAAGAGCAATAATCATTTGAATTCTGAAAGAAAAGTACTGTAATACCAATGATCAAAACACTACATCAATAATCAGAGGTTTATTTAGAATCAAATCCCAGGTATAAGTTTGATGTTGACTTTTTCCCCTATTGTTTAAACTATTTTTAATTGGTTATTTTATGTATTTACATTTCAAAAGTTATCCTCCTTCCTGGTTTCCCCTCCACAAACACCCTATCCCATCTCCTCTCCCCTGCTTCTATGATGGTGCTCCCTTACCCATCTGTCTACTCCCACCTTACCACCCTAGCATTCTTCTATACTGGGACATCAAGCCTTCACAGGACCAAGGGCTTTCCCTCTCATTGATGCCAGATAAGGCAATCCTCTGCTACAAATGCAACTGGAGCCATGGGTCCCTCTATGTGTATTCTTTAGTAGGTGGTTCAGTCCCTGGCAGTTCTGGGGGCTCTGGTATTGTTGTTCTTCCTATGGGGTTACAAACACCTTCAGCTCCTTCAGTCTAACTCTTCCATAGGGGTCCCTATGCTCAGTCTGATTTAATGTTGTCTTGATTTCTTTATCCCTATATAAAAATAGAACTTCTTATTTGCAGAAAATACTCATTTATTAATAGGCTTGATAATGCTTATTATTTTCATTTCTGCAAAAAACCCATCAATTTTCAACTCCACAAAATCAGATATGATTAAAAATAGTTCTATGCAATCTGTATTGGATATCAATGTTTGGATTGTTTAAACATGTACCCAGCATAAACATGTACCAGACAGGTTACAACTGGTTTTACATTCATTAGATCATAATAGACTTTTAGTAGACAATGTTTAATTTTATCTATTGGTTTATATGTGACTTAAGTATTTCTCTATGTGTTTGTTTGAGTTTTATTTTCATTTTAAGCAGCCATACATTAGACATCCAAACTTTCAAATTAGAATGAATTTGCTTAGTACTAATCTCCAGTTTCTTGAATGGATGCTTTCTCTGGAAGTATAGCAACATCTGCCAGTGATTCAGCAGGATGGTTTTAATTCGCATTGATGTCTCTGACCTATTAATATAGTTTTAAGCAACTGCTGCTTCAGGTTTGCAGGAATTCATTTGACATTATCCTTTGTGCAGGAAGTTACTTTTATTCATGAGGGTGTTTCCCAAGTTGTGTCAGTCCCATATGTAGGTGCTGTGACAGAAAAGGAACGAGGAAGAGGGCTGGGATCTTCCATGTCTAGGTCTAGTCCCATCTCCATCAAAATAAATAAGGTCATGATCAATGCTGTTTTCCTCAGCTATAATGACCAGATCAACACCATGAGTCTTTAGTGGGAAAGTCCAAATCTCTGGATTTGTAGGCTGAAGTCCTCTGTAATGCTATATCATCTTTCCAAATAGTGCACTTGTGGTCCCAGAATCAATTCTATATAATCTAAATAGCAGACAATGTTGCCTGCAGAGAGCTTTGGACATATTCAATAAATACATGTTGTTTAAAACTCTCGACAATTAATTAACTATCTAGGGAAAGCCTGTGATCAATGTTGATGACTAAACCTTAATGGCAAAATAGTTAAAATTTATTGAGTGCCAATAATGTGCCAGGCACTCTATTTGCAGTTTGCATATGATACCTTATTTAAGTAAGCATCCAGGAAACACACCTAAATCCTCCTGGAAGGCTTTGACATTCTGGTATTATAAGCCATTCTTCTTAGGAAAAGTTCTTTATAGTAGGTTCGTATGAAGTCTCCTGCAAGATGGAATTTGAAGAAATTCAATACATGTAAACGGACTTGTATTGGAAAAAAAAGCAGGGTTAAATATCAAGAAAAACTCTGAATGTACAAATTACAGCTTGGAAAACTATAGCTAAGATGTTCAAGTGAGAATCTCCTTCCTCATAAGTAAAGTCCTCTGTTTATTTGAATATTTAAATAAACACAAAGTAACCTTTGCTTCCTTTAAAATATTTTTCCAAGAAATCTTTTCATCACTGTCCTTATATAATAGCTTTTTTGAATATTCATCATATCTCATGTGAAGTGTTCTAACAGCCTCCTTAGTAATCTTTGTCTATCCTTCCTATTCTGCTTTCATACTGAAAGAGTAAGTTTACTAACACTCAAAGTAATTGTGCTAACAACACTCCAACCTCCATTCTTGATACTCTGAACCTTCTCTATATCCTTTCTGTCCAGAAGGAGCTAGTCCATTCCCTAATTTATATAAATTTTGACCCCATGTCTAATTTAGAAATTATATTTCATATATTTATCTCATATTTGGTTTTGTTTGCTATAATATATTTAAATTACTAGTGATTGATACTTTGTTTATAATTGCTGAAGTAATAAAGATCTCTGAGAACCTAGGTTATGACCTGGGTTCTATAGAGAAGATAAAATGTTCTTTTCTCTTTTTGAGATTGACACCTTCGCCAGTAACTAAATAAGAAATGGTAATTTTCATTCATTTCACTTGCCCCATCTCATGAATATCTATTTTTGAGATAAGACATGATCTCTGTTATAAAATCTGGTTCCTATTTGCCTCAGAACTTCAGCAGCTTACAGTACCTTTGTTGATTTATGGAACAAGGGGAGCCTCCCTTCTCAGCTTGATATTTTGAAGTAGGCATAGGTATAGTTCCAATTAGTATGTCAGAAAGATCTGGCTTCTAATGATCCCATCAACTATTTATTTTGTGACTGTGAGTTAATTTTGTAGGCAGTATGATCTTAATTTCCTTTTCTGTACAATGACGACAATGTCTATGATATAAAGCTGTTTGAATACACAGTGACATAACTAGTGAGTACCCAGAGTCATGCCTGCTCTAAAGCCCCCTCGAAACTGTAGTCACCATCATCATTGCCATTGTTAGTATGTAGAGCTCTGTTGTACTGGAATACATCACAGGTCATTAAAATATGTTCCTTTCTTAGAACAAAAATTAAAATGGCTTGTTTCACTGCTTTTCACCTTCTGGTAGGCAACCTTTTTGGCCAGTTAACATCAGAAAGGGGTGAGGGTTATCCATTTCAGATTATTCTTCACAGGTTTGTTTGCTTATCTTGAGAAAAATTTGGTTATCCTCTATTACTTTCTGTCTTACTTTCACTCATTAATCCATCCCCTATAGCTCATGATCCCTTTCCCACTTGTTCTTGTTTGATCTCTTTTTCTCTGCCATCTCAAACTTCAGCTGCAAAAACATTCCCTTATGGTCATCTTTCTGTTGTTTAGTGCTGCTCCCTTGGCTTGAGCCACCATCAAATCTCCCCTGATCTGCTGGAGTAGTCATCACACTGATCTATGTGCTGAGTCTTCCTCATCTACAGCCCTTTCTCCTTCAGGGTTCTAGAATGCAATCTCAGAATACCCAACTACATCACATTATTCCATTGTGCATTGAGACACAAACATCCAGAGCCTTTGCAGTGACTTGTTCAGTCTGCCATGCACTCGTTAAAGTTCCTTTCTTCTTTTTACTCCTACTTACCATTATGCAGGGACTGTGGTCTTATTTATTTATAATTCATGTATGTGACAAAACTATGATTATCTGCTTGTAATTGTTTTTAAAATGATTTTAGAGCTAAACTAACACCTTATTTCTAAGAAGACCATAACACCTTGCATTTTAAAAACATCAACCAAATTTCTGTCTTAAATTCTTTAATTCTTTACCCTTCTTAATTAAAACTAAAATACAATTCTAATTTTCATTCTTATGTAGAACCAATATTTGTCTTTGACAGGAAATCTAGAACTTTAGAGAGCCAAAAATAGACAATAGTCTTCCCACATTCCCTTCATGCTCTAGCTGTTGTAAAGTATAAAGACCTTGACATCAATTTAAGATATTTGTTTCTGCTTATATCTAGTTTGGGTTTTATCCTTTCTTCTTCTTCTTCTTCTTCTTCTTCTTCTTCTTCTTCTTCTTCTTCTTCTTCTCCTTCTCCTTCTCCTTCTCCTTCTCCTTCTCCTTCTCCTTCTCCTCCTCCTCCTCCTCCTCCTCCTCCTCCTCCTCCTCCTCCTCCTCCTCCTCCTCATTCTCATTCTCATTCTTCTTTTTAAGATTCATTTACTCATTTAATATATGAGTATACTGTCGCTGTCTTCAGACACACCAAAAGAGGGCAGTGGATCACACTATAGATGATTGTGAACCACCACGTGGTTGCTGGGAATTTAACTCAGGACGTCTGGAAGAACAGTTAATGGTCTTTTTTATTAGATATTTTATTTATTTATATTTCAGATGCCATTCCCTTTCCCCATTTCCCTTCCCTAGAACCACCTATCCCATCCCCCTCTCCTAATATTAAGCTAGAACAAAGAAATAATTTCAAACAAGAATCTAAATTTTAGGCTAGAACAAGGAAGTAGGCCTCAGACATGAAAATAACTTTGGGCTAGGACAGGGAAGTAGGCTAAGATATTTTGGTCATCCTGATAGGCCTTAGTAACATTGATCACGGGAGTATTTGTGGAATTTTG
Organism: Mastomys natalensis; assembly: GCA_021653895.1. Lineage (NCBI taxonomy): Eukaryota > Metazoa > Chordata > Mammalia > Rodentia > Muridae > Mastomys > Mastomys natalensis. Next base: position 276,895 of record JAJTUV010001193.1, on the reverse strand, counting down.
TATATTGACTTGCTTGTTCTTTGACTATTTTTGTGTTTATTGTCTTGCTTGTTCTTTGACTATTTGCATCTATTGTATTCCTAGTTCTTCAACAGTCAGTGCTCTTAACGACTGAGCCACCTCCCCAGCCCCCTTATCCCATTTCCTTGACTTGGTTACCTCATCTTCCTTTGGCTAACTGAGTTGCTAGGTTTTCTTAGCTACCTCACCTATGAAATTTTCTCACTGAATCCCAGCTTCTTTTGTCAGATGAAGTTTATATTCTTGTTGGAGGGCAAAGAAAGAATCTTTCTTGTTTCTTTTATTGTTTCCATCATCTTATCATAGCATTTGAGCTATAGGACCTTGTCAATAGTACTGACAAGTCAAGGAATACATAAATAGATTAAAAGGTGTCATGAGGAGATTTTAAGAAACATCTGGCAAAGGTTATATGTATGTGATATATGTATCATATATGCATATATGTACACATACATATATATGCACATACACACACATATACATAGGTATGAACTATAAAGTGTAGGAGCAGGAACACATCATGGGATAATTATATAAAAACCTCTGTTCTTTATTGTCTACTCAATAAGAACCAGTATTATTAATGTCCCCTTTTCAGTTGGGAATTTCTTCACTATTTCCCCCTACTATTTCCAGTGCTACTCATTGGAAGAATTCAAGTTTTGGAGCTTGAACAGAGTCAAATAAAGCAAGAACATTAGATAACATGAATATGATGTTTATCATCTTTATGATTTTATTGATTTACAGTATTCATTTATTAATATGAAAGAGAAATGATGCTCTCTGTGAAGTGAGTGCTGTGCCATGATGGCATGTGTGTAGCTATCTTCCTAAGCTCAGTGTGTCAGCAGGATGGTGAGAATTTGGCTTAAAAGATTAATCTATTTTCTGAATTAATAAAGTGTTTTCTGTTTGGGCCTGCCATTTTTATTGATGTGCTAAATCCACACTCTAGGCAGAATGATGTTAACTCTACTGTTTACGGAGATAGAGCAACATTTAGGGATGGCAAATACAGATAATCTCACATAGTAGTTCATTTTAGATTTCCTCATCTTTTAGAAAACCATTCTACTTGTCTTTTCATGTATAGATGAGCTTTAACAAAGTAAGTAAGAAAGCAGATCACATTTTAAGCAAGATGTTGGGTTTGGAGGCCAATATGATGAAACTGATTTGAAATTCTTGTTATTTTTCCAACTGGATATCCTGTGGATACATCTTGAATGCCGTTTTCTAAGAAATAGTTTTTCATTGACAGAAATAGCTATCACTTTTCTCGTGCCTATCATGTGTCATAAGATTCTGAACTTTTGATACAAATTCTTGATGGTCAGGATAACTTATTTAACCAAGATCATGACATTAGTATTTAAGTGAATTACAAAAAATACATTTTTGTTTTATGTATTCCAAAACCCTTGATTCTATTATGAGAAGGACCTAGAAAGAATGGCTGAAATGTCAATGTGTGGCCTAAAATATTTTAAAATTCTTGAGGGGATACAGCTGGGCAATATTTGTTATAGGTACAATTTACATTGTGAATTCCAGAATGGGGCTACAGTGAAAACAGAAGATTATCGTGGAAAATGCTTGGGGAGAAGGATGCCAAGTCCTCTTTAGTTTTAGGTCTGAAGAAACCTTGCAAGAATAATAAAATTAAAATTTAAAGAAAGAAAATGAAGGTCAACCTACGTCCTAAGAATACAAGAGAAGTTAGGAAGTGAAAGATCTTAGAAGGAGTCCTCGAAGCAAATCCAAAAGCAACAGCCAAGCTATTAAGAAAACAAGGCAGACAAAGTACTTCTGATGATTTATCAGTTACAAGAGCTCAAACCAGAGAACACTTGCTGAGTACAGCTTTTTAAGGAGCTCTGTAGGCCAGTCTTGATATGAAGTTTATAGACTGTGCTCCTGAAGCTCCTGCTCCCTCCATTCAGAGTGAGAAGATGCAAAGGTATAACACTGAAGTTTGATCTAGGTCTTGCTAGAGAAAGTCAGGTGGAACAGATTGAGTTCAGGGCTCCATTGGTAGTCTGGGTGACTTAAAGTCAATGGAAACATTTAATCTTTTGGAAGGATTGCTGACTTAGTGACACACTCTAAGATAAATAGGCTACAATTGCTATCTTGTTATTAAAGAGAGAACTGTGAGGAAGGACTTGGAGAAGAAAAGGAAAGAGACAAATGTGTTAGGCAGATGAATCAGATAATAAAGAAAAAACCACATACATATAGAAGGCAGTTTTGATTCAGAGAAACAGTCCTGTGTAGCTGAAAAGAAACACTAAAACTCTACATTGTCATAAACATATTTGTATAGTGAGCAACCTCTATACAATTAGTGGTGTGATAGAAGAATTAGTTTTGCTTAGTGGCTTTAAAAAGATTCCATTTATCACCATTTGGAACCTTGAAGGACAAGCTTTCCTAAGGACACAGCAGTGACATTAACTACCAAGAATATGAAGCGTTTATACTCTTTTTCCTTCTTAGAAAGACTATGAAGATTGCATTCTACTCAGTCAATCAGCAAGAGGCACTTTGCCTCCAGCGTTTTCAGTTTCAAGTATTAAATTAAGCCAGAAGTTGTCCAGCATCTGTGACAGTTAGACTTAAATTATGGGTTTCTCAGTAGTGTCATCTGTTGTCTACATCATATAGAAAATGTAGGAGGAAAGTGAGTGTTGTAGGGAATTTTGCGAAGGTCATGTGTGGTGTGTGATGCTATAGTGCTAAGAGGAACACAGTTGGTAGAGGCAGGGCTAGCAGTTCCACTTCGAAAAGCAGGCACTTCCATTTGCTTTGGGACTGCTTTTGCTACCTCCTGCTTAGGCCCCTGGAAGAAGATTATTGTTCCTGCATTTAGCAGATGGCCTTTGCAGGGATTTGGACTTAGCTCTATCTACTACTTATCATTAAGATACACATTCCTTTTCCTTCTCATGCAAAAATCTAGATTTGAAAAAAACCCTATGTATTTATCAAATGAAAGTATAAAGGAAATTATACAGATAGAGGGCAGGGGAAGAAGAGGACAAAATACTAGAGAAGGAGGAGGAGAAGGAAGAAGAAGAGAAAAGGGGCTACAGGGCCAAATATGAACAAAATGTGATGAGATATGTAGTTGAAGATGTCATCATAAGGCCATGATTTTGTACACTAACAAAAATTGAAAAATAAAATTCTATCTTGAGTGTGATCATGCTGTGGTTCCTAAGTAAGGAGACCTGAGACCTTTCAGAGGTCAACTATAAGTCTTAAATTATTTCTTCCTGATCTAGTGTATAGTATAAAATATGTCAGTTAATTTACTATTACTTTTCAACAGCTGCCCTATGGTGGAAAAAGTCAAGCATGGTATGTACTTGAAACTATAGAAATGTCAGCATGTGTTATGCCTAGATATTAAATCCAATACTGGTGATTCAGAAGCATGTATTGCATATACGCCATATGGGCCTTTAATATTTATGAAACCTAAAAGTCATAAAAACAATCCTGTAATCTAAAAGTTAATATATTGCTACAATTTCTCTATAAATTAAATGTTAAGCTTTTAATTTTAAGTTTCAAGTTGCTTTATTATTGAAAGTAAATTTATAATTAAGACAATTTTTATTCAGTACCTATTGTTCAAAAAACAAATAAAACAACATCATCAACAACTACCACATTAGATACAGCCTAGAAATCAAAATAATATCCAGAATTGGTCACATTCTTATACTGTTCTTTATGTATATATCTGCCATCAATTGAATAGTAATTTCTTATAGGATAAGAACAGAAGAGAAATAGAAGAGAAGCGTGAAATTAGTCCATTTTTTTCATTCCAAGTGAAACAACTTGAAAAAAAAGCAGGGCTTGTAAGGTAATTGTTTAGCAAGAGTTGTGAGGAAGATTTCCCAGAATTGGGAGACATAATGCATTTTTCCCCTTCCCTGCCTTCATCATACCCTCTAAGTTTAGTGTGGTGTTACAGTGACATGGCATGATTTAATCTAAAAGCTCTGGGCTAGTAGCCCAGAAACCTGGCCTCTAGCTGTGGCTTTGACTCTAATTAGTTATGTCTTTGTTTCCTAATTTATAATTGAGAGACTGGTTAGTTCATCTTTAAATGTGATGTTATAAAAAATTATCTAGTCTTCTGTACACTTACAAAAAAGATCTGAGCAACTAGGCAGCAGAGACCTGAATTTTCCTAGTGTCTCCCCACCTCTGTGTCCTCACGCCAGAAGTGTCCGTGAGATGTTCAGACCAAATTAAAGAATAAGAAGATATCAAGAGGCTCTAGGAACCATCTATTGCTCCCTGAGTGCCATGTATGCTGGGAATCTGGCAAGTTAATTGATGGCCTGTATTCAAGGCTGTCTCTCACTCTTGTTAGGTTGGAGTCAAAATCTGACATCCTTCTGTCTCTTTGTGGAAGATGGGATCTACCTCCCTTCTACTGAAACTGGAAGAGACATCACCAAGAAGTTTGCTTAGCCCTTTGATGTTTATTTGCATAACTGTCTTCTGGATTTAGCAAACTTTTATCTGGTTTCTCTTTTGTTTCTTTCCTCAGTGTTATTTACAAACCCATTTCTATGATATGGTTTAATCCATGTCATCAATTTGTGACTTTGCTTATAATTTGCCTTTCTATATCACTACTTCCAAACATCCTAAGAATTTTCATTTGAGTTTTGAATACTTGCTGTTTGCTTTAGGGTCTTTGTTTCCCCAACTTTGGTTGGACAGTAGGACTGTTCCTGTGGGATCTCATTGTCATCTACAATGATTTGTTTAGTGTCTCAAAACCCTTGTAATTATAGTGATAATCACTAGTAATAGGACTTTCTCTTTCTTTTTTGCATTGTCTTTCTTAGATTATACCATTACCAAGTACCAAGTTGTATCCCAAAGAAACGGAGGTTCTGTTTTTAAGCTTTAAGACACTTTTTCAGTATGGATATCTATTTACTTTTAAATTATTTTGGACTATTTTACCTATCTTGGGACCCATGACCAGTATTTAAGCATTGGAACTTTGAGAAGGTGGTGATAATAAACTTGCATCATTTTTTTTTTTAACTTCTAAAGTTAGATTTTACTTCTTAGCTTAGACTGGGCTTAAAGTTTAAACTAACCTCGCCTCTCCAGTGCTGAGATTATAAGCTTATGTAACCATGCCTGGCTCTAGAATCTTCTCCAGCTAGCGTTGGATCTGAAGTACTGATCCTGAAATTTAGTGCAGCCCAGTGATCTCCTTCCCAGAACTGGTCCTGTCAGTTTGTAGTAGTCATAAAAGCATGCTAGCTAGGTGGATCAAATGGACATGTGTTATGCTGTTCTTATTCAGCCTTTCCTGTTCTTTGTGCTTTACATCACATTTGGATGCAGAAGTTCCTGTCAATGCTTATAGCCTCAGTCTTGTTGTCCACAAATACTGAATGATAGTAAGAGTTTCCTGATACACTGACACTTTGGAGACAGTTTTGGCTATTGTTCCACCAACTTCTTCAATTCATAAAGTCTCTTTTACTTGCATTCATCTGGTAGGGTGATATCCTTATTTCCTATAGCTAATTTCAATAATTTATGCTAATCTTATGGCCTAGTAACTCCTCTAAGAAGTGTTTATTTTGAACTTTATTTCTCACACCTAGTACTTCATTTGCTCTGTGAATTTGGTATAGACCTTTGAACTGTACGATTTCTTCATTTTTATACAGTATTTTATACTGTATGACTCAATTAATAGAGGGAATAATAGTTTTTGTGTATGCAGCCAAATAAGGTTTTTTGTTTGTTTTTTCGTAATACAGTATTATCTATAGGCTGCAGGATTATTCATTTCAACCCATATCCTTAACTTTTGCTTTCATGGTGACCAGAATCATACTCAGCATCACATTCTAACTATGGAATGTATACGAAAAAAAAAAAAAAACCCAAAAACAAAACCATGTTAAACCTAAAGGGATGCTGATACCTGGTATGATTGTCTTTTCCTCTAAAACTGTGGAGACTTGCTTTTTACAAAAAGGTCAGTCAATTTTGGAAAGGAAGGTTAACGGGCAGCTTGGCTATTAGGGACATTTAAGAGTTCAACCATTTTACCTATAGAATAATAGGATTGAATACAATGCTCTCTACTATTTCTTACAGCTTCAAGAATTTGTGATATTATGGTCTCAAGTCTGAGATCTACTTAAGTCATTAATCTGGAGACTAAACTAAATTCCTCTATCTCTTAAAATATAAGGCAGAATCTCTTGGAGGACAATATTTTGTCAGACAAAGAAAATTTTCTTGTTTCAAATGATAGTACTATTTTTTTGAGAGAAAACTCAGTGTACAAGGAGCAGTATTGAGTGTTTCTTCAAAGATCTATAGATGGCAGGTTTAAAATAAGTGTTGATGCATTTATGTGGGCCTAAGTACACACCTTAGCTTGTCTCAGAATTCTATTTTCAATTACTCTTGAACTAGTTTGAAAATTTGTCTTCATGACAAATGTCTTTCAGTGTACCATGTCAGCTGAGTATCAGACTCTGACATCTCCAAAGGACTTGTATAAGTACATTCAGGCAAAAGTTAAATGGATCAGGTACTGCAAGTTTGTGGTACTACTTTGGCAGTTGAGAGGCAGGGTAGAATTTTTCTGGTTGAGTGATATACCTGAGTTTCTGTCTTTCTTTATTCTTTTATTTCACATTCTTCATTCCTTCTTTTTATTGTCTCCTCTTTCTTTTCTTTTATGTAGTATTTTTTTCTATTTACAGAAAAGAATGAACAAGACTCTTTTATCCTAAGTGCCCTGATCAGTAAAAGCTTGGAGATCTCACAGAAGTCCTGGGCTAGTCAGTCTACTTCAGCTGCTCCTGTAGAAATGAGTGCCTGATGTAGATTTGCACTGTCTAATTGCATTTACACACATAGGTTTTTATCACAGGTGAAATCATGAAACATTGGGATAGTATTATGGAAATTCACCAGAGAAGCCTGCTCAGACATGAGTTTAAGCCACTGAAAAGTTTTTATTAGTTGGCCAGTGACCACATGAGTATTCAGGATCCCTGTGCATACTACCAGCCTTTACCATATGTTAAGTTTTTAAGTGTATAATGCATGATCCATGTTGACATACTTCAGTTATCGAGAACAGTCAACCAGAAGCAGAACTATAAAAGCCAAAAAGCAAGGTTGGCATATTTATTGATTTTCCCAGCACTATGGACTTTGCTTTAGTTTTGGCTGGTACTTCTGTCTATCTGCTGAGTTTTACAAACTGAATTATACTTGCATCATGGAGTCAGTTGTGATAAGGTCTGGAGCCCTGTTACAATAGTAATATGCCTACATGTTTCTAATGCTATGAATCCACTTAGTGCTGCCATTGTATGTTTGGGTGTAGGGATATCCACTAGACCTGCTCAAGAAGACAGAACTATTAAATGGACAAAGAATACATTACTTGGCAGATCATAGGCCATAAGGGAGAGCTGATTACTTTTATTCTGCTAAATTTACATATTTTTAAACCATCCTCTATATGTTTATCATTGTACCCTAGATTAGTGCAATTCTCAGTTCTAATCAGAGAATCTTGTTTTTGTGGTAGATAGTGATTAATAAACAGTCTCACAACTGAGCCAAGTTCAGAAAATAAGAGACTATGGAGTGTTCAGCCTGAAACGGACAGCTATAATATAAGCCTTTCTCTCCTTCAAGGCTCAGGCATCATCCTGGAAAGGAGGCACAGATATGTAAGAGCCAGAGGGTGCCAGGACTGCTATAGAGCAGTGAATTCTGGGGAAAGATAGGGTTGTTGCACAAAGTACTTACAGAGGTGTGACTGTGTGCACAAGATTATACAATAATCAAGTAGTTGAAAATGCAGAATGGGTGGACCTGGGGTTTGCTATCAATGTCTTAAAGTGCTATAACAATGGATCCAATAATAGTGCAGTGAGATGCATTGTGTTTATAGCATTCTGAAGTTGGCATAGACATTTTCACTTTTCTATGCTCACAGATGAACATCCAGTGGTTATAAATTGCTAATCAAGGAAGGCCAGTAAGATCTTGTTCATTTTAAAGACATCTTTCTTTTGATTTTAGATGACTTAAGAAAAATAATGTTAAATGTTGAGAGAAAAATATGAACAAGTTCAAATCCAATAAATTCAAACACAGAAATTTAACAGACTATCTGTTTAAGTTTACATAAAGTCTCTTGAATAAATGGTTGAACTATGTTTGAAATTCTATTTTTAAAATATGTATTAACATATATTAATTATATATATTTTCATTCCTAAAATCAGATAGGGTTTTTCCAGATGGGGTTTCTTTGTATATTCCTAGTTTTCCTGGAATCTGTTCTGTACACCAGGCTGGCCTTGAACTTAGAGATCTGTCTGTCTTTCCCTCTCAAGTGCTGGGATTAAAGGAATGGGACATCATACCCAGCATGAGACTATTTTTTAAGGGCCATGATTGGGCACATTGGGTACGTACTTTTCATCAAGGTACTGACTACAGAATTGTAATCAGAATTTGCTTGCTTTCTGTAAACCAACATAGCTCTGGATTTAAGTAAAATCTTCCTGATCTGGCAAAACTGAAAGTCCTAACTGGCATTTCTGCCTTTTTCTCTGATTCAGTTTGATGCCAAACACCAAGAGTATGCTGCTACTAGAAAAGACATTTAGGTGGTGTCTGGTTTTGCCTTTTTCATGATTACCCTTAGATGAAATATTATTACTCATTACTGTTACCAGTATTGAAAATCAGTAGGCCAGCCCTAATATTGTATTCCAATGTAGCTGAAGCAAAACAAAATGAAACAACAAAAATAAACAACAAAAAGCAAACAAAACAAAACAAAAATAAACTAAAAACCCCAAACAAAACCAAAACTTAAAATAACCTGTATGCAAATGATAGAGGTCCTTAAAGAGAAAATGAATAAATCTCTTTTTTTGAATAGATCTCTTAAATCAAAAAAAAAAAAAAAAATCAGAAACAAACAGATGGAAGAAATGAAATGACTAAATCCCTTAAAGAAATCTAGGAAAACACAAACAAACAGTCAAATGAAATAAAAAGAAAAAAAAAAAAAGAAATTCTTTAAGTCCTGAAAATGGAAATAGAACCAATAAAGAAAACATAAACTTAGGGCATGAAAACTTTAGGGATTTGAACAAGACCTACAAAGGCAAACTTCACCAACTGAAGATGGAACAGAGAATCTGTATCATTGAAGATATGATAGAAGAAATGGATACTCTAGTTATGGGAAATGTTAAACAAAACAAACATACAAAAAAAAAAACATACAAAAATACAAGAAACCTGAGATGCTATGCAAAGACCAAATCTAAGAAAAATAGGAATAGAGGAAAAAGAAGAAACCAAGATCAAACACCCAGACAATATTTTCAAAAAATTATAGAAGAAAATTTTCCTAGCCTATAGAAGGAGATACTCTTAAAGGCACAAGAAGCATATAGAATACCAAATATATTACACAAGAAAAGAAAGTTCCCTTGGCACAAAATAATCAAAACAATAAACATACAGAAAATGATAGGCCTCCCATTGATATCAACTAGCCTTGCAGTAACAAGCTGTAGTAAGACGAGGTACATCTCCTATTGAGGGTAGACAAGACAGTCCAGTTAGGGGAAATGGATTTAAAGGCAGGCAATGGCATCAGAGACATCTCCTGCTCCTGCTTTTAGGAATCCCATATGAAGACCAAGTTTCACAGCTGTTACATATGTATAGGGGGCCTATGTCCAACTTATGCACGCTCTCTTGTTAGCAGTTCAGTCTCTGTAGACTACTATGAGCCCAGGTTAGTTGATTCTGTAGGTTTTGGTGGTGTCTTTGACCTCTTTGGCTATTACAAACTTTATTTTGTCTCTTCTACATGATTCCCCAAGCTCCACCTAATGTTTGGCAGTAGGTCTCTGCATCTGTTTCTATCAGTTCTTGGGTAAAGCTTCTTAGATGATAGTTATGCTAGGCTCCTGTGTGCAAGTATAGCAGAATATCATTAATAGTGTAAAGGGTGGGCTCTCTCACATGGCATGTTCCAGAGATACCCCTCTCAACAATTCCAGTGCTCTTCCAGTACTCTCTTCTTCCATCCTACCCCCATTTGATCTCACCAATTTCCCTTTGTCATGTAATCCCATCCTCATTTTCCCCAGTTGTCTATTCTATTTCCCCTTCTTGATAAGATTCCAGCATCATCCTTTGGGAACTTCTTGTTATTTAGCTTCTTTGGGTTTGTGAATTGTTGCATGGTTATCCTATACTTTATGGCTAATATTCACTTATAAATGAGTACATAACATATTTGTCTTTCTGGGTCTGGGTTACCTCACTCAGGATGATCTTACCTAGTTCCAACTACTTTCTGGCAAAAATTCATGATGTTATTGGGTTTTTGTTTGTTTGTTTTTTGTATTTTTAATATTTGAGTAGTATTCTGTTGTGTAAATGATCCATTTATGAAATCCATTCTTTGGTTGAGGAAAATTTAGGCTGTTTCTAATTTCTGGGTTGTATGAATAAAATTGTTATGAAAATAGATGATCAAGTATCCTTGTGGTAGGTAAAATATCTTTTTGGTATATGCCCAGGAATGGTATACCTGGGTATTGAGGTAGATCATTTCCCGATTTTCTGAAGAACCACCATATTGATTTCCAAAAGAGATGTATAAGTTTGTAATCACACTAGAAATGAAGGAATGTTCTCCTGCTCCATATCTTCACAAGCATGAACTGTCACTTACATTTATGATCTTAGCTATTCTGACAAGGTGTAAGATGGAATCTCAGAGTGGTGTTGATTTCCATTTCCCTGATGGCTAAGAATGTTGATAATTTCTTTGAATTATTTCTTGGCCATTAGAGATTAATCTGTTGAGTATTTTCTGTTTAGATTTGTAATGAATGGTTTTTTCTTTCTTTTTTGTTTGTTTGTTTGGATTATTTTGTTGATGTCTGCTTTCTTGAGTTCTTTACATATTTTGGATATTAGCCCTGTGATGAATGTAAGGTTGGTGAAAATCTTTTCCCATTCTCTAGGCTGCTATTTTGTCCTTTTGATGGTGTTCATTACCTTATAGAAGTTTTTCAGTTTCATGAGTGTACTGGCTGGTTGATACAAGATGGAGTTATCACAGAGCTTTGTCCCTTGAGAAAATGCCTTTCTGAGATTCAGCTGTAAGGTATTTTCTCAATTATCGATCAAGGGTGGGAGGGCCCATTTTGCAGGGTATCTGGCATAGGTCTAACGCTTCTCTGGATGTTTTTAACTTTGCATAGTGAGATTATGAATTTAAAGAATGCTTCTCTGCTGAGCTTTGATACTACAGATACTGCTGATATGATCATCCATGGTCTGAGGTCAGTATTTCCATTTTGGTCAAGCTTCAAGAATGGCATATATAGCTTGATCATGCTAGTCCTCTTTGTTGTGGGAACACTTTTATTCCTACCCATCATGTTAAAGCTTGTCTTTAACAACATCAACATGTTGGCAGCTAAAGTACATGACTAGAAACTGAAAATAGATCCCCAGATAGAGTTATTAATTTAACAGCTGGCAAGTCAAAGACAGGTAAGATTCTGCACAGAGTGTTACCAACCTATGCTTTTGATAATGCATATTCCATGACTACTAAGGAAGGCATTTTTGTCTGAATATCTAAGACAGGCTCAGTCTTGTTTATGAAATAAAAAAAGGGGAGATGTGGAGAGCTTTTGGGACTGCTTGGCAGGAATCTGACATTGGCCAAGGACAAGAAAATGGGCTTTAGGCAGGAATCTGACATTGGGCCATGACAAGGAAGTAAGTTCAGGCAGGAATCTAATTTTTGGCTAAAACAGAGAAGTAATTTCAGGCAGGAATATAAGTCTTAGGCTAGAACAAAGAAGTGGGACACAGGCATGAATATGACTGTGGGTTAGAACAGGGAAGTAGGATCTGATATTTTTGTCATCCTGATGAGCCCTTAGAAACAGGAATCATGGGAGTGATCATGGGTGTGATCACGAGACTTTGTTTATTGCCTTGTTTGTTCCTTGACTATTTGCAGCCATTATATTCCTAGTTCCTCAACCTAGAACTGACCTAAATACTTGCATGGAATTAAAACGGTATAAAAGCAAAGCAAAACAAACAAAAGTCCCTAAACATCAACAACAAAAAAGAAATAGAATCTCAAAAAAAAAAAAAAAAAAAAGATTCTTTTTTTTTTTTAAAAAAAGAAAGCTGAGCAAGCCAGGGGAAGCAAGCCAGTATGTAACATCCCTCCATGGCCTCTGCATCAGCTCCTGTTTCCTAATCTGCTTGAGTTCCAGTCCTGACTTCCTTTGGTAATGAACAGCAATGTGGAAGTGTAAGCTGAATAAACACTTTCCTCCCCAACTTCTTGGTCATGATGTTTTGTACAGGAGTAGAAACCCTGACAAAGACAATGAGGTAATAATTACTATTTATTGAACTATGTGTCAGAGCTATTAGTGTTTTGGTTTTCAGGATGTTGTCTCTTATACCAATGTGTTCAAAGCTATTTCTTTAGTCATTTCCCTTCTATCAGACTTAGTGTATCCAATTTTATGTTGAGTTCTTTGATCTACTTGGAATTGAGTTTTGTGCAGGTTGATAGATATGTGTCTATTTACATGTTTCTGGATACAGACATCCAGTTAGTCTAGCACCATTTGTTTAACATGTTTTTCTGTTTCCATTGTATACTTCTGGCTTCTTTGTTAAAAATCAAATGTCCATAGGTGGTGTGGATTTACTTCTGGGTCTTCAATTCAATCCCACTGTTAAACTTGTCTGTCTTTATGCCAATATCAAGCAGTTTTATTACTATTGCTCTGAAGTACAGGTTGAAATCAAGGATAGTGATGCCTCCAGAAGTTCTTTTATTGTACAAGTGTTTTTAGCTATCCTGGGTATTTTCATTTTTTCATATGAAGTTGAATATTGGTCTTTTAAGTTCTTTACAGTATTGTGTTAGAATTTGGATGGTAATTGTGTTCAATTTGTAGATTGTTTTTGGTAAGATGGCCATTTTTACTATGTTAATTATACCAATCCATGAGCATGGGAGATCTTTCCATTTTCTAATAGCTTTCTGAATTTCTTTCTCAGCCTATTTTTTATTTGTATAAAGAAGGTCCAGTGATGTTTTTTCAGTTAATTTTGCATTCAGCCACTTTCCTGAAGATGTTTATCAACTGTTGGTGCTCCCTGTTAAAAATTTTTAGGTCACTTAATTGTACTACCATGAATAGCATTACTTTGTCTTCTTCCTTTCCAATTTGTACCTCCTTGATCTCCTTTAGTTGTCATATTGTTCTAATTAAAATCTTGATTTGTCCCTGATTTTAGTGCAATTGCTTCAAGTTTTTTCTCCATTTAATTTGATGCTGGCTATTGGTTCTATGTATTGCCTTTATTGTGTTTAGTTACGCATCTTGTATCCCTAATCTCTCCAAGACTTTTAACATGTTAGATTTCGTCAAAGGCTTTGTACGCATTTGTTATATAGTGGACTACATTGATGGATTTTCATATGTTAAACTATCTCTGCAATTCTGAGTTGAAGTCTACTTGATCATGGTGGATGATGCATTTGATGTGCTCTTTCTTGTATTTCGCTTGTGAGTATTTTATTGAATATTTTTGCATCAATGTTCATAACGGAAGTTCGTCTGCAGTTCTCTTTCTTTGTTGAGTCTATGGGTGGTTTAACTATTAGGGTGATTGTAGGATCATACAATGAATTTGGCAGTGATTTTTCTGTTTTGAATTTATGAAATAATTTGAGGAACACTTGTATTAATTCTTCATTGAAAGTCTGGTAGAATTCTGTGCTGAAACCATCTGGCCGTGGGCCTTTTCTTTTGCTGGAAGACTTTTAATGACTGCTTCTATTTCCTTAGTGAGTCTATTTAAATTGTTTACCTGATTGTGCTTTAATTTTGGAAAAATTTGGATCAAGGAAATCACCAGTTTTGCTTAGATTTTTCCAATATTGTGGAGTAGTCTTTTGAAGTAACACCTATTGATTGTTTTTTTGTTTTTTAATTTTTTATTGGATATTTTATTTACATTTCAGATGTTCTCCCTTACCCCATTTTCCCCCTCCTCCCAGGTACCCCCTTTCCCATTCCCTCTCCTCCTGGTTCAATGAGGGTGTGCCGCCACCAACACCTCCCATACCTCACCTCCCCAACCTCGAATTCCCCCACACATGATGTTCAGCCTTCATGGGACCAAGGATCTCTTCTCCTACCTATTCCTGACAGGAACATACTCCCTTGCATATATAGCTGGAGCCATGGTGCACTAAGCACTCCCAGGCTGGTGGTTTAGACCCTGGGGGCTCTGGTTGGTTGGGATTGTTGCTCTGTTCATGAGGTCTTGAACCCTTTCAACTCCTTCAGTCTTTACTATAACTTCTCCATTGGAACCCCATGATCAGTTTAATGGTTAGCTGTGAGCATCTGCCTTTGAATATTTCAGACTCTTGCAGATCTCTAAGGAGACAGCTATGTTAGGCTCCTGTCAATATGCACCTCCTGACACCCACATCAGCATCTACCTTTGTTGACTGCACATGGAATGGATACCCAGGTGGAATGGTCTGTAGATGGCCCCTCCTTCAGTTTCTGTCCTGTACTTTGTATCCATATTTGCTCCCTTGAGTATTTTGTTACTTCTTCTAAGAAGGACTGAAGCCCCCTCATTTGGTCTTCATTCTTCATGAGCTTTATGTGGTCTGTGAGTTGAATCTTGGGTATTTCAAGCTTCTGGGCTAAAATCCAATAATCAGTGAGTGAATACCATGTATGTTCTTTTGTGATTGGGTTACTTCACTCAGGATGATATTTTCTAGTTCCAGCCATTTACATAAGAATTTCTTGAATTCATTGTTTTTAATAGCTGAGTAATATTCCATTGTGTAAATGTGCCACATATTTTGACTCCATTCCTCTGTTGAAGGGCATCTGGGTTCTTTCCAACTTCTGGCTATTATAAATAAAGCTGCTATGAACATGGTAAAGCATATGTCCTTGTTATATGTTAGAGCATCTTCTGGGAATATGCCCAGGAGTGGTATAGCTGGGTCCTCAGGTAATGACATGTGCAATTTTCTGAGGAACCTCCAGACTGATTTCCAAGGTGGTTTGCACCATCTTGCAATCCCACCAACAATGGAGGAGTATTCCTCTTTCTGCACATCCTCACCAGCATTTACTATCACCTGAGTTTTGATCTTAGCCATTCTGACTGGTGTGAGGTGGAATCTCAGGTTGTTTTGATTTGCATTTCCCTGATGACTAAGGATGCTGAACATTTCTTTAGGTGCTTCTCGGCCATTCACACTTCCACAGTTGAGAATTCTTTGTTTAGCTTGATACCCCATTTTTTAATAGGGTTAATTGGTTGTCTAGAGTCTAATTTCTTGAGTTCTTTGTATATATTGGATATTAGTCCTCTATTGGATATGGGATTGGTAAAGATCTTTTCCCAATCTGTTGATTGCCATTTTGTCCTATTGACAGTGTCCTTTGCCCTACAGAAACTTTGCAATTTTATGAGTCCCATTTGTCAATTCTTGATCTTAGAGCATAAGCCATTGGTATTGTTCAGGAACTTTTCCCCTGTGCCTAGATATTCGAAGATCTTCCCCACCTTCTCTTCTATTAGTTTCAGTGTGTCTGGTTAATGGGAAGGTCCTTTATCCACTTGGACTTGAGCTTTGTACAAGGAGATAAGAATGGATCGATTTGCATTCTTCTACATGTTGTCTTCCAGTTGAACCAGCACCATTTGTTGAAAATGCTGTCTTTTTCCACTGGATGGATTTAGCTCCTTTGTCAAAGATCAAATGACCATAGGTGTGTGGGTTCATTTCTGGGTCTTCAACTCTATTCCACTGATCTTCCTGTCTGTCTTTGTACCAATACCAGGCCATTTTTATCACTATTGCTCTGTAGTACAGCTTCAGGTCAGGGATGGTGATTCCTCCAGAAGTTCTTTTATTGTTGAGAATAGTTTTTGCTATCCTGGGTTTTTTGTTATTCCAAATAAATTTGAGAATTTCTTTTTCTAACTCTGTGAAGTATTGAGTTGGTATTTTAATGGGGATTGCATTGAATCTGTAGATTGCTTTTGGCAAGATGGCCATTTTTATTATATTAATCCTGCTGATCCATGAGCATGGGAGATCTTTCCATTTCCTGAGATCTTCTTCAGTTTCTTTCTTCAGAGACTTGAAGTTCTTGTCATACAGATCTTTCACTTGCTTGGTTAGATTCACACAGAGGTATTTTATATTATTTGTGACTATTGTGAAGGGTGTCATTTCCTAATTTCTTTTTCAGCCTGTTTATCTTTCACATAGAGGAAGGCTACTGATTTGTTTGAGTTGATTTTATAACCTGCCACTTTGCTGAAGTAGTTTATTAGGTTTAGGAGTTCTCTGGTGGAAGTTCTGGGGTCACTTAAGTATACTATGATATCATCTGCAAATAGTGATATTTTGACTTCTTACTTTCCAATTTGTATCCCTTTGACTTCCTTTTGTTGTCTAATTGCTCTGGCTAGGATTTCCAGTACTATATTGAATAAGTAGGGAGAGAGTGGGGAGCCTTTTCTAGTCCCTGATCTTAGTAGGATTGCTTCATGTTTGTCTCCATTTAGTTTGATGTTGGCTACTGGTTTGCTGTATATTGCTTTTACTATGTTTAGGTATGGGCCTTGAATTCCTGATCTTTCCAAGACTTTTACCATGAAGGGATGTTGAATTTTGTCAAATGCTTTTTTAGCATCTAGTGAGATGATCACGTGGTTTTTTTTCTTGAGTTTGTTTATATAGTGGATTACATTGATGGATTTCCAAATATTGAACCTTCCCTGCATACCTGGGATAAAGCCCACTTGATCATGATGAATGATTGTTTTGATGTGTTCTTGGATTCGGTTTGCTAGATTTTTATTGAATATTTTTGCATCGATATTCATAAGAGAGATTGGTCTGAACTTCTCTTTCTTTGTTGGGTCTTTGTGAGGTTTAGGTATACTTTGTGAGGTTTAGGTGATTGTAGCTTCAAAGAATGAATTGGGAAGTGTTCCTTTTGTTTCTATTTTGTGGAATAGTTTGAAGAGAATTGGTATTAGGTGTTCCTTGAAGGTCTGATAGAATTCTGCACTAAAACCATCTGGTCCTGAGCTTTTTTTGGTGGGGAGAC
The DNA here is from genome assembly GCA_021653895.1 of Mastomys natalensis. NCBI lineage: Eukaryota > Metazoa > Chordata > Mammalia > Rodentia > Muridae > Mastomys > Mastomys natalensis. The sequence goes on along the minus strand of JAJTUV010001193.1, from coordinate 259,580 downwards.
TTTTAATGACTGCTGCTATTTATTTAGGGGTTATGGGACAGTTTAGATGGTTTATTTGCTCCTCATTTAACTTTGGTACCTGGTATCTGTCTAGAAAATTGTCTATTTCATCCAGATTTTCCAGTTTTGTTGAGTATTGGCTTTTGTAGTAGGATCTGATGATTTTTTGAATTTCCTCATTTTCTGTTGTTTCCGTTTTCAGATCTGATTTTGTTAATTGGATACTGTCTCTGTGTCCTCTGGCTAATCTGGCTAATGGTTTATCTATCTTGTTGATTTCTCAAAGAACCAACTCCTCATTTTGTTGATATTTTGTATAGTTCTTTCTGTTTCTACTTGGTTGATTTCAGCTCTGAGTTTGATTATTTCCTGACGCCTACTCCTCTTGGGTGTATTTGCTTCTTTTTGTTCTAGAGCTTTCAGGTGTGCTGTCAAGTTGTTAATGTGTGCTCTCTCCAATTTTCTTTTGTAGGCACTTAGAGCTATGAGTTTTCCTCTTAGCACTGTTTTCATTGAGTCCCATAATTTCTGGTATGATGTTTCCTCATTTTCGTTAAATTCTAGAAAGTCTTTAATTTCTTTCTTTATTTCTTCCTTGACAAAGTCATCATTGAGTAGAGCATTGTTCGGTTTTCCACATGGATGTGGGTTTTCCCTTGGTTTTGTCATTATTAAATACCAGCCTTAGTCCGTGGTTATCTGATAGGATGCAAAGGATTATTTAAATCTTTTTGTATCTGTTGAGGACTGTTTTGTGACCAATTATATGGTCTATTTTGGAGAAGGTTCCATGAGGCGCTGAGAAGAAGGTATATTCTTTTGCTCCTCTAGGATGGCTCAGGATAAGGTGTCTCCACAGGAGCAGACCAGCTGGGTGTCCACTGCTCTCAGAGTAGTGGCTCCTCTAGGATGGTTCAGGATAAGGTGTCTCCACAGGAGTAGAACAGCTCAGTGTCTTCCCTAGCCAGAAGGACCAGACCTATGTTCTGAGTGCAGTGGCTCCTATAAGATTGCTCAGGATCAGGTGTCTCCACAGAAGCAGACCAGCTATGTGTCTGCCCCAGCCAAAAGGACCAGGCTTGGGTTGGAAGGGAAGTGGTATTCTGGAGGGGTGGAGTTTTGGTGCCTGATGGTTCCTGAGCAGCCCTGGCTCCAAGTTGTAACTCTGGGGCCTGGGGTAGTGGGTGAGGTTTCTTACCCACTCCTCTGAGTGCACTGGCTCTTCTAGGATGACTCAGGATCAGCTGTCTCCACAGGAGCCAACCAGCTATGTGTCTTCCCCATCCAAAAGGACCAGGCTCGGTGCGGAAGGGAAGTGTCACCTATTGATTGTTTAGTTTTCCTTGTTTTCTGTTGTTATATTCTCCTTTTCATTTCTGATTTTGATTATTCTCTCTATGCATTTTAGATAGTTTGGCTACTGTTTTTTCTATATTGTTGATTTTCTTGAAGGACCAACTCTTGGTTTTCTAAATTCTTTGTATTGTTTGCTTTTCTTCTAATTTATTAATTTCAGCCCTGAGTTTAATTATTTCCTGTCTACTAGTCCTTTTGTGTGTGCTTGCTTTTTTTGTTCTAGAGCTTGCAGGTATGCTAAGTTGCTAGTATGAGATCTAACTAATTTCTTTATAGAGGCACTTAATGCTACGAACATTTCTTTTAACACTGCTTTCATTGTTTCCAAAAAGTTTGCATATGTTGTGCATTCATTTTTATTGACTACTAAAAATTATTTATTCTTTTCTTCATATCTTTCTTAACCCAGTGGTCACTGAGTAGAGAGCTCTTCATTTTCCATGAGGGTACAGATTTTCTGTGGTTGTTGATGTCCAACTTTAATCCATCATGGTTTAATAGATATAAGATTTTATGTCAATTTTCTTGTATCAGTTAAAATTTGCTTTTTGACCAGTATATGGCCAATTTTGAAGGTCAGTGAGGTTTTGAGAAGAAGATGTATTCTTTTATGTTTGGGTGAAATATTCTGTAGGTGTCTGTTACATTCATTTGATTCATAATATCTTTTAGTTTCTTTATTTATCGGTTTAGTTTCTGTGTGGATGACCTGTCCATTGATGAGAATGGTGCATTGAAGACTCACATTATTAATGTGTGGGGTTCAATGTATGATTTAAACTTTAGCAATATTTCTTTTACAAATGTGCATACCCTTGCATTTGGAACATAACTGAGACATCATGTGTTGTGGATAGCCCCAGTCTTATATTTTGATCCTAGTTCCAATTTCCTGGGAGGGGCTACAGAGGATGATTGAATCTGTACACAGGTGACGTCTTGTAAACCTTCTGTCCAATTAAACTTGTAAAATAAAGGCTAGAGCCAGTGATTGGGCAGTAGAAGGGGAGGTGGAGAAAAAGGCTTAGAGGAGGAGAGATGTAAGAGGAATTCGATATATAAGAGGTAGTCTACGGAGGAAAGGTAGAGTACGCAGAAGGAAGTCGACAGTAGAAGGAAGTTGACAGGAGAGGGAAGTCGATGGAGGAAGGTGAAGGAGCAGGAAGCTGATTATGGAGGAGCCAGAGGTGGAAGTACAAGCATGCGGCCTGGATAAACCGCAAGTTATAAGGGATCTCATAGCTGGGAATTAGAGTAGTGTAATGGTAAATCTGTCCAATCTAGGCATGCAATTTATACCATAATTATTGAGTTGTGTTTTACTTTGACTATTCTTATCTGGATAGGAGACTTACAGCAACAATCATCTTAGTGGGTGTTTCCTTTGATAAGTATGAAGTTTCCTTCCCCATCAGTTTTGATTGAATTTGTTGAATGTGTATATTATTAGATATTATAATGATCACTCCAGCTTGCTTCTTGTGTTCATTTGTCTGGAAAACCTTTTATGAGCCTGTACTCTTGGGTAATATCTATCTCTGATGATGAGATATGGTTCTTGTATGTAGCAGAATGATTGATCTATTTTCCATCCACTCTTTTTGCCTATGTCTTTTATTGGGAATTGAGTACACTGATGTTGAAAGATATTACTACTAATGGTTGTTAATTAGTGTTATTTTGATGGTGGTAGTAGTGATAGTGTGTGTGTGTGTGTGTGTGGTGTGTGTGTGTGTGTGTTTTGGTTGTGCTGATGTGGAATTAAATATTTCCTGTATTTTCTTGGGTGTAGTTGCCTTTGTTGGGTTGGAGATTTTCTTCTAGATCTTTTGTAGGAATAGATTTGTAGATAGATATTGTTTAACTTTGTTTTTGTCATGGATTATCATGTTTCTCCCACTATTGTGAAAGAAACTTTTGATGGGTAGAGTAGTCAGGATGACATCTGTGATCTCTTAGAGACTGAAAGTCATTTGCTCAGGTCCTTCTGGTTTTACAGTGTATGTTGAGAAGTCACATATAATTCTAATAAGTCTGTTTTTATATGTAACTTGCTTATATATTACATTTTCCTTTGCAGCTTTTAATAGTCTTTCTTTTTCTGTGCATTTAGTATTTTGCTTATTATGTGGCAAAATGGTCTTTTCTATTGCAATCTATTTGCTGTTCTGTAAGCTTCTTGTATGTTTATAGGCACCTCTTTGTTAGATTGGGGAAATTTTCTTTTGTGATTTTTTTTTACAAAATATTTTTGGACTATTGAGCTGGAAATCTTCTTCTATTCTATTATTCTTAGATTTGGTCTTTTCATAGTGTCCTAGATTTCCTAGATGTTTTGTGCCAAGAAACTTTTAGATTTAACATTTTCTTCTACAGATGTATCAATTTCTTCTATCATATTTTCTATGTCTGAAATTTTCTCTTCCATCTTTTTTATTCCATTGCTATTGCTTGCTCTGTAGTTCCTCTTTCGTACCTAGGCTTTCTCTCCTAGGGTTCCCTCAGTTTGTGTTTCCTTTATTGCTTCTATTTCCATTTTCAGGTTTTCAACAGTTTTATTCATTTCCTTCACATGTTTGATTGTATTTTCTGGTATTTCTTTTTTTTATTTTTATTTTTTAGATTTTTTTTATTGGATATTTTATTTACATTTAAGATGTTATCACCTCCGTCCCCCAGAAATCCCCTTCCCATCCCCCCTCCTCCTGCTTCTATAAGGATGTGCCCCCACCCACCCACCCACTCCCTCTTCCCCATTCTCTCAATTCTCCCACAATGGGGCATCCAGCCTTCACAGGACCAAGGACTTCCTCTCCCACCTATGCCCCACAAGACCATCCTCCCCTAAATATACAGCTGGAGCCATGAGTCCCTTCCTATGTGCTCCCAGGCTGGTAGTTTAGGCACTGAGAGCTCTGGTTGGTTGGTACTGTTGCTATCCCCATGGGGTCACAAACCCCTTCAGCTCCTTCAGCTCCATCTCTCTAACTCCTCCATTGGGAACCCCTTGATCAGTTCAATGGTTAGCTGTGAGCATCCACCTCTGTATATGTCAGGCTCTGGCAGACCTCTAAGGAGACAGCTGTATCCGGTTCCTGTTAGCATATACTTCCTGGCATCCATATCAGTGTCTGTCCTTGGTGACTGCACATAGGATGGATACCCTGGTGGAACAGTCTCTGGATGGCCCCTCCTTCAGTTTCTGTCCCACACTTTGTTTCTACATTTGCTCTCATGAGTATTTTGTTACTCTTTCTAAGAAGGACTGAAGCACGCACACTTTGGTCTTCCTTCTTCATGAACTTCCTGTGGTCTGTGAGTTGTATTGAGTATTGTGAGCTTTTGGGCTAATATTCATTTATCAGTGAGTGAATACCATGTGTGTTCTTTTGTGATTGGATTATCTCACTCATGATGATATTTTCTAGTTCCATCCATTTACCTAAGAATTTCTCGAATTCATTGTTTTTAATAACTAATACTCCATTGTGTAAATGTTTCACATTTTCTGTATCCATTCCTCTGTTGAAGGACATCTGGGTTCTTTCCAGATTCTGGCTATTATAAATAAAGCTGCTATGAACCTAGTGGAGCATGTGTACTTCTTATAAGGGACTTATTGATTTCTTCCTCTTTGCAGTTTCCTGTCATCTTCATGAGACTGGATTTTAGGGCTTCTTGTGTGTGTGTGTGTGTGTGTGTGTGTGTGTGTGTGTGTGTGTGTGTGTTAGGATACCCAGGGATTGCTGTGGCCTCTGTTGGTGCTATATTGCTCTATCTGTTGATGTTTTTGTTCTTAGGTTTGCCTCTGGCCATCTGGATTTTGAGATTAATATAGATTTAGTTGCTAATTTATGATTTTATCTGTGTTGGATGGGTGTTTCTTAGGTTTTTCACTGGGTCCTGTTTCCTCTCTGTCTTCTGACCTGAATGTTCTAGAGTTCTGGTGACCAGTAAGTCTTTAGGTCTGATATGGTGTCTCTGCTGGTTTTTTTGTGGCCTGTGCAAATTCTAAGGTTTTGGATGCTAATATTGCCTCTGGAATCCCAAGTACCAGTATTGCATGAAGTATTTGGTGTCTGTGTAGACTCCAGGGAGGCAATCAGAATTGTGGGTCAGAAAATGGAGTTCAGAGTATGGATATTATTAATTTTTGCTGGTTGTGCTTTAAGGGGAATTGACAGGCAAGAGGTGTGTGTGTGCGTATGTGTGTGTGTTTGTCTTACCTGGTGTTCCTGGTGTTGCAGGCAGAGTTGTAGGACAGGAAATGGAGAACAGATTATAGGGTGCAGGTTAATCTGTTGGGTGTTCTTTTTGGGGAGTTGTTATGTAAGGGCCTTGGGAAGGATCTTACCTGGTATCCTGGCAGGCCTCTGGGAAAGCTGGAAGATCTGTTTGGTAGGAAATGGAGCATAGAGTATCCAGCCACAAAATTTTGGATCTACAATGATGTCTTCCCTGAAAGTTACACTAGTCCAATGGTAGAACAAAGCTTATGGGAGCAACCAAGTAATGTCTGATCTGACATAAGTTTTACTCCAGGGCATATAAACCATATCCTGTACTGCATAGGTGATCAAGAACCAGAGCCAAGATAACTCAGAGACCTAAAGGAAAACCAAATGCTACAGGTCTTTAAAAATAGTAATGATAAAATGACTCACTCCTAAACATATTCTGTTGCACTCGTATATCTGTGCCTTATTAAACCATCATCAGGGAGTCTTTTTCTTTTAGCAGATGGTTAACAATACAGGGACCAACAGCCAGTCATTAGGCAGAGAGATAAACCTTGGGACACAGAGCTCTACATGGTTATCTCCATCAAATCATTCCTCTGAGAACTCACGGAACAAACCCTCTAAGAGGAGGTGGATGGAGGAGGACACCAGGAGAACAAGGTCCTCTAAATCAACTGAACAAAGCTCATAGGAACTCACAGAAACTGAAGCAGCAAACATAGGACCTACATAGGGTCTGCTTCAGTTCCTCTGTGTGTGTGTGTGTGTGTGTGTGTGTGTATATAATAGCTTTTTGAGTGTTTTTATGGGACTATTGAGTGTATGAACAAATGGGTCTCTGATTCTTGTGCCTTCTCTTAGACTCTTTTTTTTTTTTTTTTTTACATTATTAACAATTATTTTTTTTCTTTCTTTTTTTAAAATTTTTATTTTTAATTTTTTTTTCAGCAAATCAAAAAATTTAACAAGCATTCAAACAGAATAAAATGAAAAGAAACAAACAAGCAAAATACCAAGGGTCGGATATACTCTTAGACTCTTTTCTTTTTGTTGGTTTGCCTTTTCCAACTTCAATTTGATGTGATTAGTCTGATATCATTACATTTTATTGTATTAAAATTATATCTCAATGAAACTATTAAAATTAGAAAAAAAATAGTAATATAGGAGGGTCATCCTAGGACCATCCCTGGGTTGGTGGTCCTGGATGCAATCAGAAGGTATGCTGAGAAAAGTATTGGGAGTAACTCAGTAAGCATTACTCTTCCATGACCTCTGTATCAGCTCCCACCATGAAGAGGAGCTGGTTTAAGGTCCTGCCTTGGCTTCCATCAGTGGACTCTGATTCAGAAGATGTATACCAAATAATCCCTTCCCTCTGAGAGAAAGGCGGGGAGAAGAGGAGAGAGAGAGAGAAAGAGAGAGAGAGAGAAAGAGAGAGAGAGAGAGAGAGAGAGAGAGAGAGAGAGAGAGGAGAAAGAGAGAGAATTTAAATGAAAATGTCTCATAAGGTTTTTTCATAGGTTAGTCCTTTTAAAAATACACCAAATAGAAATATTTGTTTCCTATCTCCTTTTAGTTTAGATGATTTCCTCCTCCTATTTGGATATGCCTGCTCCACTCACTTTTAAAGATAAAGGTAGAAAGTAGTTCTGGTTAGAGTAATGTGTTTCATGTTTTTTTGTCCAGTTTCTTTCAACAAAAGATTATTTTCAAACATACTAGCTCATAATTTAAGTAAAATCTACTATCTAGAGTTTTTTTTTTATTTCTGCATCTGAGTTTGTGGTAGAAACAGACTACTCCATACTTGATAAATAAAACACATTCTGGAACTTGCAATGTTTTCCATTAAGAATTATCAATGTCTATCAATTTATCAGTTGAATAAACATAGATCAACCAGAACTGTACCTTAGCATATACAGCCATATATTTCATTGTGCTAGAGATAGTTTTGGGATTTAAAACTGACATGTATTAAGTACATGATTTAAAAGGTAGATTAATATATGATTTTAAAGTTATTTTTCATATTTTCCCATTTGTTTCTAGTAGATAAAAGAATCCTACTGGACAAGATTGATAACTACAAGGTACAGAAGATGCAGTGGGTAGGAAAAGGGTGGAGATCTCCTCTGAATCATTTTAAGTCTTTGAGAACCAACACAGCTCATCCATTGTGCCTCATTTTCAGTCACCATACATTCCCACCACAATTATTTGTCATTACCTATGATAGTCAGTGTTTTTCTCTTTTTTTTTGTTGTTAATCTGATATACTAGCTTATTTTCTTAAAAACTAAACTAGGCTTAAGATTTCTGGAACATTGATGGTTAAGGTGTCTTCATTTTCGAGCCCCATTTGCTTTGGCTTTTTCATGTTTATGACTTGTGTATTGTATTCATAAATGACTAGACTTAAGTTATACATTATTTCACTAATTTTGGAATCAAGATTTTCTGGCTTCAAAGCTTTTCCTTCCTTTCCTGTCTTCTGGCAGTTTGTCTATTAGTGGGATGATGTTTTTCTGAAATGCAAGTAATTTTTTTCCAAAAAAATTTGTATGAGGTATATAATTCCTAAACTTATAGTGAAAATTATAGACATCTTTTTTATATATTTTCCTATTATAATAATAGTCCCCCCTTTAAAATAATTAAGAAGGGAATCCCACACTTCACAAATCATTCATATATTTTCTATTACAAAAGAAGCTTCTCTGCATAATGTCTCAATAAAGCCTACTATAAACACTTAATTATAATTTCAATCCTTCAACTCTCTCACCTTTATCTTGCTTTATTTTTACCTGTAGCATTTGTCCCATATTTCTGTTTTGTTATATGTCATGTGCTTATTCTCCCAATAGAATGCCAGCTCTCAGAATAACACCTGGCATAAAGAAGACAGTCATGATCTTTTTAAAATAAATGAACAATTTTAGTACAATATTTATCTTTTCTCTCCATTTGAGCACTTGCTGTCATTTTGGTTTAATACTGTATTAGAAAGAATTATTATTATTGAAATTCTGCTTTTTATTTTCTTATGTAATTATTATTTTTCCCAAAGAGTTGTGCTCAAAGCTGTGAAATATTATATGTTTTGAATTTTGTGCATATTAGTGAAGTAGAAACTTTCTTTGGAAATTTAGTTACGTCAAATGATGTTTTGCTGGGACACATGGGTGAAAGGATGTTTTGGTAAAGCAAACACATGAACTAATGTTTTCTCAAGCAGACAAAGGTGAAAGGATGTTTTGATATAGTGAACACATGTAAAGACCTGTGAGAAAGGAGTATAACCATGACCTCACAGACAGTGGGAGATGAGCATTGAGCACTGATTTGGTTTGTTCTGCCTCGCTATTCTTTGCTAAAGACATGCAAGTATTGGTTTGCCTGACAGTGTTGTTAAGCCCAATTTGTGGTAATGCTGCCAGTGAGAGAAACTCACCCAAGAACTGCTTGTGAAGATCCTGTACACTCTTGCCTTAGTCCAGTTGGTGAGCTTGACAGTTTCTTCAGGATTGAACTGAGCTGCCTTGGGTCTGCTTGCTGAAAGGACTTAAATGTAGCTTTTGGTTCCTGCCTGGTATCTGCTTGCCTTGAAGACTGGTCTGCAACTGCTGAATCATATTTGGTTTTGCTATGGGAGTGAACTGCTGCCAAAGAAGATTAAACTTGCTCCCCACAAACTATTGCTGAACAGGTCCACTTACCCCATAGCATAATAACATTTTTCTTCCACTATAACTGCTGGGTGGTGGGCTAGAGATGTTGAACCCTTATTAAAAGTAGGTTGTAAAAATTTATGCCAACACATTAGTGTGAGCATATGTATGCCCCACATTAAAATATCTGTACAGTATTGTATTCTCTGATCATGATATATCAAAGCTCAAGATAGCTGAAAGAAAAGGATTTGTATCTTATATACACTGTGTAACTGGCTCGTCAGGCATCTACAAATTTTTGGGTAATTATTTTGATCAAGAACTCCAGATATTCACAATGGAGTTTTTTGTCCCAAGACAGAAACCAACATGATGCTCTCTTGGTCCTCATTTTACTTCTTGGCATTCATTTCTCCACATATTTGTCCCTTCATGGGCATACACGGAAAGATGCTTATGTTGGTTGGGGAATGTGGTGTTGGCACTTCAGCTGCTGAGAAGATGGCAATGTGTGTCAAATGTCCACAGGCAGTGTTGTCCTCTGAGAAATAGAGACAAGTAGCTAGATGTGAGACACTGTCATGTCCCTTCACTGTAGTCTAGTATGGAGTGCTAATATCTGTGCTTTTCCATTTAGTTCTACTGGATTGTTTTTATTAATAGTCAGACCACTGGCCCTAGTGGTCAGCATTATACTCATATTTAATCTATTAGGTATATCAAAATGATCTCTTAAAAATGGAAACCTGGCTTCTTCTACTCTCTGATTTTAAGACCTTCAGTTCTCTAAAGATTAATAAATAAGATTATGTTTATTCATAAGACATAAAAGCCTCTGCCTCCTGTGCTTTCTTCATATGTAGGCAGATTTCTTTCCTTCCAAGAGGCCCAACACATTCTCCACTATAAGCAACCCTAACCTTTCCATTAAAGTCTGCCTTTATCTGTGAGGATAATGTTTCATTTACATTTTTCTTATTACTTCTGCTCATTTTAGCTTTTGATTTTGCTATAGACTAGACTTTTTCAAGAAAACCATCTATTCTAGGTATAGTCTAAATAAGGCATGCCTCTTATGGGAGGTATCTTGACATTCTGTTCTACCCTTATCTGACTTTTATTTCCCACTAAACTGAAAATCCTTAAAAACAACACTCTTATTCACACAGGGGTTATAAACACAAAAAGGTAGGATGTAGGAAGCCTTTTTGTGTTTATAACCCCTGTGTGAATAAGTAAATTACGATGTGATAAAAAAATAAATAAAATAAAATAAAAAATAAAAATAAAATAAAATTATAAAGTGACTTAAATATATATATATACATTTACTTATTCAAAAAAAATCCACTCTATTACACTTTCTATGGTCTTCCCTGTCCTGAGTATTTTTCCTTCTGTATAATAGTTGCACAGTAAAAATTTGACAACTGAGAAAATGTTACTTTTACTTTCCTCCTTAAAAGTATGTACAACAGAATAATGGTAAAGTGATTATGCTCTGAGATTACAGGTCTGATTTTGAAATTTGCTCCAACATCTCTAGTTGAATAACCAGGAGAATATTCTTTAACACGCCTGTTTCTATATATATTAACTAGGAATTGCATCAATAGATATTGCACTTAGTTAACTTTTGTAATATATTTAGAACTTCCATGGTCTGCAGTATACAAATGTGAATAAACAAATCAATGAATCATTCAGTTGATTCTTTTTACTTGGTTGATTTTACTCTATAGTCCAGACTACCTTACAACTCATTATGTAGCCCAGTCTCATGTAGTAATCTTCCTGCCTCTAACTCCAAAGTGTTGGGATTGTAGGTTCTACCACCACACAAAACTTCAGTAATATTTTGAATTGAAAGTCACAAAGAACTTAAAGCTTGTGTTCAGGTCTATTTATATATCTCAAAATTATAGCTGTCTAAATTCTTTTAAACTGTTTGTTATTGTATTGGAACATAAATTCCACTAAGGAATAAGGACCTTACAGGGTTATTTTTAATTTTCACTATCAACTATAGTATTATGGAACAACTTTATGTTCTTTGAAACTTCCTTTAGAAACCAACTTTTTAAATACTTGGCTACCATACTTTGATGAGTAGTAGTAGTTTTCTTAATACTTTTTTCACTGCTGAGTATGGTTATTTTATTAGGTAGATTATAATAAGATTTTGAAGACATCTCAGTAGTAAGATAGTCACAATGTTCTGTGTACTGACACTATAAAAATTTTACCTGTAAAGGGCTTTTCAAGACAAGATTAATTGTCATCTATGTATATACCTTGCTAATTTCCATTGCAGTTCAGAGAAACACAAGATCAATGTACCACCAGGGTTATAACTATCCATTATATTTCCACATCCCCAAGTACTATTATTTTCTAGAGCATATGAACCTTTGAAATACTCTAAAATCAGTTTAAATTAGAATATTGTTGGAAACCCCATCATCTCCTCCAAAAATCTTCAATAGGTAACTATTTTTGGGATAACACAGTACATAATCATGATGAGACATGGAAGGAATATTTTCCAATACATTTTATTTTAATTGATACTAAGAATACTAAGACTAGATAAAATGTTCACACTCTAAATGACCTTCATAAATTGATTAATTTTTTATCAATATTTATTGGAGAGTGCTATAAAATTTACTCATGAAACTCTATAGTCCCTTAAAACAAACATCAATTTCTATACACAGTGGAGGGTTTGGTTGGCAGAAGAAACTGGAATTTAGATTTACCCATCAAAAGATTATGGTTTAAGTTATATTTTTGAAAAGTCTGTTGATATGTTCAAGTTTGCTCTATCAAGGGAGCTGGGAAATCCAAGTTACAGAAGGTAGCCAAGGTTAGTAGAGTTGGGTATGATTTTGTAGCTTTTTTATACCAAATGAGATGCTTTATGAATCGGGAAATGTGGACAAGAGTAGATTGCAGTAAGAAATAGAAAAAAAGATATGAGAGGTGCATGAAATGAGAACCTGTTTTAGATTATCTATTTCCTTCTGTGAGAGAATATAAAATATATTGGAAAAGCTTGCAGTTTCTGGTTTGAGTTCTTCCTTTTTTTTTTTTTTTTTTTTTTTTTTTTTGGTAACACAGAAACCCAGAAATCCATGCCAGACAGAAAATGTCTTCATCTTGGGAAAGAAAATACTTTCCCAAGATATTCCCATATACCACTCTTTGCTCTCTGTCGAAGTGCTAACATCTGTTTTCATTAGTTGTCATTACATGCCTGTGTATGTGTGCATATGTGCACTGTTTTGTTTTAATCTTTTTTTCTTTATTTTTACTGTATGAATGTCTTTCCTGTATATATCATTCATTTTGTGTGTGTCTGTTTCTTGTGGAGGTTAGAAGAGGGGATTGGATTCCCTGAAACAGGAGTTACAGATAGCTATGAGCCACTGTGTGGGTGCTGAGAATTAAATCCCTGTGTTCTTAACTGTTGAGCCACCTCTCTAGCCCTTAGGCAGTTATGTTGATGAGATTTAATGGGTATAGTGTCTGACATTCCTAAAAGATACAATCTCATAGCAAAACATAGAAACTATTCGTAATTTCATTTCAGTTTAGCTCACTCCTGATAGTTAAAGATATGAGTATCCTTAGAGGTCATCTTTATCCTCTTTCTTCTCACTGATAAGACATTACCTACTTTATTTTTAGGGAGCTTCTAAATAGCCCATATATAACACATACTCCTAAAATCAAATGTAAATGATAAGTCAACTGTATCCATGCAACTACTTTTTTTTTTTTTTTTACTCAGTATACAAAGTCTTACAATGACTGGTAAAAGCGGAAAAAATAGTTTTTCTAAGTAATAAACAGCTGATTGAATCATTAAGCATGGATCAAAAATGTGTATATAGATAAGTAGAATGAAATTGACAAGATGGAGAGTCAGAAGATGTAATACTTCTAGAGAAGTATATAGAAAATAAGAGAGGGTCCTGAGATGGAAGAATCAAGATCTCTATATCTATGATATTTCTATGACAGGGGAGGTTAGGCAAAGTGCAGGTAAGCAGGAGAGCAGGTGAGTAAATTAAACATTAAATTAAAAAAGTTAGAAATAAAAATTAAAGATGCAAGTTAATTTGCATCTCTAGTAAAAGGACAGTGTCAGCAGCCCACTGTGCTGAGAATGGAAGATGGAGATGAGTAGGGAATATTTAATTCAGCTCCAGTCAGACAATGAGAAAAATAACAGATTCAGTGCTTTCTAGGCATGATGTAGGGTTTGGAGGAAGAAAAGGAAGGGTAAATAATGTAATTTAATTAATTATGTATTATAAATTATATTATAAGGATGATTTTCTCTGTAACCAAATTGACTCTCCTTTTGCTTAAACTAACACAGGCTTTTCATTTTTATTCTTCACTTATGGAGGTGAAAACAGTATAGAGGTGCAATGCTTCATAACCAGGATGAGTACTAAGAATTCTTTACAAGTTAGTAATGTGCTGGACAGATGGTTCAGTGGTTTAGAGAAGTTGCTGCTCTTCTTAGAGGACTACCAGCATCCACCTGTTGGCTCACTCTCCAGTTCCAGAGTGCTCTCTTCTGACCTCCATTGGCACAGGAGATATGTGCAATGTATATCCCGAAGAAACATTCACACACATAAACTAAACAAGTGTTAGTAAATTCCCAAACTCTGCAGCAGTGACTGTTTCATGTTTATTCTGAAGCAACTAAGATAACACCATCTTGTCCTGAGTCCGTTTTGTGTCTATGTAGACACTTCTTAGCCTTCTACTCCACCCCAGCTACATTTGCCTTGGCAATACATTTGGGATTTCCATGACCTTAACTATAGGCCACATGTATTAACCAAATAATTAATGTTTTTATAAACATAACAAAAACTAAAATAACTAAAGGCACAAATAAAAACCAATTGTCATGTTGTGTTTAAAGTAATTACTATGCTCTGCTTAAGCAACTCTTATAGGTTACTCTGATATTTATCTAACATTGATGTAATTGTGGTGGGCTTTTACCTTAAAGACTGCTGTACCATTGAGATTTGGTACCAAGAAACTCTGAGGCATGAGCCTGTGTTTGATCACTGGACAAAATTAAAGACATGATATAATCTTGATTGGCTTAATTTAAAGTTTGTATCTTACTCAAGTGGTTTATGAAAATATTGGCCATGTTTTTTTTCAAGTAGACTAAACCAATATACATTGCTTTTATGTCACAAGATGCTATTTTAAACATCATTATTTTTCATTTTCCAGGAGACTTACATTAAAAGATAAAGGTTATTGGTACATGATAAATTATATGCTTTGGGTATCCGTGACCAACTTTATAGCTTTGGAGTCTATTAAATGATTATCTGGTTTCTTAGTTACCACTACCATTGTGATAAAACACAACAACCAAAGCAACTTAAGGAAGAAAGGGTTTATTTGTCTTACCCTTTCACATTGTAATTCATCATAAAAGGAAGTCAGGACAGAAACTCAAACATGGTAGGAACCTAAAGTCAAGAGCTGGTGAAGAGGGCACAGAGAATGCTGCTTACTGGGTTTCTCAGTCAGATTTCTGATAGAACCCAGGAACACCAGTCCTAAAATGGCATCATGCACAATGGTCTCGGCCCTCCCACATCAAACATTTGTTGAGAAAATGTCCAATAGGCTCTCTGACAGCCAGGTCTTATGGAGGCATTTTCTCAGTTGAGTCTTCCTCCCCTCCAATAACCCTAACTTGACATAAAACTAGGCAGCACAGCTAGTTCTTGGTTGAATGTATACCCGAAGTAGGCAGAAATCTTTCTTGTTTCCAGAACTAATGTGAAAGATCTTAGGTGCATTTTTTGTCCTTTGATTCTTGTGAATGCTAGAGGTGATATTGATATTGTCAACTTTGCACATTGACTTTCCCCTATTACTTTTAAAGACTCAATATAGCTTATGATTGGAAGCAGCTGTATCAGCCATGTTATGGTAATATCTAGCTATTAGAGAGTGATAACTCCATTAAAATCCATAGGCTTGAGAAATTTTAGTACAGTGAAATTATTCTGCATGCTATTGTAATGCTGATTGTATGCTATTATACATTTGTCTAATCTCAAGGAGCAAAAAGCATAAAGGCTGACCCTAAAGTAAAATATGGAATTTTGTTTATTCTAGTTTAATAAAATGGGCTAATTGCTTGTAGCAAATGTATATTAGTGTGAGAAGTTCATAGTGTACTCACTTAAGTGGTTTAGGAGAAAAATTATGAAGAGATACATGGAAAATCCCTGAAGTTTCTTTTTATATATTTTCTTTTGGCCAAGACTCTACTACTAACCTACATCCCCAGATGAACTTTCTGCTTCACTTTGTGAACTTAAATATTCTATAAAAAGAAAATTAATTAATTACAATAATAATCTACCAAAGAGAGCAAAAAGATTAATATCTAAAAGAAGTAATAGACATTAGAAAGAAGTTTAGATTAGATTATATAATAATGGATACATTTCAAACCACTCACCAATTATACAACTGTATACATAAAGACCTGTGTGTATAGGTATTTACTAGAATATGAACTGTAATTCTAGTCAAACTGTTCACTTGTATTTCTAGCAATAGCATGAAGAATGGTTTTGTTGGAAATATAGCTATACTTCACATTCAAAATCTTTTAATGTTTTCTTTATCCTAATGTGTAATTATCACTATAAGAGATCTTTTTTAGCTTATTTATATTTCATTCTTCTCCAAATTTGCAATGAATTTTAGATACAGATTAGAATAGCTTTATGTCTTAAAACTCTCTCTTTGAAATATTATCAAGGGTGAGCATTTATTCTAGTATTATGGAAAATTGGTATTTTTCCTTTGTTCAATTATTTCCTTTCTTGTTAATTTTAAAAATTAAAACAATAAATCTTAGTTCACATTTTCCACAGTGTTCTAGTTTATTTTTCATATCTTGAAAAGACAGATGTAGGTCTGGAGAGACAGCTAAGCTGGAAAAGGGCTTGTGCTTGTCTAGAAGACACAGGTTCAGTTTCCAGCGTGCACAAGGTATCATACAACCATCAGTAACTACAGTTCCAGGAGATCTGATGCCCTCTTCTGAGGCATGCATTTGGTATTCAGACATGCATCCAAGTCAATCTCCCATTTACATAAAATAAAACAGTAAGTAAAATAAAAATACAAGAAAGGACAAATGTGATGCCATACACACATCATTCTAATGTTGAGTATCCAGCCTACATCAGTGATAGGACCTCTGGTAGTTCTAATAGAATTTTTTTGTTTCCTTAAGCATCTTGCTTAGATTTCTCATTGTGAGATTATTGTTCAATTCTCATTCCTACAATTTAATTATTCAAGCACTGTTAAAATTTAACTACTGCTGCAGTAAAGACAAGCATCTACTAAAGCCAATTTATTAAGTGCTTCACCAGACTGTGGTGCTTCAAAAATATGATAGAACCTTGAAGATATGAATCAAATGAAAGAAAGTTAGGTAAACAGAACTCTGCAATACAAGCTCTTTTCTTCCTTTTGCTCTGTGGCCACCAAAAGGTGACGAGTTTATTCCACACATAAATTTTCATGTGCAGCCCAGCCACACAAACTGCTACAGAGCCAACCCACCAGGGTCAGAAAAGTCGGAAACCATGAGATAAAATTAGCTGCTCCTCTGTATAAGCTGATTGTCCTGGGTGTTTTGTTACAGCCGTGGAAATCTGAGTAACACCTTAGTGAAAGGGAGGAATATATAATCCAAAGAAGCTGGGAACAGAGAAATAAAGACACTCATTTTTTTTTTTATCTGTGCATAACAGAAAAACATCTGAGTGTTTTTTTATCAGTGGGCAATACAGGTCAGGGAGCTATGATTTTTCACATCCAGGCCCTAGGGAAGTTGGCTTTAATAGCTCATTATTCCATTGCTCTGAAAATTGCTTACAATGGTTCTATAAAGGCGTGTTGAGTTGTAATTGTATGGTTTAGTGAGTGACTTTGAAATGGTTCTCTTTTCTTTGATATGTTTTCACTTAAAATGATGTTACTGCAACAAGCAGTCTATTATGAAACAAAACTATGAACAAAAAAGTGAGGTAGATATGAATTCAAATTCTACGTGTGACTTTAAGAAATTTTTTATTCTCTGGGGTCATTTGGGAAACAGAATTTGAGCTCAAAGTAGATTGTTCTTTAGTGTCTGCTCTATAGGCAACCAATATGCAGTAAGCAGTATTGTTAATTTAAGGACTCTGTCCACCTGACTATATTTTCAAAACCTTTTAGAATTTATCCTCAGAGGCTAACAGGTTACTAGGAAAAGCTCAATTTTCACAAGTAACAGAAAATTCTTTAAATATTCTTATTCTTTCCATTAAATAATCAGGGAAAAACAAAAATTAGAAAGAACTAATAAAGAAGCTATTTTTGAAGCTTTAAAATGCATACATACAAGGAGCCTCACATCAGACTTTGATAGAATCATTCCATTCACCTGCATGCACTTATTCCTTCTCTTATTTCACTGCAAAGGCAGCAGGGTAGTGCAAAAACAGACCCCACAAAGTCACATAGCTTAAAAATCTTACCATTCTTGCAACATGTTAATGTTGTACAGAATCATCATAATTCACAGGTCTAGTTCACAGTCTTGCTTCTAATCACTTGGCAAATATTCCCATATTGTTACATCAGTTTTTTGCATGTGTATATGGTGTTATTATATAAATACATATATCCATGTATGAATGCATTTGTACATATGTGGAAGCACGCAGAGGCTAGAGGGGGTTTCTGGATGGCTCTCCATTTAATATATGTAGTTAAGGTCTCACAGTTGAACTCAGAACTCAACATTCACTGGGTCTAGCTTGACAGCTTGCTCAGAGTTTCCCTTAGACGTCTGTCTAAGTGCTGATTAATATCAGGAATGCTACACATTTAAATGGATGCTGGAATCAGAGTTCTTGTCCTCCCTGTCCTGGAGAAAGTGTTTCCCTACTCAGCCTGTTCTCCAGTACTGTAGAATATTTTTGACTATAATTTTAACTACTATTTAATATTAAATTGAATGTAAATGATATATAAAAATATTTGGGTACAAATTAGAATATTTAGCTTTTTTGAAATACTACAGTAAATAAATGGAAGTAGCTTTTCTGTTTTTTTTTCCCTAGGCTACAAATAATTGATAATTGGAATGACTAAGATTCAAGAAAGAGTGCATTTAATAGATCACAATATACACAAATTTGAAAAAACTGCTAAATTATAATACCATAGCTGTGTACACCATATTTACTGTAAAAGCATTAGCACTCACAATAGTTTTCTTTTCTTCCTTTTGAAAACCTTTTTACTTATTCTTTGTGAGTTTCCCATCATGCACCCCAGTATCCCTCATCTACAGTCCCATCATATCCTCCCTCCATCCTTGAAACTTCTACCCCCAAACTAAAAACACACATACACAAACAAAATAAACAAACAAGTCATAGAAAATATCTCATTGCGAAAGCTGTAGTATGTCACAGTGTATTCCACAGTATACCCCTCTGTCTATACGTCTTCACTTGCAAATGTTCATTGCAATAAGTCATTGGTTTGGTTCAACATCTCTGACTTCAATGGGATCATAAATACTGGATCCTCACGGGAACTTCTCCTGTTTACTCTGTTGTTGCCCTGTGTCATAGGGATATTGCAATTTTGGATCAGCAGGACTGGCCCTTTCATCCACTCCAATCATTCACTCAGGATGCAGATTTTGGGTTGAGCCAACTCAAAGCCCTGGTTCTGGACCTGGGTGGCAATTGAACTGGTCAGCCCATTGGCTCCCTTGCATCCACACCATTGGTGTGAGCTCTGCAGCACTGCTCTGTTTAGGTTACCCAGTGCCATCATCATCAGGAGGCAGATTCAGCTCTCCTACATTCATGTGCTCCAAGATGGCTAACTTGCTCTCAAACCTCCAGAACCAATTTCACTGTGCTGCTCAATCAAGGTGCAAGACCACTCTCAAGCCTACAGTCAGCTAGGGGCTGTGACAGCTCTCCTCCTTTCATACCTTCAGGAGTGGCTCACTTGTGGCTTAGCTGTCCTGACAAGCTCTGTTGTGTTGCCTCTGGGAGGTTCAGAGCCTGGTCCTGTCAGTGCTGTAGCCAGCGAACCACAGGGATAGCTCTCCTGTTCTCAAGACCACAAGACCAGCTCTTCCTACTCCATCTTCTTACCTCATAGCATAGGAGGGGCAGGGCTTCCAGGCTGTTTCCCTTGGGGCTGGCCCACTTGCTCACTCCACCAGGGCCAACTCTACAATGTTGCCCAGGAGAGGTGCAGAGCCCAAGTCTCCCGAGTGCTGCAGTTTGCAATGGGCCGGGAAAGCTTGTCTACTCTCATGACTCCATGGCTAGCTTTCCTGACTGCCAAAGATGGTAAGGGTGTGGAAGTCACTGGGGAGGGAGTCATCTATGTACCCATACTATTCCATAGCAGATGAGGTAGGATCAGCTCTCTGACACTTATACCCTCAGGGCTGGCTAAACAGTGCCCCAGCCAGCAGTGCCAGCTCAATTGTGCTGCCCAGAAAAGACTCTTGAGTGCTGCCACAGGTGAGAGATTACTCAGCCAGTAAGGGACAGGGCTAATTTTACAAAGCCTGTGGACATCCAGATGATCCCTGGTGGCTGCCCAAACTAGGGACATCACCATGATCAACATGATGTCCACAGACATCATCACTGACCCTTGCAGCTGAAATGTCACAGACACAGACATGGGCCTCTGGGTGACCTCTGTCCCTTTGGAGAGATGAGGTGGCTAGGGTGTCTCCAGGTGTTTACATCTCATTCATGTGGCATAGTGGTGGGTGTGTCTATAAACATCTTCCTCTTCTGTACTGGGTTGCCTGGTAGTAGGCAGGGCTTATTTGTCTTCCTCTTGTGCTTCAGTGGGTAGCCTATAGTTCTATTAAAAACATTTTCTTGACAAATTTGTTAGATATGAAACGGTATCTCATTGTTGTGACTCACATTTATATTATAACTAGGAGAGTTGAATATTTCTTTGTGTATTTCTTGCATACCAGATATTTCCTCTTGTGAATTAAATGTTCTTGCCTTCATTTATTTATCAGACACATAAACCACTTACTAAGTAACATTTCTTACAATTCTTTAAATAACTTTTATATTTTATTTACAAAATTATTCTAGTTTCTGATAATAAACTCACCATTAAAATATAGTATGATTATCATTTTTAAATGTCAATCAACTGTTAACTCAAAAGAGATTTTGGTTTATTCCACTCAGTGTCAAAGTGGTCATGTATACTGTGTTTCATTGAGGATACGTACATGTATAGTACGTCATTAAGATCCCATGGATATGATATGCAAGAAGCACAATGAGTTGAAAAATATTTCACAGTAGGTGTTGGGTCCTTTGTATTCTAATTTCATATTATTAAAAGACCATGCAAAAATAAAAAAAAATATATACATTGTATAGTATACATGGCAACTGTAAGCATGATGCAGAGGTAGAGGTAGTGTTTTTCAGGAGGCTTCAGAGGATTCAGTAGATTAATTTAGGAGACCAGGGAAAAGTACTGAGATCAATTTGAGTGAATAGATAAACTGTAAACAAAAGACGTGATAGATGAAAGCAACTATAAACACCGAATCATCTTCTGTAAATATCTTAGTTCAGTTGGTCCATACAAGAGCTGTGAACACTTAAGAAGATAGTGTGGACTGGCTTATGTAAATGTAAAACTAACTCCCAACTGACTCAGTCTCTCTCCCTGTGCTACCTTGAGGGGCTTTTGTTTCCTGTCATGTTCTCATGAGAGGTGGGTATATAATATCTCTGACTCATTTTGTCAAATCTTTTTCTTAGTCATCATTTTGTCTGTCGCTGAATTAGCTGTCACTTTCAAATATGGCTCCTTACTTCTTTGAACTAGTTTTACCTTCATTGTTTAGGATTAATGTTTTGTATTAAGGGCATTTATATATTCCAGTTAGATGGATTGAAGGTGCTTAATTTCAGCAAAATTATACAGACCTAGGTCTTTGAACATGATCCTTTGCTAGAGCAACCACATAGCTGGATTAAAATTTCTCTACAGGTTTAAACAAAACAATAAAAAATTTTGAGATATAGGTAGGCCCTATGTGTCTGGAAAGGAGCCTAGCATAAGTTTTTGAAGGTGGAGCTAGTATAGTAATTGAAATGTTGAAAAAAATAAAAAGGAGGGGAGAAAATCAGTTAGCATGGTCTTATATATCTTGCAGGAGATGTGTAATTGAAACTAACTTAATGTTGGAGAGATGAAAGAGGAATATATGATTATGTCAATATTTTATTTTGTATCTGTGGGACAATGATAATGATGGAGACAGAAACAGCAACAGGAACAGGAACAGGAACAAGAACAGGAGTACTTTAGTGTACTAGAAAGAACAGCAGCAGAAATGGTGATTGCTGCACAGAGCCTTACAAACCTAAGACAGAAGTGTATTGCTTTTGATAATGCATATTCTATGACAAGTAAGGAAGGCATTCTTGTCAGAACAACCTAAGACAGACTCAGTCTTGTTTATGAAATAAAAAAGGGGGAGAGGCAGAAAGCTCTTGGGGCTGCTTGGCAAGAATCTGACATTGACAAGGACAAGGAAATGGGCTGGTTGGCAGGAATATGACATTGTCCAAGGGCAAGGAAGTAGGCTTCAGGCAGGAATCTGACATTAGGCTAGAACCAAGAAGTAATTTTGACAGGAATCTAAATCTTAGGCTAGAACAAAGAAGTAGTCTTCAGACATGAAAATGACTTTGGACTAGGACAGAGAAGTAGGCTCAGATATTTTGGTTATCCTGATAAGTCCTTAGAAATACTAATCATGGGAGTGATCATGGAACTTTTATTACTTTTTATTACTTTGCTTGTTCTTTGACTATTTGAGTATATTGTCTTGCTTGTTCCTTGACTATTTGCATCTATTGCATTGCTAGTTCCTCAACCTAGAACTGATCTTAATACTCAATATTTAATACTTAATACTTGTATGTAATTAAAATGGTATAAAACCAAAAAAGATGGCGGGGCAATGGGATAGGGTGTTTCTGGGGGCAGGATGGGGAAAGGGGATGGCATCTGAAATATAAATAAGTAAAATATCTAATAAAAGAAATTCTTATTTAGTAGAAAAAAAGGAAAATGAGTTCACATTAGCTATCTATTACCAAAACACACCCACAAACTTATCTATTGCTCTGTTTGAGTTTTTGAAAGCTAGAATAAACTTGTTATTTAGAATACTATAAGATCCTACCCATCAGAAAGACAAAGACAGGACCTCAGAAGAGAGAGTTGAGGTGGAAAACAGGGAAAGATCTGCAAATACCACACAGCTCCACAGATTGCAGAAGGGGTCTGAGAGATAAGAAGACCTATGAAAAGCAAGGACTGAACAAATTGGGGCAGGATTTTAGTTCAGTAAGATCATGGAGAATTGAGCCAAATCAAACAGTTGATTTAACATTTGGTTGAGAAATCATGGAGAATTGAGCAGGTCTAGACAGGGAAGAATAGTGTCCTGTGCTTGTGACTTGATTTTGTCTGTACAGAATAAATACTAGTATACTTAATGCAGCTGGTTGTTAAGACAAAGGGAATCTATGAAATAATTATCATAGCACCTGAAAGGTTTTAAGCATCAGAAGAATTTCTTAATATTAATGTTGTATGTTTGTATCAGCTTAGTGATACGCTCATCACAGTATGAAAACAGCATTTAAATAATTCAAAGCATCTCCATCACTTTCTTTGTTAAAATTGTAACCTCAAGAAACCATAGTATCATGTAGACAAGGAACATTGAACCAAAAATAAATCCATTGGTGTCCTTGTATCAACTGTCTTTGGTCCACTTTGTGACCATAGCAATGTTGCTCATTGACTTTGGGTTTTTAATATCAAAAGGTTAGAAAGAATTGAATGAGATCTGGAATAACATTTTATTTTTATTATTAATAATAATTATTTTTATTATTATTATTTTGTTGGTAATCTATTAGTTAACACATGATATGGTAGAATTTGTTCATCTCCTGTTTTGGCCTTCCACATTGGTGTATGAATATTATCTCTACTTTTGACAAGAATATATTAAACTAGAAATGTAAAAGTTAGGGATAGAGATGTGAAAACTTGACTTTTTCCTTTTTTTATTGGTTATTTTATTTATTTACATTTCAAATGTTATCCCTCTTCCAGGTTTTCCCTCCACAAACCCCATCTTGCTTCTATGAGGAGCTACCCCATCCACTCACTCCCACCTCACCACTCTAGCATTCCCCTATGTTGGGACATCTTCACTTGACATTTTCATGGGACATTTTATCATTATATATAACTCAATGTCTTTCATCTTAGGCATCCATAGTGAAGTTGAATATAAAATAGTGGTCTAAGGCTGTCACTATAAGATTTTACAATTCTAAGCCAGTTTTCAGGAAGCTAATTTCAAGATTACTCTAGTATCTGAAGGGCTCAATTGACACTATCCAAATAGTCGGACCATTTAATAAATGACAACACTTTAAAACTGCATTTTCTGGATATTTTATTTATTTACTTTTCAGATGCCATCCATTATCCTTTATTTCTCCTCCATAGAAACCTTCTTATCCACCACCCCCTCCCTTTTGCTTTTATACCACTTTAATTACATGCAAATATTAAGGTTAGTTCTTGGTTGAGGAACTAGCAATACAATAGATGCAAATAGTCAAGCAAGACAATAAACACAAATAGTCAAAGAACAAGGAAGGCAATAAACAAAATTTTGTGAACATTCCTGTGATCACTGTTTCTAAGGGTTTAAGAGGATGACCAAAATATCTGAGCCAATTTCCGTGTCCTAGCCCAAAGTCATTTTCATGTCTGAAGCCTAACTCCTTGTTCTAGCCTAAGATTTAGATTCCTGTCTGAAATTGCTTCTTTGTTCTGGTTTAATATTTAGATTCCTGCCTGAAATTATTTCTTTGTTCTAGACTAATGTCAGATTCCTTGGCCAATGTCATATTCAAGGAAAAAGCAGCCCATTTTCTTGTCCTTGGCCTATGTCAGATTCTTGCCAAGCAGCCCCAAAGGCTCTCTGACTCTCCCCCTTTTTAAATTTTTGTTTGTGTTATTAGCAGGTATTAATTATATATGATGTTTTTAATTTCATACATATAAACCATATATTTTAATCATAATAATCCTCTGCTACTTTCTCTTATTTATGTACCACTTTTGTTAACCTTCTTTTTCTTTCTAACTAAGTTGCCTTTCTTATAGCTATAAGTAAGGTACATTTGATCTTATAAACACACTCCCCCCCCCCAAGTTCCTGTAAAAAAATTAAATGAAATTCATTTTGTCATTAAAACATTTAAAAATGAATAAACTCCTATAACTCTTCAGGAGTCATTATCTATCAGGAGGCCAGTACATTTGAGGCCAGCTTGGATTGTATAGCAAGATCTTGTCTCAAATAAACAGTTATAACAACAAAACAAATAGCAATCACAAACATGAACTTTTAAAATTGGAAATACACAATTTACAAAACATACTTTTGATTGAGATTTTATTAAATCTATAGATTGTGCTGTATAGAATGGTTATATATTATATTAATCCTTTAGTTCATAAACCTCAATGAGATGCCTTACTAACTTCTTGTATCTTCTCCAAATTCTTCAATGTCATAAAATTTTCATTATGTAAACCATTCACTTATTTAGACACAGTTATTCCAAAATGTTTTAATTTGATTTTTTAGGTTATTATAGGACATATTTCATATGTATATGTATATGTATCTCTATATCTATCTATCTATCTATCTATCTATCTATCTATCTATCTATCTGTCTATCATGTACATATATCCATCTACATATATATCTATCTACATATATATATATATATATATATATATATATATATATACACACACATACATGTTCATTTTGAATCCTGCTACTTAGCTGAATGCATTTATCACAAGGTAGTTTTAAGATTATCCATTTAAACTGACTCCTACTCATATGAAAGTCAGATGGGCGGCAATTTATGAATTAGGAAGTAACACTGTATGCTGAGTTCTCATACTAACCTTCTTATGAACAAAACACATGACCAATGATGTATCAATCATAATCATCACATATCAAAGATAATATTCTCATAGAAACAACTTTATAGGGCCCTGTGACACAACCAAAGTGATGCACAGACTACAGCTTACTACAGCTCACAAATTAGCATGGGTCTTTCACTTTTCATTGTCAAGACCAGCGACTTTTGAAATGAATGCTTTGAAAGTGTAAATATTCAAAATAAAATAAAACTCACAAGTGTCATTTAACAGCAGTAAAATATAGATTTGATTCTTTGAAGCAAATGATAAGAAAGGATGTAACTAAGATTCACTTAAAGTTTATGTACTCTATGTAAGCTCCATAGAAATATGATAGATTAATGGATATGCTTATATATCATTATTATCTCAGTTCTATTCATAATTTCTAAGTTATGGAACCAGCCCAGGTGTCTTGTAGAGGATGAATACAGAAAATGGAGTGTATCTACATAATGGACATTTTGTTTAGACATAAATAAGAGTAAGGTTATAATATTTTCAAGAAAATATATGAAATTGAAGATAGTCATATTAAGCAAAGTAAACTAGTCTCAAAAACAAATGTTATATGTTTTCTCCCACTTGTATGCCTTGATTTTTAAATAAAGATACTTAAAGTTGTGAATGATCAGATAACATGGTAATGGAGACAAACCACCTAGACCAGTGGTTCTCACTGCAAGGGTTAGGGTCATTTAAGAGAATCTGAAAATACAGATATTTTTATTACAATTAATAATAGTAGGAAAATTACAGTTATGAAGTTGCAATGGAGATAATTTTATGATTGAGGGTCACTTCAACATGAGGAATTGTATTAAAGGAATCATTGGAAATGTTGAGAACAGTAGATTTACAGGAGCAAAGATGATGGATGGAGCAGGAAGATGTGAAACTGAGGAGGGCAGCAGGTTATGGTGGGGATTGCTCAGATTACATTGAGTGCATGAAAATGGTCTATGTAACCTAGAAAAATAAAATAAAATAATTGGAAAAGCAAAATAAGATAAATTATTTCAAAATATGTAATATATGAATAAAATATAAAATTCATGCATCAATAGATCATATATACATAATGTAGATATACATAATGTCACTTCTATCTTCAGCTCTGTTGTCTGTTCTGTGGAATCTGCTTTCACTGACTTCTGGTATAATTAACATGGTTAATAACAGCCATTAAAAACACTCAAATGTGTCTTCCAGAGTTCAATGTTCTAATCCTCTCAGCTCATCTACTGATGACAGCGTACGTAGCATAGTTGGCAATTAAGTTTTCTTTTTACCACTTTCAAACTGAACAAACTGAGGTACATAATGGTTAGGTGATTTTTTTCTCTATAAAGCCAGTGACATGATCTGACATAGTTTGACCTCTCTTTGTAATTTATCTAAGGGAAAGTCTATGAATATACAACACACACTCCAATATCTGAAAATATCCAAATGCATACACTAAGATACATACATTTTGTATGTTTTAGATTTTACACTTAATGCTGCTTCTTAGATAGTGAAAGTCAGCTTGGTAAAGGATTTCCTTTTAAGAAAACAACTGTATAGTTTCCAATTTTACAGATATACCATAATTTCTAACTAAATCCCCTACTGGTAAATATTTAGATTGTGCTGATCTTTTATGGCTACAAAAACTCTTGTAATGGTACAAATTTGCCACATGCATGAGAGTTTACTTACAGCAGTTAGCAATGTTCTATATAAATGCATGAGAATAGTATTATTTTTCTTATAAACCAAGAAACAGCTACTTGGGGTACTGATCAGGGGTAGAACACATGTCTAGCATGCGTCTGATTATGAGTTTAATCCATAGAAGGAAAAAAGTAAAACAAACTCAAATGAGCACAAAGACTTCTGAAGTAATAAAAAATTAAGGAGTTTGTTCAACATTTCAGAGATGGTAAATAACAGTAGTGGTACTCAAACTTGGACATTTTGGGCTGAATGAAGCTTTTTCCCACTTGGCTATAAATATAATAGTTATCATATAAGTAATAATTATGTAGTTATTTATATAATAATTAATACAATTTTGTAGTCTGTCTTTACTATCTAATATTATTCTAAAGGAAAGCCCATGAATACACAAGCATAAATATGAATGTCTGTAAGTATACAAATGCATACATTACCATATATACATTGTTTATTTATTTCTAAACTACATAGCTGATAATTATGAGATTTATTAGAGCTGTGGGATCAAAAAGATCTGATGAGTAATCAACTGAATTAGACTCTGGTGTTGCAGTTTGTATAATTGTGGGAAATTACTATAAACAGGAGTTCAGGTATGAGAGCAGATATGGCTGTGAGAAAGCCTGAACCACCAAAACTGAAGACAACCACTCCAGCTTCCACACAGCCTTCATGGGGAAGAGTCCTGGAGGCTTCCAGGCTGTGGAGCCCACATGCAGGAGAAAGGTTCCAGAGGCTGGAAGCATTGGCAGGCCTCAATATTTTGAGAAAGCCCTTTGTTCCAAAAGGGTTTATTTTCATGGAGGGTGGTGGATGGATCTGGATGTACCCGCCTGAAACTCAGGGCAGACCTGAGTTAAATAGGGAGGGAGAAAAGGGAAGGTTCTGGGGAAAGTTTAATTGGCTCTGCCCTTTGGCCTTCATTAGTATGTAAATCTCTCTAGAGCCTCCGGCCTATAGTCACACCCTCTACCTGTGCACTTTGGGAGGGGCTATAATGGCCTATGTGACTGAACAATGTAGGTCCATGGAGATTAGACTGCTTTTCAGGACCCTGGGCTCTGGGGATGTGGCCAAACTCCTGCCATTTCTCCCTTGGAGTCTTGGGGTTCCAGGCCCATGCCCAGCCAAGAACCAGGATACCCTTACGCAGTCCCATAAGCAACAAGCTCACAAACATTGGAAACATGAAGACCCAAGAGTTCAGATCTTTGTATAAGACTTCTGTTTTTTTCCCAGTTTCTATTGTTAAACAGAAGACTGGATTAGATGTATACTTCATCTGCTTGAACACTGAAAAAGTTTCATCTGCAGAGAAGGTGCATGATTTTGGACTGGACTGTGTTCATATGAGTAAGACTTAGTAAGCACAAACAATGAGAACAAAAAATGATAAATAGGATTGAAACAATCTGAAATAACCTGCAGAGCAAAGTGGAGAAAAGGTTATTTTAATTAATTTTTTTCTTTCAAACATGTACAGATAAAGAGCTAATAAGAAGTTTAACAACTCAAGAAGAAGAAAGTAAAAAACTATTAAAACAGTAAAGGGATTACACTTTTTTTTTTTTTTTCCTTTTGCACTGCTGCAGCATTGTTCTTTTTATTTACGTTTTTTTTTTTTCAATTGTGGCTTTCTCTACTTGTCTTCTTCTGCTACAAATAGGAGCTTCTTAGAAAAGTGAGAGCTACACTTCAATGCTGTTATAACGATAAGTACTCAGAATAGTTAGAAATTATACTGGTTAGGAAAATGAGAGCAGTAAGTTCCCCTTAAGTGTCTGTGACCTCACCAGTCATAGGTAAATAGTTAGGTCTACAGTACCAGAAGAATTCACTTATTCAGTAGGCCTGAAGTCCAATTAGATAGCTGTTGTTTTCCTCCAAGATGTAAGTGATACTGCTTCACCATTGGGGATATCTTACCATGTTGATAATTTCTGGGGTTCTAAGGCATTGCAACTGAGTAGAACTCTTGGTTTTTCTTTTTGCACAGCTTGGATAACACCTTGAGATAGTATTAGATCTAGTACTCAGGGAGGAGGCTCTCAGGCCAGTTTCATCTCGATTCTTCCAAGTCCCCTATCTGAAGAATGTCATGCTTCCAGGAATAAAGTCTTAATCCAAGTTCTGGGAGGCTACCAATGACAATGGCAACAACTTAGATTATTTTGGTAATCTCTTCAACTCCCCTGAGCAACAAGTTTAAGGGAGGTTTCCCATGTCTGGCATTGGGATTTTTGTTAGACAACCCATGGTACTTAGGGGGAAAGCCTTATGTCTTTAGGTAGCATAATTTGCATAAGCATACATTTATATATTATATATGTACTTTTCAGCAAACAGGAATAGCATGCCACTCTATGGATTTTTTTCAATTATTGTTGTTTAGCTCTCTTCTCTATATATTTCCATCCATCCTACTAATGTTCCCATTTCCCCATCCATATCTCCTTTGTTTTGCTACCCCATTCTAATTTAACACTAAAAAAAAAAGAAAACATGTAAACAGATAAAAGGCATAGGAAAAGATGCTCAGCATTAGTAACCATCAAACCAATACAAATTAGAAGCACAATGAGAAATTCTCTCCTACCTCATAGTTTGGAACTATTAGTATATTAATAGTGCAAAACAAAGGTGAAAGACACAAATGTTATCAATGATGGGAACAAATGGAAACCCTTGTAAACTGTTGGAACTATTGTAAAGTTGTAGGAAATAGCATGGAAGTTCTGTAAGAAGTAAAAATACAGTAACCATAGCATAGAGCAGTTCCACTGCTAGTATACAGCCTGAAGAAACAGAATTTATGTGCAAAGAGATATCTGCATCCCTATGTTTTGTGCAATGCATTTATGGTAGTCCAGAATGAAAAGCAACCAAACATATAAGAGGTAATCAGATTTAAAATTATCATTCTTATATAAGAGAGACTATCCTTCATTGTTACATTATGTCACTCATAGATGAAGCCAGAGGTCATTATGCTAAGTGAAATAAGGCGAACACAGAGAACAAAAATACTTCAAGGCCTCTCACATGGAACATGAGACAATTGAAAAAGCAAAGAATGCTGATTGTCAAGCCTTGCAAAGAAATTAATGGGAAAAGAAAAGATATTAATCAATGACACACAGTTCATTTCACAGGAAGAATAAGTTGCTATCATGCATTGCATGCACAGTGATTATATTTACTAACAACAAATTGTATATTTCAAAATAGATGAGAGAGTGGATTTTATCTTAGGTGATAGATACCATAATTAGCAAGATTTGATTGTTTCACAGTGTATTCATAGACTAAGACATGACCTTCAATCCCATAAGTATGTGCACATATTATTTATCAATCAAAGATAAGACAAAAATTACCAAAGAAGAAAATGAATCTTCCCCTATAGTTTCCTCCTCCTATTTTCATCACCTGCATTACATTGAAAGGAATGAAACTAGTTCCATAACCAGCTTCAGTCCTATTTAAATTGGTCACTCTAGGTGAACTGGGCCCTGAACTCATTTCTCATTCCACAGGCTTTTCTTTTCATGTCTGTGCTCCACAATCTTCATCTGCCAATCTTGAACCTGCAATTGGAACACATAGTTATGGGCCATCTCTTTATACTTTTGCTATGAATGATTTTGATTTCCCCCAAGGAAGCAACTTTTCATGAGATTTCTCAAGTATTGGTTAATTTTTTTTGTAATAATTTACCAAAAGGCATGAAAGTGGGAGGAGCATTTTATTTGCCTGTTGTGCTCTTTTCTACCTTTTATCTCTGCCTCCCTACCAAACCTCCTTGATTTAAAATCTCATATCATCAAGCCATCCCCAGTACTTCTGAGCTGCACTCATTGCTCTTCTCATTCCATACAGAAGTAACAAAGTTCTATTTTGTTGATACCATTCCAAGTAATACTCCAGACCATATCTTGTCCATTTCAGTATTCTTTGGAGTTTCTTTTCCTGCCTTGTT
This sequence comes from Mastomys natalensis, assembly GCA_021653895.1. Lineage (NCBI taxonomy): Eukaryota > Metazoa > Chordata > Mammalia > Rodentia > Muridae > Mastomys > Mastomys natalensis. The sequence continues at coordinate 228,383 of JAJTUV010001193.1, read as the reverse complement.
TTGTTTTTCATTTCTTTAAACTTTCTAATACCCTTGTATGGGCAGCCCACACTGTATAAGAATCATCCAGATAATACTGGTTTTGAATTCATGAAGAGGTCATAGAAATCAATTGAAGCTTGGCATTGTTCCATTGGGGTCCCCAGGCTCAGTCTGATGGTTAGTTGTAAGTATCAACATCTCTATTAGTCAGATGCTGGCAGAGCCTCTCAGGGGACATCTATACCAGTCTCCTGTCAAGAAGCACTTCTTGGTATCAGCAGTAGTGTCACGGTTACAGTGTCTGCAGATGGGATGAATCCCTAGGTGGGGATGCCTTTCCTTCAGTCTCTGCTCCATTTTCTGTCCCTGTATTTCCTTTAGACAGGGATAATTCTGGGTTAAATATTTTAAGATGAGTGGGTGGCCCCATCCCTCACCTGAGGACCATGCCTATTTACTGTAGGTGTTTTCTACAGGTTTTATTCCACTTTGCTGGGTATTTTGGTGAATGTCTTCCTCATTGGGTCTTGGGAACTTCTCACTTCCCTGGTATCTGGGACATTCTAGTGGCTCCCTGAAGTTCCCAATCCCCCACTGCTACACATTTCTGTTCATTTTCCTGACCCCCTAGACTTCTCACCTGTCCCTTCCAATACTTGATCCTGCCCCCTATTCCCTTGCCCCTCCTCTCTCCCTCCCAGGTTCTATTGACAAGTGTCCTTTGCCTTACAAAAGCTTTTCAATTTTTTGAGGTCCCATTTGTCAATTATTGATCTGTAGATTGCTTTTGGTAAAATGACCATTTTTACTATGTTAATCCTGCTGATCCACAATCATGGGAGACCTTTCCATCCTCTGAGTTCTTCTTTGATTTCATTCTTCAGAGACACATAGTTCTTTTCATACAGATCATTCACTTCCTTGGTTAAAGTCACACCAAGATATTTTATATTATTTTTGACTACTGTGAAGAGTTTTCTTTCCATAATTTCATTCTCTGCCCATTTATTCCTTGTGTACAGGGAGGCTTCTGATTTATTTGAGTTAATTTTAGATTCAGCCAGTTTGCTGAAGTTGTTTATCAGTTGTAGATCAGAAGTTCTCTTTCTTTGTTGGGTCTTTGTGTGGTTTAGGTATCAGCATAACTGTAGATTTGTAGAAAAAATTAAGTAGTTTTCTTTATGTTTCTATATTGTGGAATGGTTGGGAGCTATTGGTATTAGGTCTTCTTTGAAGCTATGATAGAATTCTGCACTAAAACCATCTGGCACTGGGCATTTTTTTGGTTGGGAGACTTTTAATGACTGCTTCTATTTCTTTAGAGGTTATGGAATTTTTGGATGATTTATTTGATCTGGATTTAACTTTGGTATCGGGTATGTATCTAGAAAATTGTCCATTTCATCTAGATTTTCCAGTTTTGTTGAGTATAGGCTTTTGTAGTAGTATCTGATGATTTTTTAAATTTCTTCAGTTTCTGTTGTTATATCACACCTTTCAGTTTTGATTTTATCAATTTTGATACTGTCTGTGCTTTCTGGTTAGTCTGGCTAAAGATTTATCCATCTTGTTGTTTTGTCAAAAAAACAACTCCTGGCTTTGTTGATATTTTTGTATAGTTCTCTTTGTTTCTAGTTGGTTAATTATTTCCCACTGTCTATTCTTCTTGAGTGTATTTGCTTCTTTTTGTTTTAGAGCTTTCAGATGTGCTATTCAAGCTGCTCTGAATTCTTTATTAAACCACTCAGAGACATGAGTTTTCCTATTAGCCCTGCTTTCTTTGTGTCTCATAAGTTTCAGTATGCTGCATTAAATTCTAAAATGTCTTTAATTTCTTCCCTGACCAAGTTATCATTGAGTACAGAGTTGTTCAGCTTCTGTGAGTATGTGGGTTTTCTCTTGTTTTTCTTGTTATTGAAGACAAGCCTTAGTCAGTGGTGATCTGATGGGATGTATGGGATTATTTCAGTCTTTTTGTATTGGTTGAAGCTTGTTTTGTGTCCGATTATATGGTTAATTTTGGAGAAGGTACCATGAGGTGCTGAGAAGGAGCTATATTCTTTTGTTTTAGGGTGAAATGTTCTGTAAATATTTTAAATACATTTGGTTCATAAATTCTATTAGTTTCACTGTGTCTCTGTTTAGTTTTCTATTTCCATGATGTGTCCATTGCTGAGAGCGGAGTATTGAAGTCTCCCACTATTATCGTGGGAGGTTCAATGTGTGCTTTGAGCTTTAGTAACATTTATTTTACAAATGTGGGTGTCTTTGCATTTAGGGCATAGATGTTCAGAATTGAGAGTTCACCTTAGTAGATTTTTCCTGTGCTAAGTATGAAGTGTCCTTCCTCATCTTTTTGATAACTTTTTGTTGAAAGTCAATTTTATTTAATATTAGAATGTCTACTCCAGCTTGTTTCTTGGGACCATTTTCTTGGAAAATTTTTGTCCAGCCTTTTACTCTGAGATAGTGTCTGTTTTTGTCACTGAGGTGTGTTTCTTGTATGCAGCCAAATGCTGGGTCCTGTTTATATATGCAGCCTGTTAGTCTATGTTTATTTACTGGAGAATTGAGTCCATTAATTTTGAGAGATATTAAGGACCAATAATTGTTGCTTTTTCTTATTTTGTTGTTAGAGTTAGAGTTATGTTTTTGTGGTTCTCTTTTTTGGATTTGTTGTGAGAAGATTAAGCTATTGGTTTTTCTTCATTGTAGTTTACCTCCTTCTGTTTTCCTCTGTAGGGCTGGTTTAGTGGAAAGATAATGTTTGAATTTGGTTTTGCCATGAAATATCTTGGTTTTTCCATCAATAGTAATTGAGAATTTTGCTGAGTATAGTAGCCTGGCCTGTCATTTGTGTTCTCTTAGAATCTATATGACATCTACCCAAGATCTTCTGGGTTTTATAGTCTCTAGTGAGAATTCTCATGTAATTCTGATAGGTCTGCCTTTACATGTTATTTGAACTTTTCCCCTTATAGTGTTAATATTTTTTATTCTGTGAGTTTAGTGTTTTAATCATTATGTGACAGGAAGAATTTCTTTTCTGGTCTAATCTATTTGGTGTTTTATATGCTTCTTGTGTGTTTATATGCAACTCTTTATTTATGTTAGGGTAGTTTTTTCCTATGATTTTGTTGACTATATTTACTAGCCTTTTGAATTGGAAGTCTTTACTCTCTTTTATACTAATTATTCAAAGGTTTGATCTTTTCATTGTGTCCTGAATTTTTTGGATGTTTTGGGTTAGGAGCTTTTTGCACTTTGTATTATCTTTCATTGTTGTGTCAAGTCAATGTCTTCTATAGTATCCTCTATTCCTGAGATTTTTTTCTTCTATCTCTTATATTCTATTGGAGATGCTTGTGTCTGTGTCTTCTGATTTCTTTCCTAGGTTTTCCATCTCCAAGAGTGTCTCCAATTTTTGAATTTTTTATTTTTTATATTTCCATTTTTAGATTCTAGGCTGTTTTGTTCAATTCCTTCACCTGTTTGGTTGTGTTTTCCTGTATTTCTTTAAGGGATTTATGTGTTTTGTCTGTAATGACTTCTACTTGTTTACCTGTTTTCTCCCTAGCACCAGGGAAGGCAGAAATGAGCAGATTCCCAGAAATCTTCTTGAGTTATGGGATTTAGTGAGGACTTCTTTCTTGAAAAGTAAGATAGAAAGGTATAATAGAAGACAGCTGATATCAATTTCTGGTCTATAGATGAAATGTGCACAGATATGAAAACATATAGAATACACACACACATAAAATATTTTTAGGTGTGAACTCTTTGTTGAACATAAAGAGAGCTATATGTTTTAGTCTGGCTTACAAAATCTTTCCTATCCATACTTGGCAGTGTTCATGGAAGTGACATACTCTGAACTGTTTCCTGTGATAGTATTATGTTCTAATGAATATTATAGGCTCTTATTGAAGAAGAGTAACTCCTTAGCAATTTGTTTGTGCAGGTTTCTTGCTTTGTTTCTTTTTTTTTTTCATAGATTTGTATGCAAGCATACAACACATTACCATCCCTCTCTAGTAATGAAAACCTTTCTACCTTATTCTTATTTTCAGACTTTGCTAAGGAGTTATTGAGCTTTGAAACAGCTTCTGCTAAGCCTTTCATTATAAATTTCCTTCACAGCTTTTATCACAAGGCAAGAAAAACTCTCTTGACTCCTTTCCTTCATTACAATGTCTCTACAAAAAAGACTTTTTGACTATTATCATTATAAAGATTCACTACTCTATGTGTTTTGTTGAATGAAGGACTGACACATTGATTGTGATTGCATTTCTTATCAATGGTACCTCTCTTCTCCCCACTGTAATGAAAAATTCCTCTTCTATCCATTGATGTTTTTCTAATGCTCAGAAAAGTTTCTAAAATATAATAACTACTCAATAGCTATTGCTAAATGAGAAGAGGAATGAATAAGTTTTGTTTGTGTTATTGAGTTTGATGGTACCATGGATAAACATCTGGGATTTTCCAGTAGGAAACTAGCAAGTAATCTTTGTGTAATATATACACTTTGGATTTATTTACACAAAATTGAATAGAGTGAATAAAGATGCAGGAAAGAGTTTAGTGAGACCACAAACATTCTTTGATATTTTATGTGGAAGGGTGAAGACATTTTTGGTTTAAGCAACAGTTCTGTTCCTATTATAGCTTTGATGCTATTAGGTATGAATAATTTTAATTGGATACTTTTTTGTTTATGAATATTATTTTATTGAAAAATAACAAGATCAACAAATATCTAGCAAAGTAAATAAAAGGAAGGAAAAGGAGGTTGAAAATAAAACTAGAGATGAAAATGGAGACATGATTACTGAGAAATTTTCAAGGATCATAAAAATATGTAGTTTAAATAACTATATTCCTCTAAACTAAAAAGGTAGAAAAGAAAAATCAATTATTTTCAAGATTTCTATGGCTTTCCAAAGCTAACTAATGATGAGATAATTAATTTAAATGGGCCCATAGGATTCAGAAAAATACAGGTCGTAGTCAAAAATCTCCTAATTAAAAACCACCTAGGACCAGATGTATTTTCCCAGAAAATATTATTAGGTTTTCAAAGAACTAACACCAGTACCCCCTAAATTATTTAGAAAAAGGGAAAATGAAGGAAACATTTTCCAATTCTTTTTATGAAGCTAGTATTATTTTACTATGATACCCAAACAAGATAAAACAAACAAACCAAAACAAATGGAAAACAATGAGCTAATATTTCTGATAAATGTTCTCAATAAAATACATGCAAACTGAATTCAAGACATCTAAAAGATTATCCATGAAGATCAAGTAGGCTTCATCCAGTGCATTCAAGAATGATTCAACATATGTAATTCAAAAAATATAACCCACTACATAGACTCAAAAAGGCATAAGTCACATGATCATTTCATTAAATTCAGAAAAGGCTTTTGACAAAGTGCAACATCTTTTCATGATAAAAGTCTTAGGGACTATAGGGTTATCGGTAACAAACTTTAATATAATAAAGACAGTTTTCCCAGCCCCTCTGAATAAAAAGAAACTCAAAGTGTTCCCATTAAAATTAGGAACAGAACAAAACAAAGTTGTGAACTCTTCCCTCTGCTGTCCAGTATAGTGCTTGAAGTCTTAGGTAGAGTGAAGGAGACAAAGGAATATAAATACAAAAGAAAGAAGTCAAAGTATCCTTATTTACATATGTTATGATTCTATACATAAAAGACCCTAAAGTTGTTAGCAGACTAGTCTTACAACTAAGAAACCCATTTAAGGAAATAGCAAAATTCAAAATTAATGTGTGTCATCCCATATACAAATGACAAATCCACAGAGAAAGAAATCAGGGAAACTGCTTCATTCACAATAGCCTTAAAAATATGTGTTAGGTATTTTTTCCTAACAAAGGAAGTAAAAACAATCAAACAAAGAAAACAAACAAAAAATACATTTATAATGGAAACATTAAGATACTGAAAAAATTGAAGAAGATTCCAGAAGATGAAAAAATTTCTTATGCTCGTGAGTTGATAGGATTAATATGGTGAAAATAGCTATCCTACCACAAACAATCTACATATTCAAAACAAAACTCCAACACAATTATTTACAAAAATTTAAAAAAAAACACTACATTTTATATGGAAACACAAACAGCCTAGAGTAGTTTAGATGATACCTGACAGTAAAAAACATTTCTATTTCCCCTGGCAATGGGCAAAGAGAAACCATATTAAGATATTCTTAATATTAATCATAAGCAGAGCAGAATGGCATACCACACTGCCATATTCACAGACATGCTCTCTAATGAATGGTCAAGTAGGTTATAGACACTCTTTTGCCTTCACACTGTGTACAACAGAGGGGGGATTTTAACCAGGGGTCTGCCAATCAAGTGGCCAGCTGGAAGCAGGAGGCACCACAATGTGCAGGTGTTTCGTGGTCAGATGGGAAAAGAAGAGAAGTGGAACAGTTTGAGCATTATGAAGAGAAATGGAATTAGAGAGTCAAGGATTTAGAGAAATAGCCTGTTATGTGTTACCAGCCCCTGGGACCATGGTGAGATCCCAATCCATGCTGAAACTGAGGGTCATGTCTGAGTCTGTGGCAACATGGCAGAAGTCAGTGTCAATGTCCATGGCTTATATTATCACTAGAGAACTTGGGAATGTCCCTGGTTCGGGCAGCGGGAGGGGACCACCTCACTGTCCAGGGTTTGGGCATAACTGGCTCCGTCCCTCAGTGGATGTGGTTCTCTGGAGAGCTGGCCCCATTTCTCATAAGCATTCAGGAGAGTGAGTGGGTCCTACCCCTCGACCAGGCAGCACAGTAGAGCTGGTCCTGGTGATGGGGTTGTGAGAGAGCTAGCCCTGAGGGCATGAGTGTGAAAGAGCTGACCCTGCCACTCATCTTCTTTAAGGTGGCATGGGCAGAGAGGTGATCTGTATACCCTTCCTCCTTACCACCTCCCTCAGTCAGGAAAGCTGCCCACAGCTGTGGTCATGAGGTCAGTAGAGCTAGCTATATTGTTCTTCATGAACCTCATCACTTGGGAGAGCAGGCTCTGCACCTAATATTGACAGCACATCAAAACTGGTGGGGTGAGTCAGTGCTGAGGGCAAAAGCTTGGAAGAGCTAGCCCAATGACTAGTCTGCAGTGAGGTGGAGTGGGTGCAGGGTGATGCCTTCCTCAACTTGCTCCTAGGAGAACTGGTCCTGAGGTCATGGAAGTGGGTGATCTGGCCCTAACCCTCACCTTCTGCAGCACTGGGGAGAATGGGCCCTGTACTTTGGCTGGACAGCACAGCAGGGCTGTTCCAAAGCTGTAGGATCTCCATAACACAGGACAACAACAGGGTAACTGTGAAGAGTCCTGGAGAAGATCCAATATTAATAATATAACAGAAGCCAGTAGCCTTGAACCAGACCAATGACTCATTCCAATGCAAATTTGCAAGTAAGGAAGTATGGACAAAAAGGGTATACTGTGGGACACACAATAGCACACTACAGGTTCTACAACGATATTTTTCTTTTCCTTTTATTTTTATTGGATATTTTATTTACATTTCAGATGTTATCGTCTTTCGCCATTCACACCCCCCCCCCCGCCCAGGAACCCCATATCCCATTTTCCCTCCTCCTGCATCTATGAGGATGTGCACCCACCCACCAACTCCCATCTCATCACCCTCGAATTTCCCCATACTGGGGCACCAGGCCTTCAAGAGAACAGAGATCTCCTTTCCTACTTATGCCCAACAAGGCCATCCTCTCCTACATATACAGCTAGAGCCATGGATCACTCACTATATGCTCCCATGCTGGTGGTATAGACCCTGGGAGCTCTGGTTGGTTGGTATTGTTCTTCTCCCCATGGGGTTGCAAACTCTTTTAGCTCCTTCAGTCTTCTCTCTAACTCCTCCATTGGTAACCCCATGATCAATTCAATAGTTAGCTGTGAGCATCTACCTCTGTATATGTCAGGCTCTGGCAGACTTAAGAAGACAGCTATATCAGGCTTCTTCTGGCATTCACATCAGTGTCTGTCTTTGGTGACTGCACATGGGATGGATACCCAGGTGGAATAATCTCCAGACTGGCCCCTACTTCAGTTTCTGTCCCACATGTTGAATCCATATTTACTCCAAAGCACACACACTGTGGTTTTCCTTCTTCATGTGCTTCATGTGGTCTGTGAGTTGTATCTTGGGTATTGCGATCTTTTTGGCTAATATCAAATTATCAATGAGTACATACCATGTGTGTTCCTTTGTGATTGGGTTATATCACTCAGGATGATATTTTCTAGTTCCATCCATTTGCCTACCAATTTTTCAAATTCATTGTTTTTAATAGCTGAGTAATACTACATTGTGTAAATATACCACATTTTCTGTATCCATTCCTCTGTTGAGGGACATCTGGGTTCTTTCCAGCTTATGGCTATTATAAATAAGGCTGCTATGAACATAGTGGGGCATATGACCTTGTTATATGTTGGAGCATATTCTGGGTATATGCCCAGGAGGGGTATAGCTGAGTCCTCAGATGGTAATATGTCCAATTTTCTGAGGAACGGACAGACTGATTTCCAAGGTGGTTGCGCCATCTTGCAATCCCACCAACAATGGAGGAGTGTTCCTCTTTCTCCACATCCTAGCCAGCATCTACTATCACCTGAGTTTTTGATCTTAGCCATTCTGACTGGTGTGAGGTGGAATCTCAGAGTTGTTTTGATTTGCATTTCCCTGATGACTAAGGATGCTGAACATTTCTTTAGTTGCTTCTCGGCCATTCGCATTTCCTCAGTTGAGAATTTCATTGGAGTTTCCTCAGTTCAGTATTCTTTGTTTAGTTCTGAGGTCCCATTTGTCAATTTTTGACTTAGAGCTATGAGTTTTCCTCTTAGCACTGTTTTCATCAAGTCCCACAAGTTTTGTTATAATGTGTCCTCATTTTCATTCAATTCTAAAAAGTCTTTAATTTTCTTCTTTATTTCTTCCTTGACCAAGTCATCATTGAGTAGATCATGGTTCAGTTTCCATGTGTATGTGGGCTTTACATTGTTTTTCACATTATTGATGACCAGTCTTAGTCCGTGGTGATATGATAGGATGCAAGTGATTATTTTAATGTTTTTGTATCTGATGAGGCCTGTTTTGTGACCAATTATATGGTCTGTTTTGGAGAAGGTACTACAAGGTGCTGAGAAAAAAGGTATATGCTTTTGTTTTAGGATGAAATGTTCTGTATATTTCTATTAAATCCATTTTGTTCATAAGTTCTCATAATTTTAATGTGCTTCTGTTTAATTTCTGTTTCCATGATATGTCCATTGATGAGAGTGGGATGTTGAAATTCCCCACTATTATTGTTTGAATTGTAATGTGTCCTTTGAGCTTTAGTAAAGTTTCTTTTATAAATGTCGGTGCCCTTGCATTTGGAGCATAGATGTTCAGAATTGAGAATTCGTCTTGACAGATTTTTCCTTTGACAATTATGAAGTATCTTTCTTTATCTTTTTTGTTAACTTCTGGTTGAAAGTAGATTTTATTCAATATTAGAATGGCTACTCTAACTTGTTTCTTGGGACCATTTGCTTGGAAAATTTTTTCCATCCTTTTACTCTTAGGTAGTGTTTGCTTTTGTTACTGCGGTATATTTCCTGTATGCAGCAAATATCTGAGTCATGTTTATGTATCCAGTCTGTTAGTCTATGTCTTTTTATTTGGGAATTAAATCCATTGATGTTAAGAGATATTAAGAAAAATGATTGTTGCTTCTGGTTATTTTTGTTAATAGAGGTAGAATTATGTTTGTGTAGCTATTTTATTTTTGGTTTTTTGGAAAATGATTACTTTCTTGCTTTTTCTAGGTTGTAGCTTCCCTCCTTGTGTTGGAAATTTCCATCTATTATTCATTGAAGTACTGGATTTGTGGAAAGATATTGTATAAATTTGTTTTTGTCATGGAATATCTTGGTTTCTCCTTCTATAATAATGGAGAGATATAGTAGTCTGGGATGGCATTTGTGTTCTCTTAGGGTCAGTATGACATCTGTCTCTGATGAGAATTCTAGTGTAATTCTGATAGATCTGCATTTATATGTTACTTGACCTTTTGTCTTACTGCTTTTAGTATTTTTTCTTTGGTTTGTGCATTTGATGTATTGATGGGAGGAATTTCTTTTCTGGTCTGGTCTATTTGGAGTTCTGTAGGCTTCCTGTATGTGCATGGACATCTCTTACTTTAGGGTAGGAATGTTTTCCTGTATAATTTTGTTGAAAGTATTTACTGGTCCTTTAAGTTGGGAATCTTTACTCTCTTCTATACCTTTTGTTTTTAGGTTTGGTCTTCTCATTGTGTTCTAGATTTCCTGGATGTTTTGGGTTAGGAGCATTTTGCATTTTGCATTTTCTTTGACATTTGTGTCAATGTTTTCCATGAACATGAGATTCTCTCTTCTATCTCTTGTATTCTGTTGGTGATGCTTGCATCCAAGACTCCTGATCTCTTTCCCAGGTTTTCTATCTCCTGTGTAGTCTCTATTTGAGATTTCTTTATTGTTTCTACTTCCATATTTAGATCCTGGATGCCTTCATTCAATTCCTTCACCTGTTTGGTTGTGTTTTCTTGTAATTCTTTAAGTGATTTTTGTGTTTTCTCTTTAAGGGCTTCTACCTATTTACCTGTGTTCTCCTGTATTTCTTTAAGGGAGTTATTTATGTCAATCTTAAAGTCCTTTATCATCATCATGAGAAGTGATTTTAATTCTAAATCCTGCTTTTCCAATGTGGTGGGGTGTCCAGGACTTGCTATGGTGGAACAACTGTGTTCTGATGATCCCAGGTAACTTTGGTTTCTGTCGATTATGTTCTTGCTCTTGCCTTTGCTGTCTGGTTATCTCTAGTGTTACCTTCACTCACTGTCTCTGACTAGAGCCTGTCTTTTCAGTTATCTTGCTTGTATCAGAGCTCCTCAGAGTCTACCTGTCTCTGTGATCCTGTGATTCTGAGCTTCTGGGACTCAGGCTGCCTCTTGGATCCTGAAATTGTGCTGCTCTGAATGCAGTGGTTCCTCTGCTGCTCTGAGTGCAGTAGTTCCTCTAGGATGGTTCAGGAAATGTTTTCTTCTAGGGAGCAGATTGGTAGGTGTCTGCCCCAGCCAAAAGGGCCAAGTGAAGGGCAGAAGGGGAGTGGTATACTGGAGGGGTGGGGTTTGGGTGGATGATGGTATGAGTGTCCCAGGCTCCCATTTACAGCTTTGGGGAACAGGGTTGTGAGGGCGTGTTCTTACCACCTGCTTTGAGTGTAGTGGTTCCTCTAGGATGGTTCAGGATATGGTGTCTTCATGGGAGCAGCCATGAGATGTGTTCAGTACTTTGTTTTTGTTATTGTTGATTTTGTTTCCTAGTATGTTTTACTGGGGGCCAGTTGCAAGGACAAAGGAGAGATATAAAGGGACTGGCAAGATGAGTGGGCATCACGTGAAACATAAAATATCAATAAAAGTGTTAAAAATTGTAGGAGTTGTCAACATCCTAAATTTCATGTTATGCTACAGAGCTATAGCAATTAAAACAACACAATACTAGTATAAAATGAGACTCATTAGATGAATAGATTAGAATTGATAAGCCCACAGTCCTACAGTCCTGATTTTTAACCAAGACCAAGAATACACTTGGAAAGTAGACATTATCTTTAACAACAGGTGCTGCTCAAACTTGATAGATTTGTTTGGAAGAATGAATCTTAACCTAAGACACAACCTAAGACCTGGTGCTGACTGATAGAAAAGGATGTAGGGAAGTAGGGAATCAGCCTAAATTCATTGATCTGAGAATGGATTTCCTGAACAGGTCTTTTATGGGATGAAATTTAAATATGGCAGTGTTTTTTTTTTTTTTTTTTTTCTAATTCGGCTGCTTCCCAAATAATTGAAATGAAGAACCATTAGTTAATTCAACAAGCTTTAAACACAATGACTGAGAAGATGTTTCTAACACTCTATGCTGTCTAGCTACTTCACAGCCACATGCCCTGAGTTACTTGCATTTAATCTCATCTTTGTTCACTCTGTTGTAACTATCTGTCCTCATAGAAAACTCCCTTGATGACTTCTCCTCATACTTGACCTCATTGAAACTGTCTCCTCTTCCTTCCTTTCTACAATCTATCACAGTCAACACCAGGACTTACTTTGTAGTCCTTAATTCATTTACAGCTGATTTTTATTCAGGGTAAGAAGTAAAGATCAAGATTCATTCTTCTCGACATTCATCTCCCTTGTCATACATGAGCTACTTCTCCCCGGCATTTCTTCCTGGGACACTTGGTTGCCATCAGATGTCCAGCCTTTCTATTTCCTTTGCCCAGACATTGGCTGTTCAGCTTTTTATTAATCAGTCAGTAGCAATACCTGGGATTTTTTTTATACCACATTGATACAGAAGATTCTTTAACATTCATGATAATGTCCATATGGAGACTGTAGCTACATCTTAGAGCACAGAAATCAGAATCTGAATACACAGTGCACAAGGCCAACATCAAACTGAATTTTATATGATAAGAATTAAGAGCAAAAAATAAGCAAACTTATGGAAATTTATGAAGCTAAAAATTTCTTTACAGCAAGAGCCACCATTGTTCCACCGAGGAAGCAGCCTAGAGTGTATCTTTACCAGCTATAATTTTATTTTATTTATTTATTGGTAATTTTATTTATTGATATTTCAAATATTGTCCCCCTTCATGGTTTCCCCTCCACAAACTCCCTATACCATTCCTCTCCCCACTCTTCTATGAGTGTGCTCCCCACCCACCCACTCCTACCTAACCACCCAAGCATTCTCTTCTACTGGGTCATCGAGTCTTCACAGGACCAAGGACCTCCACTCCCATTGATGCCAGATAAGGCCATCCTCTGCTACATATGCAGCTGGAGCCATGGGTCCTTCCATTAGTACTTTTTGGTTTGTGGTTTTGTCCCTGGGATCCCAGGGGTTCTAGTTGGTTGATACTGTTGTTCTTCTTATGGGGTGGCAAATTCCTTCAGCTTCTTCAGTCCTTCCCCTAACTCCTCCATTGGAGTCTCCATGCTCAGTCTGATAGTTGGCTGAGAGCACCCACATCTGTAGTGGTCAGACTCTTGCAGAGCCTCATAGGGGACAGTTATACCAGGATCTTGTCAACAAGTTCTCCTTGGCATTAGCTATAGTGTCTAGGTTTGGTGTCTGCAGATGGGTTGGATCCCTAGTAGGGGAAGTCTCTGAATTGCCTTTTCTTTAGTCAGTACTCCACTCTTTGTGCCTCTATTTCCTTTAGAGAGAAGCAATTCTAGATTAACATTTTTGAGATGGGTGGATGGCCTTATCCCTCAAACAAGGGCCATGTCTAACCACTGGATATAGTCTCTACAACTTTGTTGGGTATTTCAGTTAATGTCATCTCCATTGAGTCCTGGGAATCTCGTGATTCCCTGGCATCTGGGACTTTCTAGTGGCTACCCCTGGTTCACAATCCCACATTGAGACATGCCTACTTTCAATTTCCTGGCTCTCCATACTTCTGCCCTGTCTCCTAAAACATCTGATCCTGTCCCACTTTGTTCCTCTCCCTCTTCCATCTCTCCAAGTTCCCTCAGTCCCTTTACCTCCCATGATTATTTTGCTCCCCCTTCTAAGACACTTTTGTCTTCCTTCTTCTTGAGTTTCAAGATTGTCTGTGAGTTTTATTGTGGGTATTCTGAACATTTATGCTAATATACACATATCAGTGAGTACATACCATGTGTATTCTTTTGTGACTGGATTACCTCATTCAGGATGATCTTTTTCTAGTTTCATCCATTTGCCTGTGAATTTCATGAAGTCATTGTTTTTGTAGCTGAGAAGTACTCCATTGGTAAATGTATCACATTTTCTGTATCCATTCCTCTGTTGAAGGACATCTCTGTTTTTTTCCAGCTTCTGGCTACTATAAATAAGGCTGCTATGAACATAGTGGAGCATGTGTTCTTGTTATATATTGAAGCATCTTTTGGGTATATTCCTGGGAGTGGTATAGCTGGGTCCTCAGGTAGAACTATTTCCAATTTTCTGAAGAACCACCAGACTGATTTCCAGAATGTTTATACCAGCTTTCAGTCTCACCAGTAATGGAGGAGTGTTCCTCTTTCTCCACATCCTTGCCAGCATCTGCTGTTACCTGAGTTTTTATCTTAGCCATTCTGAATGGTGTGAGGTGGAATCTTAGGATTGCTTTGATTTGCATTTCCCTGATGGACTAAGTATATTTAACATTTCTTTAGGTGCATCTCTGCCATTCAGAATTCCTCAATTAAGAACTGTTTAGCTCTGTATCCCATTTTTTAATAGGGTTATTTGGTTCTCTAAAGTCTAACTTCTTGAGTTCTTTGAATAGTTTGTATATAGCCCTCTATCAGAGGTAGGGGTGGTAAAGATCGTTTTTCAATCTGAAGGTTGACGTTTTGTCCTATTGATAGTGTCTTTTACCTTATAGAAGTTTTTCAATTTTATGAAAAACTTAGAGCATAAGCCATTGGTGTTCTGTTCAGGAAAATTTCCCCATGCTCAAGAGTTTGAGGTTTTTTCCCATTTTTCTTCTATTAGATTCAGCATATCTGAATTTATGTGGAGGCCATTAATCCACTTGGAATTGAGCTTTTTACAAGGAGATAAAACTGGATCCATTTGCATTCTTCTACATGCTGTCCACCAGTTGAAACATTACCATTTGTTGAAAATTCTGTCTTTTTTCCGCTGGATGGTTTTGGTTTCTTTGTCAAAGATCAAATGACCATAGGGGTATGGGTTTATTTCTGGATCTTCAATCCTATTTCATTGATCTACCTGCCTGTCCCTGTACCAATACCATGTGGTTTTTATCACTATTGCTGTGTAGCTTGAGGTGAGGGATGGTGATTTCCCCAGAAATTCTTTTGTTTTTGAGAATATTTTCGCTATCCTGGGATTTTTGTTATTCCAGATGAATTGAGAATTCCTTTTTCTATCTCTATGAAGAATTGAGTTGAAATTTTGTTGGGGATTCCAATGAATCTGTAAATTGCTTTTGGTAAGATGCCATTTTTACTATGTTTATAATGCCAATCTACGAGAATTGGAGATCATTCCATCTTTGGAGGTCTTCTTCGATTTCTTTCTTTAAGACTTTGGAATTCTTGTCATAGAGATCTTTCCCTTGCTTGTTAGTGTCACACCAAGGGTATTATTATTGTTATTGTTATTGTTATTATTATTATTATCATTTGTGATGATTGTGAAGGATGATGTTTCTCTAATTTCTTTCTCAGCCCATTTATCCTTTTAGTAGAGGAAGGCTACTGATTATATCTAGCCACTTTGTTGAAATTGTTTATTAGGTACAGGAGTTCTCTGCTGGAATTTTTGGGGTCACTTGACTATACTATCCTATCATCTGCAAATAGTGAGATCTTGACATCTTCCTTTCCAATTTGCATTCCCTTTGACCACCACTTTTGTCCAATTGATCTGAATTTTGAATACTATATTGAATAGATAAGGACAGAGTGAGCAGCCCTGTTTAGTCCTTGATTTTAGTGTGATTGCTTTAATTTCTCTCATTTTAGTTTGTTGTTGGCTAGTGGTTTGTTGTATATTGCTTTTATTATGTTTACATATAGGCCTCAAGTTCCTGAGTTTTCCAAGACTTTTAACATAAAGGGGTGTTGTATTTTGTCATATGCCTTTTCAGCACCTAATGAGATGATCACGTGGTTGTTTTTCTTTTAATTTGTTTACATAGTGGGTTACATTGTTGGATTTCCATGTATAGAATGATTCCTACATCTCTGGGATGAAGCCTACTTGATCATAGTGAATGATCATTTTGATATATTCTTGGATCATTTTGCGAGAATTTTATTGAGTATTTTTGCATTGTTATACACACATCTATGTCAAATAATGACAATATTGGTGTGGAGATAGGAAAGGGGAACATTTATTCACTGCTCCTGGGAATGTACACTGGTACACCCACTATGGGAATCAATGTAGACATTCTGAAAACAAATAAGTGAATGAACAGAAATAAGACAAAAAATAAAAATAGATCTGCCACATAATCCAGCTATACTATTCTTGGTTTTATATCCAAAGAATTATCCTACTGTGGAGATACCTCCTCATCCATGTTCACTGTTGCTCTATCTTTAATAGCCAGGAAATTGAAAAAGTCTAGATGTCCATCAATTGATGTGAACAAGTGAAAACCTGCTATATTTAAAGAGTAAAATATATAATTCTGCTACAAAGAAACATTAAATTATAAAATTCACTCTTTAATGGATGGAATTGGTAACCATCCTTCTGCATGAGATAATTCAGATCTAAAAAGACTAATATTAATTGTTTTTTCTCATTTTTGTGTGTTAGCTTTGCAACTTCAGATATATGTGCTTCATTTGGGACATGCATATAGGTTGGAAATTAGTAAGGAGAAATGGTAGAGAATCTTCCTAAGAATAGAATATAATAAGCAGTGGAATAAAATGTTAAGGTAAGAAAGTTAAACTTGGTGTGAAGATGAAAAGGTGTTATCTGTTTAGACACTCAAAATACAGTTAGGTTTGGCTGACTGCACCTGCACTGATTCATTCATTTTTGTGATTCTATCCAAGCTCACACTAGGTTATGGGACACAGAGCTTACAGGAAAATTTCATAGCACAATATTTTCAGGTTACAAAAATTTAGTTACCTCAAGGCCAGTGGCATAGGACCCTTCCTGTCTGCTCCTGTGCCTGGAGCAGACCTAAGGCTTCAGGTTTACACCCAATTCCCCAAAACCCAGATGAGGCTGGACTCCCAGGAGCTCTAACACATAGGAACACAGGACAATAGGATCACAGTATATCAGGAGCTTGGGCAAACCAGATTTCAGGAGCCCAGAAGCAGCCTGACTCCCAGGAGCTATCACAACCAGGGTCTCAGGATCACAGGATCACAGAGAAGCTGGATTCTGAGGAGTTCTGACACTGCCAAGAAAACAGGACAGACAGGCTCCAGTCAAAGATAGTGAGTGAAGGTAGCACTAGAAATAACCATATATCAAAAGGCAAGAGCAAAAACATAAGCGACAGAAACCAAAGCTACTTGGCATCATCAGAACCTAGTTTTCCCACCATAGTAAGTCCTGAATACCCGATGACACCAGAAAAGCAAGATTCATATTTAAAATAACTTCCCATGATGATGATAGAAGACATTAAGAGGACATAAATAAATAACTTTCTCAAAGAAATACTGGAGAACACATGCAAACAGGTAGAAGCCCTTAAAGAGAAAACACAAAAATCACTTAAAGAATTACAAGAAAACACAACCAAACAGGTGAAGGAATTGAACAAAATCATCCAGGATGTAAATATGAAAGTAGAAACAATAAAGAAATCTCAAATAGAGACTATACAGGAGATAGAAAACTAGGAAAGAGATCAGGAGTCATGGATACAAGCATCACCAACAGAATACAAGGGATAGAAGAGAGAATCTCATGTGCAGAAGATACCTTGGAAAACATTGACACAACTGTCAAAGAAAATACAAAATGTGAAAAACTCCTATCCCAAAGTATCCACAAAATACAGGACACAATGAGAAGACAAAACCTAAGGATAATAGATATAGAAAGAAGTAAAGATTCCCAAATTAAAGGACCAGTAAATATTTTCAAAAAATTATAGAAGAAAACTTTCCTAACCTAAAGAAAGAGATGCCTGTGGACATACAAGAAGCCTATAGAACTCCAAATAGACTAGATTAGAAAAGAAATTCAACCCGTCACTTAATAATTAAAACACAAAATGCACAAAATAAAGAAAATATAAAAAGCAGTAAGGAGAAAATGGTCAAGAAACATATAAATGAAGGCGTATAAGAATTACATCAGACTTCTCAACAGAAGATCCTGGACAGATGTCATAAAGATCCTAAGAGAACACAAATGCCAGCCCAGGCTATACCCTGCAAGACTCTCAATTGCCATAGATGGAGAAACCAAGAAATTACATGACAAAACCAAATTTCCACAATATCTTCCCACAAATCCAGCACTTCAAAGGATAACTGATGGAAAACTCCAACATAAGGAGGGAAACTACAACCTAGAAAAATCAAAAAAGTAATATTACAACAACCCAAAAGAAGATAGCTACAAAGACATAATTCCACCTCTATTAACAAAAATAACATAAGCAACAATTATTTCTCCTTAATATCTCTTATCACCAGTGGACTCAATTCCCCAACAAAGAGGCATAGACTAACAGAGTAGATATGTAAACAGGACCCAACATTTTGCTGCATACAGGAAAGGCACCTCAGTGACAAAGACAGATACTATCTCAAAATAAAAGGCTGAAAAACAATTTTCCAAGGAAATGGTGCCAAGAAGAAGCCTGGAATAGCCATTCTAATATCAAACAAAATTGACTTTCAACCAGAAGTTATAAAAAAAAAAAAAAAAGAATGGACACTTCATACTCATCAAAGGAAGAATCAACCATGATGAAATCTCAGTTCTGAACATCTATGCTCCAAATGCAAGGGCACCCACATTCATAAAAGAACTTTACTAAAGCTCAAAGTACACATTGCCCCTCACACAATAATAGTGGGAGACTTCAATACCCCACTCTCAGCAATGGACAGGTCATGGAAACAGAATCTAAACAGAAACACAGTGCAACTAAGTGAAGTTATAAATAAAATGGATTTAGCAGATATTTATAGAACATTTCCTTCTAAAAAAAAGATATACATTCTTCAAAGCACTTCATGGTACGTTCTCCAAAACTGACCATATAATTGATCACAAAACAGGACTCAACAATTATAAGAAGATTGAAATAATCTCATGCGTCCTATCAGATCACCATGGGCTAACGATGGTCTTCAAGAATGATAAAATCAATGTAAAGTCCACATACACATGGAAACTGAACACTGATCTACTCAATGATGCCTTGGTCAAGGAAGAAATAAAGAAGAAAATTAAAGACTTTTTAGAATTGAATGAAAATGAGGACACATTATAACAAAACTTGTGGGACTTGATGAAAACAATGCTAAGAGGAAAACTCATAGCTCTAAATGTCTACAAAAAAAAAAAAAAACAAAAAAAAAAAAAAACAAAAAAAACCCAAAAAAACAAAACTGGAGAGAGCACCCACTAGCAGCTTGACAACACACCTGAAAGCTCTAGAACAAAAAGAAGCAAATGCAACCAAGAGGAGTAGGTGGCAGGAAATAATCAAACTCAGGGCTGAAAACAACCAAGTAGACACAAAAAGAAATATACAAAGAATCAACAAAACCAAGAATGGGTTCTTTGAGAAAATCAACAAGATAGATAAACCCTTAGCCAGACTAACCAGAGGACATAGAGACGGTATCCAAATTAATAAAATCAGAACTGAAAAGCAAGACAACAACAGAAACTTTGGAAATTCAAAAAATCATCAGATACTACTACAAAAGGCTATACTCAACAAAACTAGAAAATCTGGAAGAAATGGACAATTTCCTAGAGAAATATCAGACACCAAAGTTAAAACAGGATCAGATAAACCATATAAATTGTCCTATAACTACTAAAGAAATAGCAGCAGTCATTAACGGTCTCCTCATAAAAAAAAAGCCCCAGACCAGATGACTTTAGTACAGAATTCTATCAGACTTTCCAAGAAGACCTAACACCAATTCTCTATAAATAATTTCACAAAATAGAAACAGAAGGAACACTACTCAATTCATTTTATGAAGCCACAATTACCCTCATACCTAAACCAACAAAGACCCAGAAATGAAAGAGAACTTCAGACCAATCTACCTTATGAACATTGATGGAGAAATACTCAACAAAATTCTTGCAATCTGAGTCCAAGAACACATCAAAACAATCATCAACCATGATCAAATAGGCTTTATCCCAGGAATGCAGGGATGGTTCAATATTCAGAAATCCATCAATGTAATCCACTATATAAACAAACTCAAAGAAAATAACCACATGATCATCTCACTAGATGCTGAGAATGCATTTCACAAACTTCAACATCCTTCATGTTAAAAGTCTTGGAAAGATCAGGAATTCAAGTCCCATACCTAAACACAGTAAAAGCAATATACAGCTTGACAATAGCCAACATCAAACTAAATGGAGAAAAACTTGCAACAACACACTAAAATCAAGGACTAGACATGACTGCCCACTCTTTCCCTATCTATTCAATATAGTACTGGAAGTCCTAGCCAGAGCAATGAAACAACAAAAGGAAGCCAAAAGGATACAGATAGGAAATGAAGAAGTCAAAATATCACTATTTGCAGATGGTATGATCGTATACTTAAGTGACCCCAAAACTTCCACCAGATAAATAACTTCAGCAAAGTAGCTGGATATAAATTAAACTCAAACACATCAGTAGCCTTCCTCTACTTGAAGGATAAACAGACTAAGAAGGAAATTAGGGAACCGACACTCTTCACAATAGTCACAAACAATATTAAATACTTCAGTGTGAATCTAACAAGCAAGCAACAGATCTATATGACAAGAACTTCAAATCCCTGAAGAAGGAAATTGAAGAAGATCTCAGAAGATGGAAAGATCTCCCATGCTCATGAATTGGCAGGATTAATAGAGTATCAATTGCCATCTTTTTGAAAGCAATCTACAGATTTAATGCAATCCCCACCAAAATCCCAACTCAATTCTTCACAGATTTAGAAAGAATAATTCTCAAATTCATTTGGAAAAGCAAAAAACCCAGGATAGTGAAAACTATTCTCAAAAATAAAAGAACTTCTGGGAGAATCACCATCCATGACCTCAAGCTGTACTACAGAGTAGTAGTGATAAAAAAAAAAAAAAAACATGGTATTGGTACATAGATAAGCAAGAAGATAAATAGAATAAAATTGAAGACTCAGAAATGAACCCACATACCTCTGGTCTTTGACAAAGGAACTAAAACCATACTGTAGAAAAAAAATGACAGCATTTTTGATAGGTGGTGCTTGTTCTGTGGAGGTCAGCATGTAGCAGAATGAAAATCGATTCATTCTTATCTCCTTGTACAAAACTCAAGTCAAGTGGATCAAGGACCTCCATATAAAACAGGACATACTGAATCTAATAGAAGAGAAAATGGGGAACAGCCTTGAACACATGGGCATAGGGGGAAAGTTCCTGAACAGAACACCAATGGCTTATGTTCTAAGATCAAGAATTGACAAATGGGACCTCATAAAATTGCAAAGGTTCTGTAAGGCAAGTAGGACAAAATGGCCACCAACAGATTGGGAAAAGATCTTTACCAGTCCTATATCTGATAGGCTAATATCCAGTATATACCAAGAATTCAAGAAATTAGAATCCCAACAATCAAATAACCCTATTTAAATATGGGGTACAGAGCTCAACAAAGAATTTTCAACAGAGGAGTATCGAATGGCCTTGAAGCACCATAGAAATGTTCAATATCTTTAGTCATCAGGGATATACAAATCAAACTGACCCTGAGATTCCACCTTACTCCAATCAGAATGGCTAAGATTAAAAACTCAGATGACAGCAGATGCTGGTGAGGATGTGGAGAAAGATGAACACTCCTCCATTGTTAATGTGATTGTAAGCTGGTACAACCACTCTGGAAATCAGTCTGGCGGTTCCTCAGAAAATTGGACATAACATTACCTGTGGATCCAGCAAAATCACTCCTGGGCATATACCCAAAATCTGCTCTAACATATAATAAGGACACATGCTCACAATACTCTTAACAGCCTTATTTATAATAGCCACAAGCTGGAAAGAACCTGGATGTCCTTCAACAGAGGAATGGATACAGAAAATGTAGTATATTTACACAATGGAGTACTTCTCAGCTATTAAAAACAACGAATTCATGAAATTCTTAGGCAATAGATTGAACTAGAAAATACCATCCTGAGTGAGGTAACCCAATCATAAAAGAACACACATGGTATGCACTCGTTGGTAAGTAGATATTAGCCCAAAATCTCACAATATCCAAGACATAACTCACAGACCACATTAATCCATAGAAAAAGAGAAACCAAAGTGTGGGTATTTTGTTCCTTCTTAGAAGAAGTAACAAAATACACATGGGAGCAAATATGAGATAATGTGTGGAGGAGAAATTGGAGGAGAAACTATCCAGAGATGGCCCCACCTGGAAATCCCTCCCAGATACAATCATTATATGCATACACTGTTGTGGTTTTCTAGAAGTACATGTGGACAGAAGCCTGAAATAGCTGTCTCCTGAGAGGCAATGCCATAGCTTGACATATATAGAGGTGCATGCTCAAAGCTAACCATCAAACTGATCACAGGGTTCCCAGTGGAGGAGTTAGAGAGAAGATTGAAGGAGTTGAAGGGGCTTGTGGCCCCATGGGGAGAGCAACAACACCAACCAACCAGAGCTCCTTGGGTGTAAACAGCTAGCTTGAGAACACAGATGGAGGTACCCATGTCTCTAGCTGTATTTGTAGAGGAGGATCAACTTGTAGGACATCAGTGGGAGAGGAGGGCCTTGGTCTTTGGAGACTGAATGCCTCAGTGAGGAGACGATTTATGGGAGGGGAGGTGGGAGTGAGTGGGGGCATATCCTCATAGAAATAGGAGGAGGGAGGAAAGGTTAAGGGATTTCTGGAGGTGGGGAACAAGGTAAGTAGATAACATCTGAAATGTAGATAAAGTACCCAATAATAAAAAAAAAAAAGAAACAAACAAACAAAGAAACAAAAATAGATGATGGAACTGGCTATGGCAGTCAAACATTTGAGACTGTTTAGCAGCAGTTTAACATTACCCATATTATGGGGATTCCTTATAATAGTCAAGGACAAGAGACTGTGAAACAGGCCCATGGAACTTTAAAACAATATCGTCATAAAATAAAAAAGGGGGCGTTATACCCCTGTACACCACAAATTTATATAAATCATGTTCTTTTTATTTTTTATATTAAATTTATTTTAAAAAATTTGGATGTCAAGGAACTTTCTGCTGAGTGTCTATGGCACTCTACAACTAGGCATAGTTATGCATAGGTGAAAGGGAAGGATCAACTTACTGGCATATGGCATGATCCTGACCAGGTGTTTAATATGGGGAAGAGGGCATGTTTGTGTTTTTTCTGCAGGATGCTGAAGGAGCATGGTGGCTGCCAGAGCGATGGTTGAGACATGCTGATGCCAGGACAAAGAATGACTGAGTGCCCTGACAATGGTGACTGGGAAGCTGTATTGGACATAAGTTCCCAACCCACCATTGCTTACCTATACCCCTGATGAGACAGGCTGCCTTGCCTCAAGTTCTTAGACCTTGTGGAACAGACAATCAAAAAAGAGAAGTTATAGTGCCTCTTGTATTGCTATTAATGTGACCAGTTAGTTATTCAGACTCAATCATGTATTGGTCTAGAAATCAATCCAATTTTGGGAAAAATAACAGTCTTCATTTGGAAGTCTGGTTCTGGACATTTTCAGAGACATATATGTAAATTAGGTGTAGTCCTCTATGATGTTATGTTAGCAAGAAATAAAGTTGGAGCAGGATCTGGATTTCAAACATGTGTTAGCACATGTGTTAAAGCTCTTTTAATTGTCAAGTTAAAAATACTTTTGTTTCTTCTACAGTATTTAATGGAAGTTCCATTTATTGTACACATTCTAATTTTGTTTGTGTTTTGAAATATGGCATGTAAGTTATGGAGGTCTATCAACTAGCTTTTGTTTTTGTGCCCTGAGTTACACAGAACCTTGGTATTCTAAAAATAGCTTGCAAGTACTGGAAGAAATGAGTCAGGCTTTAAGCAGAAGCAAGAGGGTAGTGGGCTTGATTATTGCTGATATAACAGCTTTAATTACATTAATTGCTAGCACTACTGCTTCTGCAATTGCTGTGACACAAGAAGTTAAGATAGCTACTTTTGTTAATCATTTAGCAAAAAAATGTTACTAATGTGTTGAATATACAAGAGGATTTAGATAGGCATTTGGAAGAACAGATTGATGCTCTTTATCCTATCCAAATTACTGGAAGGAGGTTCAGAATTTAAGGGTAAGGAGCCATCTTAACTGTCATGCCAAATGTGATTAGTTCATATTAGTTATACAATTTACAGTGGTAGTCATTATAATTAGAAAGAAATTTAATGACACATGCAGTGTATTTGACATAATTTTAACACCTCTCTGGATGTTTTAACAATACATAGGGAGCTTATGAATTTCAAGAACAGTGCTATGCTGAGCGTTGATGCTGTAGATACTGCAGATAAAATTACCCATGACCTGAGGTCAGTATTTCTATTTTGGTCAAGCTTCAAGAATGACATATATAGCTTGATCATCCCCTTTTGTCCTGGGAATACTTTTATGCCTGCCCAATGTGTTAAAGCTTTTCTTTAACAAGATCAACATGTTGGCAGCCAAAGTACATGGCTTGAACCTGAAAATGGACCCCCAGACAGAATTATTAAATTAACAGGCTGGCAAGCCAAGGATAGTAAGATTCTGCACAGAGCCTTACCATCAAAAGTCAGAAGTGGATAGTTTTGGATAATGCATATTCCATAATGAATAAGGAAGGCATTCTTGTCAGAACAACCTAAGATAGGCTCAGTCTTGTTAATGAAATAAAAAATAGGGAGAGGTGGAGAGCCTTTGGGGCTGCTTTGCAATTATTTGACATTCGCCAAGGACAAGGAAATGGCCTGGTGTGCAGGAATACGACATTGAAGGAGGCTTCAGGTAGGAATCTGACATTATGCTATAATGAAATAATTTCAGGTAGGAATTTAAATCTTAGGTTAGAACAAAGAAGTAATCTCAGTCAGGAATCTAAATATTAGGCTAGAACGAAGAAGTAATTTCAGACAGGAATCTAAATTTTAGGCTATAGCAAGGAAGTAGGCTTCAGACATGAAAATGACCTTATACTTGGACAGGGAAGTAGGCTGTGATACTTTGGACATCCTGATAAGCCCGTTGATACAGTGATCATGGGAATATTCACATAATTGGATTTAATGCCTTGCTTGTTCCTTGACTATTTGTACCTATTGTATTTCTAGACCCTCAACCTAGAACTGACCTTAATACATGCATGTAATTAAAATGGTATAAAAGCATAAAGGAGGAGGGGGGGGATGGGATAGGGTGTTCTAGGGTGGGGAAATGGGGAAAGGGGATGATATCTGTATTGTAAATAAATAAAATATCCAATAAAAATTTAAAAACTGATTTGGTCTAAATTCTATAAAGTCTTAATCATACTTTTTAAAATCCTATGTAGATATTTACCTATAAGTCTTGATATTAGATTTTAAATACATTTTTAATGAAACATATAATAAGTTGTTAATTCTTTGTAATATAGTTTGTTATATTTTTCTTAATAAAACATAGAGCAGAATATTTGTGATTTACACACAACTGGGTAGAACTAGAAATAATAGAAATTGAAAGCTTTCTACCTGCATGATATATGGATTTTGGTGACCACCTTAATAAATGTAGCAGAAGTTAGTTTAATTGGTATTATTGAAACTTTGCTATTTGATGTTTAAAAATATAAATATTAATGAGGTCAATAAATTGAGATACTTAATAAAAATAAAGTCTCAAAATATTTTAAGGTTTTTTGTGTTAGCATAACAAGAACAAAGGAATGCTTTTAGTAAAATCTTCTTAAAATTTTAACATATGTACAAATATTTTAGATGCCTTTTTAAATTGAAGATCATGATTTTGAAGGTGTGGGGTGGCCCTGAGAGTGTAACAAACTTCTAATGGTGACCATGTGTTGGCATATAGTGAGCAGCAACGATTTAGCAAAGAAATAAGTACTTTGCTTAGCTTGATTGGTTTTTTTGCTGTCATTTTACTTAATCAAGTAACTTCATTATTTAAAAACAATGGTGTGTTTCTTTGAGAACAAATCATTCATTACAGTGATATTATTGCCACATGCATTGGCACATTATTAAGGATAATTTTCCAGTTATGTACCTTGCCTCATTCTTTTTGTATGAGTTTATATAATCTAAATAAATAATCTAGAGCAGACTATCATCTTTATAAGTTAATTTCCTCAATGTTTTAGAAGAAAACAAGGTTAAATTCTGTTAAAAATTGAAATGACATTTTTGTTTCTGGTTGAGACCATCAAAAATTGCTGCTACAATCATGGATGTATACATTAATGTTTATTCTTTTGGTGGAATATTGGTAGAACATGACTAAGAAAAAGAATTAAAACAAGTAAAAATTGAAAATATTTGCGCCAACAAAGATATTAGTGACTTGAATGACAGTTGTCCAGAATCATCAGTTCTTGCCACTATTCATTTTATATAAAAATTAAGATTGCAAGGAAATTTTACAGTCCCATGGAAATCTTAAAACAGCACAGACAGTTGCCTTAAGGCTATAGGCAAACTGAAAGCAGGGCACCATTGCTGAGGACAACACTTACACAACTCAATAAATGTGGAGAAGTTGAGGTGATGCCTACATAGAACCATCACAACTACATTCTGGTATCATCAGTACAGGCAGGTACTATGCATGCTACCCAAAGAGAAAGATAAACATCATGCCATTCACAAACCCCCTGATGTAGAATGATGTTCTTCCTGCAAGATATACTGAGGCAACAGTGTTACAAAGCTTGTGGGAATAAGCAACCAATATAATTTGACTTAAGACCCACTGGACAAGATGAAACATACACAACAGTGGTTGAGTGACCAAGAATCAGAGACTAGACAGCCCAGAATTTAGCGTAAAACCAAATAGTACTTGTCTTTTAAAACGTTACCAATAAAATGACTCTTAATAATAATTCTGCTTTGATAGCCTATCACTATATAAGAAACAAAAATGAATTGAATGATATACAGATTACTGTTTTGCTCAGCTATCATCAGAAAAACTCCTCCTGCAGCATATGGGAACAAATATAGAGAACCATAGTCAGATAGAAGGCAGAGACCATGGAACATTCCAACCTAAATAGATTGTCTCCATCAAATCCCTATCCACAGAGTTTAGTGAACCTCTGAGTGTGAAGGCAGAAAGAGTGTAAGAGACAGAGTGGATATAGGATACCAAGGAATCATTGCCTTCTAACTCAACATGATCCAAGCTCATATGAAGTCACAGAGACTGAAGCAGCATGCATAGTGTCTGGATGGATCTGTACCAGGTCCTCTGTGTATATATTATAGCTCTTGGTTTGCTAGTTTTGTTTTGTTTTCGAGACAAGATTTCTCAGTGCAACCTTGACTATTCTGAAACTTCTTCTGTAGAACAGGTTGACCAGAAACACACAGAGATACACTGGGATTAAAGGTGTGCACCACCATCAACCATCTGGCTAATATTTTTATGGGTCTTGGTATTTGACTCTATTGCTTACTCTTGAAACTCTTTTCCCTCTGTTGGATTTCTGTGTCCCAACTTTGACATGAAAGTTTTGCTTTATCTTATTATATTTAGTTTGTCATGTTTGGTTGTTATCTCTTAGATGTCTATTCTTTGCTAATGAGAGACAGAAAGGGAGTGGATGTTTAGAAGAAGAGAGATGGGAGTAACTGGTAAGAGGGAATAGTATAATCATGGACATACTATATGAGAAAAAAATTTTAAAGTATTTTAAAATTTTAAATTTTAAAGTATTTTAAGTATAAGAAAATCTTTTTGAAAATTTGCAGTATAGTGTGTATCATATTTGAGAGTACTATCTCTAATTTTTAAATAGTATTTTTATTAAAAATATTTTTTCATTCATTATGTTTTGATCATGTTCCTTCCCCTCCTCTAACTTTTTTCAGATTCTCCATCTCCACACCCACAATACTTCATAGTATTTCAGTTTTCTCCAAAAATGTAAAGAAAAATCAAAATCAAAACAATGAACAAATAACAACAACAATAAAAAAACATTAAATATCTAACCATACCAACTAAACCAACCCAACCCAACCCAACCCAACCCAACCCAACCCAACCCAACCCAACCCAACCCAACCAAACCAAATTAAACCAGTCCAATTAAACCAAAGCAAACCAAACCAAACCAAAAAATGTTGCATAAAAACAAGAAATCCATTTTGTGTTAGTCAATTACTTCTGGGGCCAGCCCCTGGAATGAAGTTGTTAAATCCAGTGACACTTTATTGGAGAACACTTTTTTTTTTTTGTTTTGTTTTGTTTTGTTTTGTTTTCTCCTTTTTCTGCAGGTATCCACTGCAAATGTCCACTTTACCTACCCACAGTGTTTCTAATCTTACTGGCAAATGTATTATATATTTTTTTATACAATTTACTCATTTAACATAAATTGCAAATGAATGTATTGACTCAAGTAAAGCCTGGTACTAGAATTATAAAGACATGGGAAGACAAGATTTGAGAGGATATAGTCTGTAGATGTACAGTGAAACATTACAGATCTAAAAGTTTATCAGATCCATATAACCTTTGTTATATCATGGGGCTGCCTTGCATAATGAGAATATGTTAGATTATAATGACTTGAGCAAGAAGGAAAAGAATGGATTCTGAAGCAGACTTGAGCTGGAATGAAAACCCAGGGTAGTATGCAAGGACAGCATGTTAGATTACAAGTGAAATACACAGGCAAGTAATGTTTCAAACAGTTGGTAAGGAGGCCAAGCAGAAACACTAGAGAATATGAAATAATTGAAGTACATAGGTTGTACACCTTAAATATTCATAAATCCCATAGCATTTTCTCATAGATGTTAGAGATAAGAATCCTGTATAAATAGAGGGCTTGTTAGTTTCCCAGATAACAGGGAACACAGAGACATGGCAAATGTGGAACTTAAGAGTTTAATTATTTTTTTTGAGATTATAACATAATTAGATCTTTTCTGCCCTGCCTTTTTTCCCTACAAGGCTTCTCTTACTCCTCCTGCTTATTCCATTTTTATAAGTTGTTGCTGTAAGTTGTAAGTATATATCTATATGCACATATTCTTAAATATAACCTACTCTGTATAATATTATTTACATGTATATTAATATATATCCATATTCAGATATATAGAAGATTTTATTTTACTTTATTTTATTTTTAAATTTTTTATTGGAAATTTTATTTACATTTCAGATGTTCTCCCCTTAATCTATTTTCCCCCCTCCCTCCCAGGAACTCACTATCCCTTCCCCCCTGCTCTTGTCTCTATGATGCTGTACCCCACACACCCTCCCCTGTACCTCACCTCCCCACCCTCGAATACCACCCCTACGACGTCCAGCCTTCATGGGACCAAGGATCTCTCTCCCACTTATATATAGCTCCCTTGCATATAGAGCGGGAGCCATGGGTCCCTCCCTAAGAGCTCCCAGGCTGGTGGTTTAGACCCTGGGGGCTCTGGTTAGTTGGAATTGTTGCTTTCCTCATGATGTCGCGAATCCTCTCAACTCCTTCAGTCTTTTACTCTATCTTCTCTATTGGGAATCCCATGATCAGTTTAATGGTTAGCTGTGAACATCTGCTTCTGAATATGTCAGACTCTTATAGAACTCTAAGGAGACAGCTATACCAGACTCCTGTGGGCATGTACTTCCTGACATCCCCATCAACGTCTACCTTGGTGACTTCACATGGGATGGATACCCAGGTGGAATGATCTGCAGACGGCCCCTCCTTCAGTTTCTGTCCTGCACTTTGTATCCATATTTGCTCCCTTGAGTATTTTGTTACTTCTTCTAAGAAGGACTGAAGCCCTCCCCCACTTGGTCATCATTCTTCATGAGCTTTATGTGGTCTGTGAGTTGAATCTTGGGCATTTCAAGTTTCTGGGCTAAAATCTAATAATCAGTGAGTGAATACCATGTATGCTCTTTTGTGATTGGGTTACATCACTCAGGATGATATTTTCTAGTTCCATCCATTTACATAAGAATTTCTCGAATTCATTGTTTTTAATAGCTGAGTAATATTCCATTGTGTAAATGTACCACATTTTTTGTATTCATTCCTCTGTTGAAGGGCATCTGGGTTCTTTCCAACTTCTGGCTATTATAAATAAAGCTGCTATGAACATAGTGGAGCATATGTCCTTGTTATATGTTAGAGCATCTTCTGGGAATATGCCCAGGAGTGGTATAGCTGGGTCCTCAGGTAATGACATGTGCAATTTTCTGAGGAACCTCCAGACTGATTTCCAAGGTGGTTGCGCCATCTTGCAATCCCACCAACAATGGAGGAGTGTTCCTCTTTCTCCACATCCTAGCCAGCATCTACTATCACCTGAGTTTTTGATCTTAGCCATTCTGACTAGTGTGAGGTGGAATCTCAGGGTTGTTTTGATTGGCATTTCCCTGATGACTGAGGATGCTGAACATTTCTCTAGGTGCTTCTCGGTCATTCGCATTTCCTCAGTTGAGAATTCTTTGTTTAGCTCGGTACCCCATTTGTTTAATAGGGTTATTTGGTTGTCTACAGTCTAATTTCTTGAGTTCTATGTATATATTAGATATTAGTCCTCTATCGGATGTGGGATTGGTAAAGATCTTTTCGCAATGTGTTGGTTGCCGTTTTGTTCTATTGACAGTGTCCTTTGCCTTACAGAAACTTTGCATTTTATGAAGTCCCATTTCTCAGTTCTTGATCTTAGAGCATAAGCCATTTGTATTGTTCAGGAACTTTTCCCCTGTGCCTAGGTATTCGAGGGTCTTCCCCACCTTCTCTTCTATTAGTTTCAGTGTGACTGGTTTTATGGGAAGGTCCTTTATCCACTTGGACTTGAGCTTTGTACAAGGAGATAAGAATGGATTGATTTGCATTCTTCTGCATGTTGTCTTCCAGTTGAACCAGCAGCATTTGTTGAAAATGCTGTCCTTGTTCCACTGGATGGTTTTAGCTCCTTTGTCAAAGATCAAATGACCATAGGTGTGTGTGTTCATTTCTGGGTCTTCAACTGTATTCCACTGATCTTCCTGTCTGTCTCTGTACCAATACCAGGCCGCTTTTATCACTATTGCTCTGTAATACAGCTCGAGGTCAGGGATGGTGATTCCTCCAGAAGTTCTTTTATTGTTGAGAATGGTTTTTGCTATCCTGGGTTTTTTGTTATTCCAAATAAATTTGAGAATTTCTCTTTCTAACTCTGTGAAGAATTGCATTGGTGTTTTAATGGGGATTGCATTGAATTTGTAGATTGCTTTTGGCAAGATGGCCCTTTTTACTATATTAATCCTGCCGATCCATGAGCATGGGAGACCTTTCCATTTCCTGAGATCTTCTTTAATTTCTTTCTTCAGAGACTTGAAGTTCTTGCCATACAGATCTCTCACTTGCTTGGTTAGATTCACACCGAGGTATTTTATGTTATTTGTGACTATTATGAACTGTGTCATTTCTCTAACTTCTTTTTCAGCCTGTTTATCTTTCACATAGAGGAAGGCTACTGATTTGTTTGAGTTGATTTTATAACCTGCCATCTTGCTGAAGTTATTTATCAGGTTTAGGAGTTCTCTGGTGGAAGTTCTCAGGTCACTTAAGTATACTATCATATCATCTGCAAATAGTGATATTTTGACTTTTTCCTCTCTTATTTGTATTCCTTTGACTTCTTTTTGTTGTCTAATTGCTCTGGCTAGGACTTCCAGTAGTATATTGAATAGGTAGGGAGAGAGTGGGCAGCCTTGTCTAGACCCTGATCTTAGTGGGATTGCTTCAAGTTTCTCTCCATTTAGTTTGATGTTGGCTACTGGTTTGTTGTATATTGCTTTTACTATGTTTAGGTATGGGCCTTGAATTCCTGATCTTTCCAAGACTTTTGCCATGAAGAGATGTTGAATTTTGTCAAATGCTTTCTCAGCATCTAGTGAGATGATCATGTGGTTTTTTTTTTCTTTGAGTTTGTTTATATAGTGGATTACATTGATGGATTTCCAAATATTGAACCATCTCTGCATTCCTGGGATAAAGCCCACTTGATCATGATGGATGATTGTTTTGATGTGTTCTTGGTTTTGTTGATATTTTGTATAGTTCTTTCTGTTTCTACTTGATTGATTTCAGCCCTGAGTTTGATTATTTTCTGATGCCTACTCCTCTTGGGTGTATTTGCTTCTTTTGTTTAGAGCTTTCAGGTGTGCTCTCAAGTTGTTAATTGTGTGCTCTCTCCAGTTTGTTTTGTAGGCACCTAAGTGCCTACAAAAGCTATGAGTTTTCCTCTTAGCACTGCTTTCATGGAGTTCCACAAGTTCTGGTATGATGTTTCCTCATTTTCGTTAAATTCTAGGAAGTCTTTAATTTCTTTCTGTATTTCTTCCTTGACAAAATCATCATTGAATAGAGCATTGTTCAGTTTCCACATGTATGTGGGTTTTCCCTTGGTTTTGTCATTATTAAAGACCAGCCTTAGTCCGTGGTGATCTGATAGGATGCAAAGGATTATTTATATCTTTTTGTATCTGTTGAGGACTGTTTTGTGACCAATTATATGGTCTATTTTGGAGAAGGTTCCATGAGGCGCTGAGAAGAAGGTATATTCTTTTGCTTAAGGATGAAATGTTCTATAGATATCTGTTAAATCCATTTGGTTCCTAATTTCTGTTAATTTCAATGTGTCTTTGTTTAGTTTCTGTTTCCATGATCTGTCCATTCGAGAGAGCGGGGTGTTAAAATCCCCCACCATTATTGTGTGAGGTGCAATGTGTGCTTTGAGCTTTAGTAAAGTTTCTTTTATGTATGTGGGTGCCCTTGCATTTGGAGCATAGATGTTCAGAATTGAGAGTTCATCTAGGTAGATTTTTCCTTTGATCAGTATGAAGTGTCCTTCCTTACCTTTTTTGATTACTTTTGGTTGAAAGTCGATTTTATTTGATATTAGAATGGCTACTCCAGCTTGTTTCTTGGGACCATTTACTTGGAAAATTGTTTTCCAGCCTTTTACTCTGAGGTAATGTCTGTCTTTGTCACTGAGGTGCGTTTCTTGTATGCAGCAAAATTGTGGGTCCTGTTTATGTATCCAGTCTGATAGTCTATGTCTTTCTATTGGAGAATTGGGTCCATTGATGTTAAGAGACATTAAGGAAAATGATTGTTGTTTCCTATTTTTTTTATTAGTGGTGATATTATGTTTGTGTAGCTATTTTCTTTTGGGGTTGCTGGAAGATTACTTCTATGCTTTTTCTAGGTTGTAGTTTCCTTCCTTGTGTTGGCATTTTCCCTCAATTATCCTTTGAAGTGCTGGGTTTGTGGGAAGATATTGTGCAAATTTAATTTTGTCATGGAATATCTTGGTTTCTCCATCTATAGTAATTGAGAGTTTTGCTGGGTATAGCAGTCTCGACTGGCATTTGTGTTCCCTTACGGTCTGTATGATATCAGACCATGATCTTCTGGCTTTTATAGTCTCTGGTGAAAAGTCTGGTGTAATTCTTATAGGTCTGCCTTTATATGTTACTTGACCTTTTTCCCTTACTGCTTTTAGTATTTTTTCTTTGTTTTATGCATTTGTTGTTTTGATTATGTGATGGGAGGTATTTCTTTTCTGGTCTCGTGTGTTTGGTGTTCTGTAGGCTTCTTGTATGATTATGGGCATCTTGTTCCTTAGGTTAGGGAAGTTTTCTTCTATGATTTTGTTGAAGATATTTACTGGCCCTTTAAGTTGGGAATCTTCACTCTCATCTATACCTATGATCCTTAGGTTTGGTCTTCTCATTGTGTCTTGCATTTCCTGGATGTTCTGGGTTAGGAGCTTTTTGCATTTTGCATTTTCTTTGACAGTTGTGTCAATGTTTTCCATGGTATCTTCTGCACATGAGATTCTCTCTTCTATCTCTTGTATTCTGTTGGTGATGCTTGCATCCAAGACTCCTGATCTCTTTCCTACATTTTCTATCTCCAGAGTAGTCTCCCTTTGAGATTTCTTTATTGTTTCTATTTCCATTTTTAGATCCTGGACGTTTTTGTTCAATTGCTTCACCCGTTTGGTTGTGTTTTCTTGCAATTCTTTAAACGATTTTTGTATTTTCTCTTTAGGGATACTACCTTTTTACCTGTGTTCTCCTGTATATCTTTAAGGGAGTTATATATGTCCTTCTTAAAATCCTCTATCATCATCATGAGAAGTAATTTTAATTCTGAATCCTCTTTTTTCTGTGTGTTGGGGTATCCAGGGCTTGCTATGGTGGGAGAACTGGGTTCTGATGATGTCAGGTAACTTTGGTTTCTTTTGCTTGTGTTCTTATGCTTGCCTTTCACCATCTGGTTGACTCTAGTGTTACCTGTGCTCACTGTGTCTGACTGGAGTCTGTCTTTCCAGTTATCTTGCTTGTTTCAGAACTCCTCAGATTCCAGATGTCTCTGTGTTCCTCTGATCTTAAGCTCCCTCTGCTCTGGATGCAGTAAGTCCTCTAGATGTTTCCACAGGAGGAGACCTGCTAAGTGTCTGCCCCAGGCAAAATGCAGAACATTTTATTTTAATATCTAATTCTTTGGCCACACAATGGCATGAATGGGAGAATAATATTGAGTTATTTCAATTTTATATATATACAGAATGAATAACTCATTAAATATTCTAGGTATTTCTCAGTAAAATGAAATGTTTCATTGGACAGAAGCTAAGTCACTCCACTGATGGTAAAAATGTGATGATGAACATATTTGTGATGGTTTAATGCTATTTTAAAACCGCTAAATACTGAAACATTGAGTGCAGTTGCATCTTTACTCCAAAGCATGCCCCAGGCAGAGCAAATAATAATCCAGCCCCCCAGTACAAAGTGAGTATCATTCTGGAACTCATTACA
Organism: Mastomys natalensis; assembly: GCA_021653895.1. Lineage (NCBI taxonomy): Eukaryota > Metazoa > Chordata > Mammalia > Rodentia > Muridae > Mastomys > Mastomys natalensis. The sequence goes on along the minus strand of JAJTUV010001193.1, from coordinate 193,487 downwards.
GATGCCGGAAAGTACTATTATCAGGGTTTTAGTAGTTTTTTGTTATATTTTAGACATTACTAGCCCCAGTGGCCTAATATAACTAAAATTTGAGTACATGTGAAGCTGAATCAGAATTTAAATCATAATCAGGAAATATTCAATATTTGATTTTTATTGTATTGCCCTTTTCTAATTCTAAAACTACAATATTTAATTAATCTACTTTGAATAAAATTTTGTCACATATAGAATAATGGTGTTTTAGAGAGCAAACATCTTCAGTTATTACCAGGGAAATACAACTTGTTTTCGCGAAAATTTTCCTGAAATATATTTATTATATAAAATAAAATGTACATGTAAATTTTAGTTTTATTTAAGCCAAACTGAGGATCAATCTTGATTATGTCTACTTTTCTTTCTATCCATAAAAGTCACTCTAGTACAAACTGCCATTTCAAGCCTCAAGTACTAAAGTGATTCCCTAGTTTACTTCAGTCTTTCAATATTGGAATTTCAGAATCAATTATTTTGTTTTGTTTTAATCTTGCTAGGAATGTTTCAAGGCCAGAATAAAATTATACAACTCTTCTTTAATATAACTCAATAATATTTTTCTCATTGTTAAGCATCAAACATGGAACCTTATATATGTTTTATCACTTTTTTGAAGTATAAGATTGTATTTCTTGGACTAATTTTATATTTTCCTCCTTTATCAAACATAAATTCTTTTCTCATACAATATAATTGGAATATAGTTCACCCTCTGTCTATACTTCCCAGTGTTTCATAACTTCATCTTCCATTCAGATCCACTCCATTTCTGTCATTAGAACAAACTTCTAGGAGACATCACCAAAATATGACAAAATAAAATATAAGAAAATAAAACAAAAACCATCATACCAAAACTGGAGAAGCCAAGCCAAAAGAAAGTACAAGAATCACACATGCAGTGAATCCATAAAAGTTTTAAACTGAAAACTCCAGTATACCTGCAGAAGACCAGGTGCAGACTCATGTAAGCTCTGTGCTTGCTGTTTAACTCTCTGAGCTTGTAAAGAGCTTTGCAAATTGTTTTAGAGGGCCTTGTTCTCTTGTTGTTGCCTTGTGAGGTTCCCTGGGCTCTGAGGGGAGGGATTTGATGGAGACATCTCCTGGTGAGATATGTGTTCCAAATTCTCTTCCCCTCTTCCTCCCCCACCCCACCTCTCTGCATATTCCATATTTGTTCCTGTCTGCTGCAGGAGGAAGCCTTTCTGAGTATGGCTAAATAAGGCACTGATCTATGAATATAGCAGGATATCAATAGGGGTCATTGTATTGTTACTATTTCTTTTTGTTTACACCAGTGGTATTTGTGGTTTTCTAGGTTCTGGTTTTGTTTGGTGAGAAGAGATGATCAGAAGGGGTTCTGTCTCCCTCTTTATTTGGAGTCTTCATTAGGATCACCTTCATGCATTACAGGAAGTTTCCATTGCACTGTTTCTTTACTGTTGCTCAAATGCTCTTCAAGTCTAACAGTTTCTCCTCTTCATTTCCTCCCTCAATCTCATCTCCTTTCTTCTTATGTCATCCTTCTCTTCTCATAAACCCTTCTCTCTGGTTTCAGTTCACACATAAAATATATTCTATTTTTCCTCCAAGGGAGATCTATGTTTCTTTCCTAGACCTTCTTCTATGCCTAACCTCTCAGGGTCTATGAACTGTAGTTTGATTATAATTTATTTAGTGTCTAATACCCAGATATAAATGAATACATATCATATTTATCTTTCTGGATCTGGATTACCTCATTCAGGATGATTTTTTTCTAGTTCCATCTACTTACTTACCTATTTTATAATGCCATTTCTACAAAAAATAGCCGAGTAATACTCCAGTGTGTAAATGTATGAATTTTTTTATCCAATCTTCTGTTGCACATTTAGACTGTTTTCATTTTCTGGCTATTATGAATACAATAACAATGGACATGTCTGAGGAAATGTTCTTATAGTAGTTTAAAGTATCCTTTGGTCTTTTGTATATATGCCCAAGAGTGGTATAGCTGGATATTGAGGTAGACTGATTCTGATCACTTTGAGAAACTTCCACTCTGATGTCCATAGTGCCTGTAAAATTTTGTACTTATACCAGCAATAAATTAATGTTTTCCTTGCTCCACATCCTCACCAAATGAGCTGTCACTTGTATTATTTTGTATTATTGATCTTATCCATTTTGATGGGTGTAAGATGGAATGTCTAAGTAGTTTTGATATGCATTTCCCTGATGACAAACAATGTTGAACATGTCTTTAAGCATTTCTCGGGTATTTTATATTCTTCTATTGATAATTCTGTTTAGATTTGTACCTAAATTTGAAATTGGATTATTTGTTTTTTTGATACCAAGTTTCTTAAGTTCTTTATATATTTTGGATACTAGCAATCTATAGGATATGGAATTGATAAAAGTCTTTTCCATTATGTAGGCTGCTGTTTTGTCCAAATGACAAAGTTCTTGACATGCAGAAGATTTTCTTTTCATGGAGTTCCATTTATTAATTCTTGATCTTAGTTTCTGTGCTATCAGTTTTCTGTTCAGAATGGTTCTCTTGTGTAAATGTGTTCAAGGATTGCTTTATCTATCCTGTTTTTGTGTGTATATGTTTCTGTATAAAGCAAAGAACTTTCCTTTCAAGATCTCTGAAGAATTGTATTGGGATTTTGAATTGTTTGGAGATTTTATTGAATCTGTAGTTCCATTTATTTGTTGTGTATTTTACTGACTACCTTATCAGTTTTCTTTTCAGAAAGGCTATTACCCATTTTTCTCTTCTATCAGGTTCAGAGTATCTGGTTTTATGTTGAGGTCTTTGATTCATTTAGAGTTGAGCTTTGTGCCATGTGGTCTGTGTGAATCTATTTGCTTTTTTGTTGTTGTGATTACTTTTGGAAGGATGGCCATTTTTATTATATCAATCCTACCAATCCACAGGCAAAGGAGAATCATTCTATTTTCTGATAACTTCTTCAATTTCTTTCTTCAAGGTTTTACCAATCAAGAATTTCACTTACTTGGTTAGAATAACCGCAAGATATTTTTACTATTTGAGGCTATTGTGGAAGATGTTTAGATGTTTCTCTGATTTATTTCTCAGTATGTCATTTGTATATAGCAGGTCTATTGATTTTTTGTAAGTTAATTTTGCAACCAGCAAATTTGCTAAAAGCCTGGAGTGGAAGATCTGTCTGAGCCAGTGGAAATGGATGTAGGAAGGGCAGGGAGGCTGTTACAGGGATTTTTCTTCAGTGGTGGTTGGGGGGATGAGAACTGATGGACTGAACTTAGAGGAACAGCAGAAGTGAAGATCTGCAGTTAGCCTATCTGCTGCCCTGGTAAGACTGACGCGTGGATTCTCAGAGAGGCTGCATCCTGATGTTTATTGGATCTGATTTTATATTTTAGTTGGTTGTTTTGTTAGTAATATTATCATTGCTATTAAATATAAGTCTCTTGCATCTATTCTCATTACATTCTTCCTTTCTTTTATGATTTTAATTAATTTAAACTTTTACTCTTTCATTTTATCACTGTTGTTGGCTACATCCTTTATTATGTGATGCATAATATAGTTTAAAATTTATCTTAATTTCATTCACCAACAGCAAAATACTGTGTATATAAATACAAGAATTTAACCACTATATGTACTTTTCCATACTGATTTCATTTGCTTTTTGTTGTTGTTTGCTTTTTGTTTGTTTGCTTGAGATAGGGTTTTCCTCTGTAGCCTTGAGAGACCAAGTTTGCCCCAGACTCTGGGAAATGCCTGTGTCTGCCTCATAAGTATTAGGATTAAAGATATGTGCCACCACACATGGCTTCTTGTGCTTTTAAACTGTATTTTACCTTTAAAATTTCATGGTATTTATTTTCTTTTTGCTTTAGACAACTCTCTTAAAAAATTATCCTTTTAGTGCCAGATCTTGAAACCAGGGCTTTGTTTTTACAAAGCAAGCCCTCTCTCACTGAGTTAAATTCCCAACTGAAAAGACTGTCAAAGATTCTCGTTTGTTCTCAAACTCAATGATGTTTTTCCTACAGGATCTAATCTCCAATTTACTAATAATTTTCTTCAGTTGTTATGTTTTTCTCTTCTGGAATTCTCACTAGTTGTTTCCTGGTAGATTTTACTCTGCCCTTATTATGCCCACTTATTTCTTTAAGATCTTGAGCATACTTATAATAAGCAAAATCTTAGTTGTTAATCTTGCAAAATCTTGGTTTTTAAGTCTCTTATTATTATTATTATTTTTAAGCTACTTTTATTTTTTTACAGTCCAGTGGTTACTGCCCTACTGGTATGCCCTTTCACAGTTTCCTTATCCCATTGCTCCTATCCCCTGTCTCCAAGAGGATTCTCTACCCTCCCAATCCCCAACCTGCCTCTCCCTGGGGCCTCAAGTCTCAAGAGTCAGGCAAATCTTCTTTCAATGAGGCCAGACCAGGCAGTCCTCTGCTGTATATGTGTCAGGAGCTTCAGACCAGCTAGTGTATGCTGCCTGGTTGATGGCTCAGTGTCTGAGGGATCTCAAGATTCCAGATTAGTTGAGACTGCTGGTCTTCTTATAGGGTCGCTCTCCTCCTCAGCTTCATCCAGCCTTTCCCTAATTCAACCACAGGGGTCCTCAACTTCAGCCCATTAGTTGGGTGTAAATATCTGTATCTCTCACAGTCAGCTGCTTATTGTGCCTCTCAGAAGACAGCCATGCTAGGCTCATGTCTGTAAGCACACCACAGCATCAGTAATAGTGTCCAGGACTTAAAGCCTTCTCTTGAGATGGATCCCAAGTTGGGCCGATCACTGGACCTCCTTTCCCTCAGTCTCTTCTCCACTTTTGTCTTTGTAGTTCTTTTAGACAGGAACAATTCTGGGTCAGGGTTTTTGACTGTAGGATGGCAACCCCATCTCTCCACCCGATTCCTTGTCTTTCTACTGGAGGTGGACTCTACAAGCTCCCTCTTCCCACTGTTGGGAATTTCATCTAAGGTTCCTCCCTTTGAGTCTTGAGAGTCTTTCAACTCCCAGATCTCTGGTACATTCTAGAGTATCTCCTCAGGGCTTCTCGCCTGTCCCACTCAATACCTGATCACTTTCCCCTTTTCCTCTCCCCCTCTTTTCTCCCACCCAGGTCTCTCTTTCCCTCTGCTTCCCATGATTATTTTCTTATCCTTCCCAAGTGGGATTGAAGCATCTTCACTTGGGTCCTTGGCTTGTTAATCTTAACTTCTTCTGTGGATTGTATCCTGGGGTATTCTGTACTGTTTTTTTTTTTTTTTTTTTTTGGCTAATATCCACTTATTAGTGAGTACATACCATGCAAGTCCTTTTGAGTCTTTTTTACCTCACTCAGGATGATATTTTCTAGTTCCATCCATTTGCCTACAAAACTCATGGTGTCCTCATTCTTAATAGTTGGATAGTATTTCATTGTGTAACTGAATCATATTTTCTGTATTAATTCTTCCATTGTGGGACATCTAGGTTGTTTCCAGCTTCTGGCTATTACAAATAAGACTGATAACTGGTACAACCACTGTGAAAATCAATCTGGATGTTTCTCAGAAAACTGGAAATAGATCTACCTGAAGACCCAGCTATACCACTTTTGGGCATATAACCAATTGATGCCCCGCTATACCACAGAGGCATGAGCTCCACTATGGTCATAGCAGCCTTATCTGTGAAAGTTCCTTATATTTTTGAGTCTAATTCTATTAACTAGTTAATTGAGGGCATGTGCTAAACTTGACAGTATTTCATATATTTAGTGTCTTCGATTTTGTTATTTTACTTATCACTTGTATCAATAGGCAATTTAATTGTGATGGTAGCTTAATTATGTTTTGGAACCTAAGAAGCCTTTACTTTGAGGTACTTGAGCCTTAGTTCTTTTATGGAAAGTTTCCATGTAATGTTCCAGGTATTTAAAAAGCTGTTATTCTTGGTTTGCAGGAGCACAGGTTTGCTTTGGGGATCACTTGTCCCCCAAGTGACATCCTAGATTCTTGGACATGTGCAGCTTGTACTCAGACAAGGGCTCCAGAGGCTTATTCAGATTTCTGGAGCCATCTCTGTTCAGTGCTTTTTCCACTCTGGTCCTGTTTTGTTCTGAGGCTTCCAGTGTATCCATCCCTACTCTGAGAATGTGCTACCCCTCCCCCTAGATATAGCCTTTCCTCTGAAATTTGAGGCAATAATAATAATAGGAGTCATCTAATTTATTTCTATCTTTCAAGGGTTACCGTGTGTCTGCCTATATCTTCGCACCTGGAAAGGGCTTTGATGCATCCTGTACTGGTTTTAGGTGTTTGGCATGGGAGGAAAGTAGCTTAGCTGGAATCACAAATTAGACTTTCTTCAGACTTTATGTCTCCCTTTTCTTTTCTTCCGTCTCTCCCTCTCTCCCTCCCACCTCTCTCTTATGCAGCTTGGCAATTGCACCTGATTTTTCACTTTCAATGTTTTCCTGGAAACCTCCCTGCTGCCTTCTTCCCCCTCTACTTCCTACAGAAGCCTTTCTTGATCATGTTAAAATCACCATCCTCTGACTGCAGGAGTTCTTCCTCACATAGAGGTCATCATTATCTATAATTATCTTTCAACAATGTTTTTGAATGTGTCATACTCCTTAAGCCTTTCCCATGCATGCTCTATAAGGAGAAGTAATCACGGATTGTACTCCGTGTCTCTTCATCTTTGGATGTCTACCTGGATCATACCAGAAAGCCAGCAAGCAGTTCCTGAGTGAATACAGATAGCATCAATCCATATGCTCTGAAGTGGAAGATAGAGAAGTGTTAAGCAACACAACATCAAATGCCTACACAACACAAAGGGTTGTACTTTGTTTCTGTGGAATCGTCTTCATGCCTAAATAAAAAGAATTCAATACACTGTGTTCACAAGAAAATATGACTTATTTTATATGCTAGATACTTAACCATGCTTTCTTCTGCCTTCTACTTCTCAGGTAGTCCAAACATATTGTAATCTTATGAGTAGAGTTACATTGTATGTAGCATATGTCTGTAATGTGGAGAAAATAATACTTTATATTATAATGTATATAAATATTATATACAAGCATTACATTTGATTGGCAACAAAAAGCCTGGCCTGCTTTAATGTGAACTATGTTCATATTACTGATGTTAATTCTGGAGTATGTTAAAAATTAGCTGACCTAAATAGGCATAGCGTTCTTAATTTTGCATTCTCTTTGGTGCACAGTTTTCATTAATCATCCACTTAACTAAAATCTAGGTCCCCATTTCCCTGTTATTTTGTCAAAAAAGAATGTCTCTGCCCAAGAGCTTGGGATTTGACATTTTCTTACTATTACCTGCCTACATCATGGAGCTCTAATTCTTTCCCAGTTGAGGATTATTATTTGAGAAAATAGAAGAGTCTGTGGCAGGTTGTAGGCTGATATTTAGTGATATAAAGCTTGGTAGAATAATGTTTTTGCTTTTTCCTTATCCTCAGAGCTTTGTAACTGCTTTTTTTTTTTTTTTTAACTATTCCTGTTCATGTGTATATCAAAGATTGGTTGTTTTTATTATGTCATTTAGAATTACTGATAACTAAGATTTTTTAATTGTTAAAAATTATATTTCAGTAAAATAAAATGTACATTAATATATAATTTGCATATGTTTACATATAACAAATATAATAACATTCTTAAATTCATCTGTGCTGTGTTGTCATATCTAGTATCAAACTATAAATTTATACACACTTTAATTTAAAAATGAAATAAATTAGTAGTATATACTTTAGATATGTTTCAAAATATCTGTCCTGCTTAGAAGACAACAGTTCTAGAAACATTGTATGAATATTAGAAGATTAATTTTAAAACCTTAACAGTGTGGTTAGAAGTAGGTATTTGCATATACTTCATTGAAACAAATTTTCGGTGCTAACCAGTAGAGTTAGTTTTATCCCTTCAAGTTTTCTAACTATTGTGAATTTCAGGCTCTCACATGAGTCGTGCCAAGGTTGTAATAGATATCAGCAGGAGTTTTTATGTTGTATTGGATGTGACTTTCAAGGTCACATTTAACAGGTTTCATGTGAAGTTCCTTTCAAAAGTTCCAATTTTTTTGCCTCATTTAACAGTTCTCACCATTGAGAAAACTTGTGTCCAAACTTCTGGAGAGCTCTGATGATAAATTAGAAGGCTCATTCCCCAAAATAAATGCATTTGCAAATAATGTTGTTGCTCTAGATAAGCTGTCTGTGTTTTCAAGTTGTGCTTATTAAAGCACACTGAAGTGGAAGAATGGATACAGCTCTGGCTGCAACTGCCAGAACAGAGAAATGAATGTATAAAGGTCTCTGTCAAGCATGTCCACAGAATGACTTTCTTAATTGATTCAAATTTACTTTTGTTAAGTTTTTCTTTCCTTTCAGATTGTTTGTTTGAGATTTCACAAATGCCAAATTGTCAATGAAATAATAATCTATCTTTGGAGAAAGAAAATAAAATTAGTACAGTCAATAGAATGAATATAATACAATTGGAATCTAATGTCCTAGAACAATGGTCAGCACATTGCCAGTCCTTCAAAGTGTCTAACCTTGATGCTCTACAGAGATGTCCTGTATAGATATTTGTTAAACAAGTGAGTGGGTTGGTAAATAACTGAATGATATCAAGATATATTTGACACTTTTATGGAAATAATATTCTTCAGATGGTCAAAGCCCCAGTCTAAAATAAGTTTGATACTTAAATGTGTTCCTTCCTTGGCATATTTACTAGTAAAAAAAATTAGAAACAATGAAAACTCCTCTTTGTAACTGATATAACATGCCCAGACCAACAGTTACTGAAGAAGAGAGGTTATTTTGGATTTATATAACCAAAGCTGTGGACTTTACCACTTTGTTCTGTAAATTTTAAGCTAACAAGTATCAGTCTGCTGTTAGTGTTCTGCAACTAGTTCAATTTTGTTAAACATTTTTTTTATGTTTAAAAAGTTTGAATAGAAAATTGCTGGTAATAAGGCAATTGTTCATAAGCAGCACCAGATGGCCTGACCTTTTTAAAGATGTCCTATTTCAGACACCCAATTTCTTGAAAAGTTTCAGGTTTCCAATTTGTGCTCTGTACTCTTCTTTTTTTGCCATGAGTTTCAGATTTTCTGAGAGAGAAAACTGTATCAATAAGATTTTTAGTGTTGCTAAAATTATCAGTGAGCATCTTGTCAGACAGTGATGTGTGAATATGTTTTGTAAGATTTTCTCCAAGGCAACATTTATTGATGGTAGGAAACACTTTCTCATTTTTAACCTTGAAACCTACCCCATGTAAACGATGTGGGTCTAATGTAGGGACTGTGGTAGAAGGTAACACATTATTGTGTTTTCTAGCTGACTTTTTTCCTGTTTCCTTAAACGTTAAGTTTGGAACAATGATCTCTCCTATTTCCTCCTGATGTTCATTACATGCTTTCAAGCCTCATTATATGTTGTGGTTTAGGCAGAATCACACCTCAGTTCTATGAATCTCTGAATTCTTTAGTGAGACATTCTTTATTATGTTCATTAATGCTTTTTCATCCAGGTCCAGCATGCAATCAGCTGCTGCAGCTATGCAAGGATAATTTACCCTACTAATGTCAACTAGGAAGCAGGAAATAAACCGGGTTAATGTAAATGTGAGACTTTAATGTGACCACTAACGTTAAGTCCCTAATGTGATTCTCTCATTTGCTATTACTTTCAATTAGGTGTTCTCAAACAATTAGCTTTTGAGCCACATAATCTTATTTATAGCATATATGTTTCCTGATGAGAAAAGAAATTACCTCTGGGAAAACTGAATCTCAAACTTTTAATTTAGGTCCTAAATTCAGATATGTTGGACTTTCTTTCTCTTGATATAGTGATCTGTCAAGATATTGTGAGTTTCCTAAAACATCTACTGAAACAATGGGTGCTTTGAACACTCACAGCAATAGCTGCAGACCAGAATGTTCTTTGCAAATTGAATTAACAATTTTCAGACTTTTCAAACATTTCTCATTCAGACAGTTAATTATTGTTAGGTAAGGCCATATTATGTATGTGTTGTATATTCTTATTCCTTTATTTTAAGAGTAAAAAGTTGTGCAGCAATGACAGAAATCAAAATGATGTTTCCTCAGAAAATTGGGAATTGATGTACTTCAAAACCCAGCTATACTATTCTTGCGCTTATATACAAAGGAAGCACCATTCTAGCACAAGGACACCTGCTCAAACATGCTTATTGTGGCTTTATTCATAACAGCTAGCAACTAGAAACAACCTAGATGTCCCTCAATAGAAGAATAGGTAAACAAAATATGGACATTTACACAATGGAGTATTACTTAACTGTTGAAAAAATGACATCATGAAACTTATTGGAAAATTGATGGTACTAGAAAGAAATCATTCTGAATGAGGTAATCCATACCCAGAAAGACAAATATGGTACATATTCACTTATAAGTGGATATTATCCATTAGTAAATGCTTACCAAGCTACAGTTAGTAGACCCAGAAAGATTAGGTAAAGATGAGAGGTATGGGAGGAGGGTATATGACTCTCCATCAGAAGAAGAAATAGAATAGATTTATAGGTGGACTGAAGGTAGGTAGGAATGGGAACAGGAGTAATCATTTCAAATTGGGGAAACAGAAATGCAGGGAGAGACTGGATGGAGAGATAGAGTTCATTGTGGAGCATCTATGGGAGGTAGTGTAGAAACTTAGTGTAATAGAAACTTCTTGGAGTCTATGAAGGTGATTCAAATGAAGAAAACTAGTACTGGAGGATCTGGAGTCTCAACTGACCATTTCTTGTAGCCAGGCAAAGTTTCCAGTGGAGGGATTGGGTTACATTAAGTCATTGGGTTATTGGGCTAATGTAAATCCCTAAACAACTCAGTATGATGATAAGACAAAGGGTTGCTCTTCACAAACTGAGAGCAAGGCACCACTGCCAAGGAAACCATTCACATAATTCGTTGAACATAGAAAAGTTGAAATAGGTGCCCCTATTTTCTAGATTCTTTGGTGCAGAAAGGTACCCAGCATGCTACTAAAAAAGAAAGATAGATACCAACCCAGTTACAAAATCTTTGACCAATCTTGCCTGCAAAATATGCTAGCACAACTCCTGAGAGAAACCAAGCAATTTCTATTTGACTTAACACCCACTCCCCACTCCATGAGACAGAACTCATACCAACACTAGAGTCTCAATAGTCCAGAGACATAGGTACAACCAAACAGTGGGTCTTAAAAATCAGTAGAATGATTCCTAATATTATTCTGTTATACTCATAGATCAGTGACTTATGTAGTTCTCATCAGAGAGGCTACCCATTGGAGCAGTTTGAAACAGACCTATGTGAAGAGAGAGTCTAACTTGGAAGTTTCCATCCAATTTCTTCCCTCAGATCTCAGTAAATCCCATGGAAGAGGACCATAAATGTCATAAGAGTCAGAGGGACTGGAGGACAGTAGAAGAACATGGTACTCTAAATCAACAACACAAGGTGCATATGAGTTCACAGAGACTGAAGTAGCAAGCATGGCACTACACAGGTCTGCACCAGGTCTTCTGTGTATATATTATAACTATTAGCTTAGTATTTTTACTGGACTTCTGGGTCTCTGACTCTATTGTCTTCTCTTGGGACTCTTTTCTTGCTGTTGGGTTGCTGTGTCCAACATAGATATGAAAGTTTTTGCTTCAACTTATATTTTAGTTTGTCATGTTTTGTTGTTATCTCTTAGAAATCTGTTATTTTCTAATCACTGACAGAAAGACTGTTGATCTGGAGAGGAGAGAAGGAAAGGTGGAACTGGAAGAAGTGGAGAGAGAAGAAAATATAATCAGGATACATTGTATGAGAAAAAATGTATTTTCAATAAAGTTATTTTATTTTTATTTATATATGTGCATGCTTGTATGAGAGTATATACACATTTGTGTGTGGAGATGCCTATAGAAGACAGAAGAGGGAACTAGGTTCTGTGGAGCTGGAGACAAGAGGTGGTAATGGTCTGTTTCAAGCTTGTTTTGAGACCTGAACTCTGTCGTTTACAATAGAAACATTTTTTAAAATTTTTTTTCAAATTGGATACTTTATTTATTTACATTTCAAGTGTTATTCCCCTTTCCTGGTTTCCCCTCTGCAACCCCCTATCCCATACCCTTTCCCCCTGCTTCTATGAGGGTACTCTCGCATACACCCATGCACTCTCACCTCATTGCTCTAGTATTCTGCTACACTGGGGCATCGAGCCTTCACAGAACCAAGGGCTTCCCCTCCCATTGATGCCGGATAAGGCCATACTCTGCTACATATGTATCTGGAGACATGGGTCCTCTTTGGTTGGTGGTTCAGTCCCTGGGAACTCAGGGGTGTGGTCTGGTTGGTTGACATTGTTGTTCTTCCTATAAATTTTGAGAATCTGTTTATAACTCTGTACAGGCCATTCAATATTTTGAATTAGGGTTATGTGATTCTGGTCAGCTGGATCTGAAGAAGCAGCATTGATTATAAAGTGATCACTAAAGTGAAACATTTGCTTTGCCAAGACAATCAATGATAGTAATTCAGTGACAGAGCTAAGAAATTATTAGTAATTAAGAGGTGATCAACATTACTGAGGTAAAATCTCCTGGGAAATGTTTCCACGGGGTCAGCTCTCAGAGGCTGTGATTCAAAAGTGGTTAACTCTTTGCCTCATGAAGAAGAACTTGGTCATATATCTCCTATTTTGTACTAGTTTTGAAGGCATGAGGAGATTATAGAGCAGCTGAGGCATGGCACTGTAATAGGCCAGGGTAGCCACTGGTGAAATTACAGGCTCAGTTGTTTTAGAAGCCCCAGGATTAAAGGAGTCATGGAAAGAAGCTGAGGCTTGGCCACATGTAGCAGTGACAAAGATAATCCCTGAAAGGAGTCCAGGAGAAGATAGTGTTTAAGTTGCAGTCCACTTGAAATGAAGACATTAGTGTTTTGTAGATGTTAGCATCAAGGGATGATCACCAAAGACAGTGGCAATTATGGAGCAGAACTAGCCTGGGCCTTGGAGACAAGCTATATGTGCTGTGGATGAGAGAGATGAAGAAATGAAATTCCTTGGGGCCCAGAGCAGCTTGTTCCAGATATCAAAAACTGAACTTTTTACATGGTGGAATAATGGTTTGCTTTGCTCAGAAGGTATCTTTACATTGTGTACCTTATTTTTTATATTATAGGAGCCTATTGTCAAGAGAATTTGGATGTTTTAAAGACGCTTTAACTTTTTAAAGATACTAAGTTTAAATCTTGGAATTATTAAGATTGGACTTTTAATGTTGGATGTTTTGTATTATGATATAATATAACATGAAATCTTTGGAACAAATGAGAAAGGGAAAGATTATAGTTGAATAGTGATGTGTTTGTATATAAAGTGAAAAGGAATCAATGTGTTGCCTAGTATTTTGGTTTGCTTTGTAAGCTGGATTCATCAAAGAAGAAGTAACCTCAATTGAGAAAATATCTCCATAAAGTTGGCCATTAGACACATCCATGGAGTGGGATTTTGACTAATGATTGATGTTGGAGAACCTATTCCACTGTAGGTGGTGGTACAATGGACAAATGGTTCTAGATGACATAAAAAAGTCAAGCTGAACAAGCCATGGGAGCAAACAAGTAACAGCAATTCTCCATAGCCTTCATTTCAGTTCTTGCCTCTATGTTCCTCTCATTGGTTCCTGCCCTGATTTGACTTCATGATGGTCTATAAGCTGTAATTTTATAAACCTTTTCCTCCTCCTGTTACCTTTGGTGATTATATTTTATCGCAGCATGGAAAAACATAACTAAAACAATTATATACAAAGTTTCAACTTAAGTGCTATAGGTATAATATGAAAATTTAAAATTAGCCATCTAATTAGAGTCTGTGAGTGACGATTATGTTCTAAGTCTTCTACTAAATTTATTATGCTACTAATTCTTTCTCAGGAGATAGAAAACTTGTCAAAAGTGAAATTAAGGGGGGCTGGAGAGATGACACAATGGTTAAGAATACTTCCTGCTCTTACAGAGGACTAATGCTTGATTCTAAGCACCCGTGTTGGGAAGTTTACAAATGCTTGCAAGTCTAGTTTCAGGGATCCAATGCTCTATTCTGGCCTCTTCAGACACCTGCATGTACATGGTACACGTATATATTTGGGCCCATGTAAAACAAATATTTATTAAAAGCCCCAAATAAAGTAGAATATGATAAATGGTGTAACTGGGTCTATATAATTGATTGTGGAAATAGCAAGAGGAGACATAATTACCTATGGGTCAGGATATACTCACCTAGAAACGGTGATCACTCCTGCATTTCTGTACTCAAATCCCTGGTGCTCCCAGGTTGGGTGATGTTAGAACAGAGGAACAAAAGACCTGCGTTTTTTTGTTATTTTCCACAGGTTTATAGGAAATATTACAGAATATAAAAAAAACACTCAAATGGTTCCATGTGATGTTTTGAAATTCATCTCAACTATAGAATAAATACCACACTTGATGTAAATATTGCCAAAGTCCAGACACTTCAGGATTGTGTCCGTGTCAGGATCTATATCAATGGTCTGATCCAAGTTGGAGATGGCAGCAACATAATAATCTTCTTTATCTCCTCCTCCTGTGTCTAGGTGTAGACCTCTCACAGGATCTCTTTGAATATGATTCATCAGATCACCTGATCTCTTTTTTAAAATTTCTTTTTGGGGACAATCACATTTTCCTCAGATACACACATGTTGTAGTTGTTACTGGGGCATGCATATAATCAGCATGTACCTCATGGTGACAAATGCCAGAGGCCTTCTTCATGGTTTTGGTGAGAATATGGTCCATATTGGTCAGTTCTAGTAAAAGATTGTCTTTTGGTTTTAATACAAGATCTCATGCATCCCAGGCATCCAAGATTGACCTTGGATTCCCATTCTTTTCAGCTTTACTTTCTAACACTAGTTTTAGAATGGGAAGAAATAACAAAAATGTGAAATATACAATTAGACTACAAACAGAAGGTAGAAACAGTGCCCATTACATTCAGGATGCCTACCTTTGCTTCCATGAAGGGTACAGCCTAGAAGGAAAGCTGTATCACTAACATGCACATCAATATGTGTCAGGATTGATTGGAAGCTTTTAATATTTTCACAGGGACTACTTTATGATCAAGAATTGTGTCTGCCATGTTACCATAGTATGGATATTGGAAGTCTTCTTTCATATACCTGAGGAATCACCCAGTGACATCTTTTTAGGGTCTGTTGATTAAAGAGACTTGCCTATTGAGATGCTCCATATTTAGGCCACTTCACATGCTTTGCCTTTTCTTACATGGGTTTCATGATGTGATGAAGGTATTTTCTTCTTCACAACAGCTATCTTCCATCAGCAGGAGGTAGAGTCAGGTCTTCCACATTTACTTCCTCCCCCCATTCCCTACGCTGGTCCAGTTCCACTGTGAAGCCCAGTCGAGGCACTAAAAGATAGAGCCAGCTCTCCAGATTATCATAGCCAATGTGGGGCAGGGCAGTTTTGCTCAAACCTTGGACATCTGTTTGGTCTCAGGCAGCTTCCCAGACCTGGAACGTTCCCTTGGTGTGTAATGGCAATATGAGCCATGACATCTACATTTAACCCTGTCATTGTATAGCCACATCTGAGGATGTGGCTTTCAGCTATAGTTTGAGTTAGAACTTCATCTTAGCTTCAGGTGGTAGAGCTAGTTACATGCAACAGGATATTCCTCTCCTCTCTCACAATTTCAGTTCCATCTTCCTTCATAATGTTCAAATTGTTACATTTCTCTTTTCTTTCCATTTGTCCACCGCATACATGTACATTATAGTGGTTCCAACTGCAGGCAGGCCACTTGTATGGTAGGCCTCTGGGTGACCTCCTCTGTTCACATTGCATACAGTGCTGGCAATTGGACCTCTGGGTGGCTATAACCTGCCTGTGTAGCATGGTGGAGGGCAAGTCTATGAAGGTCTTCCCCCTGTCATGCTGTTTGGCATGGTGGCTGACATGCTTTAATGTATCTACTCCCTTCCTGGCCTGTGCCATTCAGTGGCAGATAGGCCTTTAGGTGTCATTCCCAGACATGCCTTGTGATGTGGGGGTGGATGTATCTCTGGATGTCTTCCTATGCATTGTGTTGTGTTATGGAACAGAAGGTGAGTCTGTGTGTTCTCTGCCTGTCTGCCTCGTATAGCAGCAGCCAAGACTCTCCGATTGTTTTTGTTATACTTCTGTTACATTTCTTCTTCTTCACAGCACACAGAATACAAAGGCAGGCAGATTTATCAGATTTAGAATCAAGCCTGGTATCCCTATCAGGTTACAGGCTAGCATGGGCTATATAGTGAAATTCTTGCTTGGTATAAGACAGTTTGCGCAAGATTTCCTGAGCCTATCATTTCTATTTTCTATTTTTCCCCTGATCCTCATGACATTTATCTTCAGAAAAATGACCTAGTGGTTCAGGTTAAGGGAACAGCCTTGATATTCAGTGAACCTGTTATATCTGGTTTGTGAGCAGTGCTCATACTAGTTGGAATTTACCTTGTGTTTCCCACTGATTCATTATGAATACAATATTTTGTGTGGAATCTCCATGTCACAAAGAATAGACTGTCATAACTCACCAACATCACATCCAGGCACAATGCCCTCTGAGCACAGTTGAGACATTCACATTCCTCCAGTGAGAAGGTCACAGCTACCTTCCTGAATGTTAACAGTCTCTGGGAAGCATTTACCAGAGAAGCATTTCATCCTTCTTGTTCTTCCTCTCTGGATTTCTGTCTCAGGAATAAAGACTGGAATTCTGATATGCACTGAAATGCCCTCACTTCTGAGTCAGTGTCCACACTCAAGGTCATCTACAACAAGAAATCCTGGTATAATTGGTTCTCATTTATCTCCACCTTCCAGGTCTATTTGTTCTGCATCAAAATACTTCAGGTCTGGCTTATCAGTGAAACCCATGAGACACCAACCTGCTTCCTCCTGTTCAGCACAATGTGTCTTCCTAGGTTCCACGCATAATGTGGGTGTTACAGTTTTTTTTTTCTCCTTTCTCTCCTATGCCATTTTCCATCCTATATCTTGATTTTTCTTTTGGTTTTATATCTTTATTTCCTTCTCATTTTGTAATTGTTTTCAAGTCCACGACAAATCTACCTATCTTAGCTTTGCAAACACAACGTGGGGCAATAATCTGGCTGAGTGTTGGAGTTTCATGGTCAGATTTGATGTTTACACTCTCTTATATTAGCTCTGTAAACTTGAACAAGTTACTTAAACATTCTGTCATAAAGGTCAGTGCATATGAACTTAGTATTGGGTCCTATATGCATAATTGCCAGTCCTTAATCCTGGGTTTGATATGCTTCAGAACATACAGGTAACTACTTGGTATTCAATGTGCAGTGGCTATTGTGGTCCTTATGTATGCTCAACAAAGAATATGGTCTCTCTGGGTCTACCTCTTGGCAATGAGAAGGTCGTGTTGAAGCAATCCCTTCTACCTGGAAGGAGCTCTTGTGCTCTGGAGAGCTGACTCTTTTGCTCTCTATTTTTGCTCGAATCCACTGTGCTTAGGATGTAGTTTCACCTGCTCCTGTTTCTGCTTCTGTGATTGCTGCCATCAATTTTGCTAATGTCGAATTGTTGGCTAAGGATTGCTGCCCCTCCCAGACTAGGGAGATGTGGGAGAGTAATCTCTTGCTAATTCCATTGTTTACTTCCATGCACTCTCTTGGCTCTACATAGAGCATCAGCACTTTCACCACTGATGCGGATCCCAGTGGCAGATTCCAAACACATTTTCTTTTTCCTGGGATTTTGGAATGTAGCAGAGAGCATACAGAGAAGATTTCTGAGATATTACTAGTTATTCTCTTGCAGCCATTTCTTAAATTTAGACAGGCTTTATTTGGAAAGGAATCTTTACAGAGGACTCATGAGGGTTTTTATCAAGCCTCTTGCCTCATCTTGATGCTATTGCTGAGACAGGTTTTTAAGAACAATTTTAGTCTTTTCTTTCCCCACTTTGACTCTAAACAAGCTCTTGTCTGTCCTTATGACTTCTCTTAGGAAAAAGCAGATGTTGACTGTATTTTCCTGGGTAGAGCTTATTGATTCTGTGAAGTAGTGCACAATCCTTTTAAAGAATGAAAGATTCTGTCTCTATCCTCAAAAGTAAAAGAAAGGAGAAAATAATCTATGGAGACATTCTGAGTTCAAATACTTGCAAAATACTAATAAAACTGGTCTGTATTTTTTCCAAATTTTAGTTTTCTTGTTATTTGATCTTGGTTTGAAAATCAGGGAAAACATAGAGGCAAGGTCTTAGAGATAAACACAGAAGAATGAAGAAAGATTGAAGAAAGATATTGAATAAAGGAAGAACAAGTACATCACAGAGCAGGTGCATTACAACAGATTTCATTCTGTGTTCTTTTCTTTTCTGTGATAGGCTCTGTACAGCCTTGATTTACATTGTGGCACTAGATTTACAACAATCTTTCTGTGACAGCCTTCCAAGTACAGAACCAACAGGCACGTGGCAGCACATCAATGAAGCTGCAGTTTTCCCACTGGATCATATTTGACAAAAAAGGCAACAGATCATTGACTTCTCTTCTTGTTTTTTTATTATTTATTTTCTTTTTCTTTTTTTAAGTACTGAATTATTAAACTTAATGTCTTTTGCTTAATAGACCAATACTTAACCAATACGATGCTTAACACTCAGTCTTGACTTGATTTACTTTTCTGAGATATTATCTCAATATACTGCCTGACCCAGGCTGGTCCTGTAACCCAGAGAAGCTATTAACTGGGGATTATTCTGTCTCAACCTCTCATGAAACTGGGATATAACCTGTTCTATCATATCTCATTTTATTTAATACCATGCTTTGTTTGTTATTATTATACTATATATTAATTCTAAACAGATACAGTATCTAAATTATATAGAAACTTGAGAATTCTACTTTTGAAGGCTTAAACTTCACAATAAGATAAAAGAAAACTTTTTTGCTTAGTAGCTACTAAAGACATCATAAAAGTATATTGAATTAAAACTTGCAAATAACTATGTTTGTCACCTTTCTATTGGCAAGTAGCTTGGTACCAGATGGAATTACATAAATAAACACCGTGGTTTTCCATATTTAAAGAAAGTCTTCATTATTCCAAAAAATAAAACATGTAGAAATAGGGCAAAAAGGTTTTTTTGTTTTATAAAATCAACTAAAAATGTATTATATTATTAAGAAATGAGCTAGAAAGAAAAGTTCAAGAAGTAGGACTATGGAATGTCTCAAAGAGTTTAGGAGGGCACTGGTATGAGAATATGCCTGGTGTATTAGCATTATTGAACGGATTAGGATCAAAATTACAACACTCAAAAACACATTACAAAAAAAAAGCAGAGAAGAAGCTGGGGAGGCAGTTTGTGGGCTTAATCCTCAGTGTTATAGATCATCACTTGAGTTATTTGGGAATGGTAAGACTTTTAAGAGATAAAACGTGGTTGAATGGTAGTAGTATCTGGTTGAAGGTACATAAGTTGTATCCTTAGTAATTTTTTCCCAAGCTTTTCCACTCTTCTTTCTGTCTTTCATGATGTTAGCAGCTTTGACCCTCTATGATGTTCTTTCCCATGAGAAGTCTACAGAGAAGAAAAGGAACCATACCCCAATATCTTGAAATCATCTTTAAAAATAAACCTTTGCCACAGTGAGTTGATTTAACTCAGGTATAAGGAGAGCTGTTTGGTAGGCTTTACTATTAGATATTGCTATAATACTTGGTGAAGGCTATTACCTCTCCTGTCTTCAGGACACAGAACTGGAAGTGGGGGTTAATATACACTCTTGCTTCCTTTGCTATTCTTACTTACAGATTAAAAGTTACCCAGTAAGTTTTAAAACATACTGAATTTTAAAGATCCTATGTTTTAATTGTAGCAATGATTTATTATTTTTATCACTTTCATCTTGAAATTTTCTGATTTTCCATGTCCTTGATCTTAAAAAGTTGACTGGACATTTAAGAGTGCAGTGTTCTTGTATGTACAGCTGTAACTGATTATAACACTTCTACACTTTTTTGTGGAATCAATAATTTGTGACTGGAGGGGTAAGCTGGCAAAATAAATACCAATGGAATTAGTAAGTAAGGGCTTAGATACTTTTCTTGTAGAAAGGCTAACTGTATGCCCTTGTCTTAGTGCATTAAACTTCATGAAGAGAAACATCCCTATTATCTTTGGCTGTATCTCCATGAAAATGTTCGGGGCTCAGTGCTTCCTATCTGTAAAATTGGAAAAATAATTTAATGAGTTACTGCAATGCATTCTTCTATGGCTCCCTGAAAATTTTTGCCTTTGTAGTCATTAGTAACCCTTGAGATCACAAGATCTATTTCTTTATAGTCTCACCCTATTATCTGGCTTCTTCTAACTCATAAAAAGTCATTTTTATTTACTAATATTATTACTATTTTTATTATTATTCTTTCATCTTTGAATATTTTTCTCTGTTGTTACCTGATGCCATATTCTCTGGTTTTATTCTTTCCTTGTAGGTTATTTTTGTTAAGTTTAACTTTTCTACCACACCTTTCCATTATTCTAGTGATAACTTCTTGTGATAATTCTTTTCCTTTCTCTTTCCCTTCTTCCTGCACTTCTTCCTTCCCTTCACCATTCTTCCCTCTCTATTTTTCCTTGTTTTCTTTCCTCCTCTCTCTTTACTTCATCAAGTTCCATAACTCTAAGGACTTTTATTTTCTCAGCCCTTCTCTTTTTCTTTCTGTTATCAAGGATCAAGGGGTGGCATTGTATTTTTTTAACTAGCATGCTATGCATACTTACAGGTCCAAGTGTGATAATTCAGTGCATGTATATCATGTATAATTATAAAATCAAGAGGACATTTCCATCTGTGCACTTCCTGGAGTCCTTCTTGAATGCTGAAATAAAAATGCCAAGATACTAAAGAGAAAAGGGAAGAATTGCTTTTTGAATATTTTTATGTAGATGATACAAAAACATTTTGTGTTTATGCCTAGATTTATATTCTTTTCACAATTTGCCATTCTCAACCTTTTACAAGTTCTTCTAAGTAATTAATACTGAATTAAACCCTACAGATAGTGACCAACAAATATTACAATATCTAAAATATGTTAGAGTATGTATTTAGAAAAAATGGTTATATCATTTCCTTTAAAGTAATGATATATAATGTCATGGTCTAAGGGTGTAACACTAAATTTGAAGATATTAACAAAAAGTCCATTGGGCTAATTTATTACCCACTGGTGGTCAGAGAAGGCCTTGTCCTTCCAAGGAAGTGGCATTTAGACTGTGAGGGTTAACTATGAAATTGTGTAGAGAATTTTATTTAGGAAAGAAAGAGCAGGCGAGAATTGAGAGCTAGAAAGGGAAGAGAACTCATGATGGAAGAGGCTGGGCAGGTTACAGAACTTCTATATCTTAATATTAAGAATTTAAGCTTTATTACTAGGAACAATGTTGGTAATAATGTGTTTTTCAGTGAAAACATCCATTTCAAAGGCAAATGAGAGCAAGCAAAAGAAAGAGAGTGAGAGAAAGAGTGAGTAATAGAAGAGGGAGGAGAAGGAAAGAAGTGTGGAAGAGAATAAAAATGAAATGAAAGAAATAGAAGAAAGGAGAAAAGACAGTGGTTGAATTTTGTGATCTTCAGATGGCAAGCTGGAAACTGAGGAGAGTTTGTGGTATACTTCCAGTCTGAGTTTGGTTGAAATTATGGTATACATTACAGCCCAAACTCATAGGCAAGAAACCAAGAGACTCAATGGATAATTTCAATGAGAAATCTGAAGTGTGCCAGTTCAGTCAGTTAGTGGGAGAGGGAAACAAAAAGGGAGAAAGTTCTTGCTTCTTGCTTTTTGTCTTATTTGGATTTTCAGATATTCATATCAATGGGTAAATCTTCCTCACATAACTTACCCAGGAATGATGCTTAAACAAGTATCTGAGAACCTCATTTACCAGTCAGATGGATACATAAATTAAACAGTCACAATGAGGTTTGAGTGAGATGAAGATATATATCAAATTAGAAGTTTATATGACAGAAGTAGAACTCAGGATCCATGTTAAAGATATAACAAAAAATAATGTTGATTTGTTTCTGGAGATATGGCTTTGCCTCAGACAGGAAAGAAGTCTAAATAGTAGTGCATCTTAGTTATTAGAGCATGTCAAGGGCTCCAACTCCTCAAATACCACAGTGCATTCAAGTGTTCAACTGGATCTGACCTGTCCTAGTAAGAGTAATGTGGTGGTAGCCTTGTACCTGGGAAGCACCTGGCCATAACTATTACTGGCATACACTTGAATCAAGATATCCTGAAAATGCCCCTCACAAACTTGTGCAGTGAATGGGAGCTTCATTAGCCAGAGACCTTAGGCTTGTTTTGTTTTCAGACTGAGTTTTGTTTTTTATACTTGGTTCCTGGGCTGTATTAACAGTGATGATCTTATCTATAGAGAAAGAGTGTTACCCTTAGACTAGTCTGTTAGGGTGAAAACCAAGGGAATCCCAAGGAATTTAAAGACAAGGAGAGGATGAGTAGGCAAAGGATGAGACTAGTGGCCATGAAAATCTGAAGGCTGTGCAGCAGGAGGAAAGAAACTGTTGAAGGGTCTGGGAAAGTTTTGCTGCTTTGGAGTGGAATGACAACGAAATATTAATCTGATGTTAAGATTCTCAGAGAGGCCTTTTGACTAGGATAGATACCTAGCTGGTCTGCTCCTGTGAAGAACCCATATCCTGAGACATCCTAGAGGAGCCACTGCACTCAGAGAAGCAGCTAAGAACCCCCTCCCACTACCCTACACCCTAGACCTAGAACTGGGAGCCTGGGGCGCTCAAGATCCATCAGCCACCCAATCCTGGCCCTCCAGAATACCACTCCCCTTCCTCCCCTCGCTTGGTCCTTTTGGCTGGGGCAGACACCTAGCTGGTCTGCTTCTGTGAAGACAACTTATCCTGAGTTATTCTAGAAGAGTGACTCCACTCAGATCATTGAACACCTAGCTGGTCTGCTCCTGTGAAGACACCTTATCCTGAGACATCCTAGAGGAGCTGCTGCACTCAGAGCAGCAGGATTTCATGATCCCAGAGGCAATCTGAGTCTCAGCAGTTCTCTACACAGGCGATCAGGATCACAGGATCACAGAGACATCTGGACTCTGAGGAGTTCTGACACAAGCAAGATAACTAGAAACACAGGCTCCAATCAGAGACAGTGAGTGCAGGTAGCACTAGAGTTAACCAGACGGCAAAAGGCAAGCACAAGAACATAAGCAAGAGAAACCAAAGTTACCTGGCATCATCATAACATCTGTTGCAACATCATTACTGTGGCAAGATAGGAAATGAAAACAAGAAAGTGACAAATCTTGTTTCCTGCTTGCCTAGAGAATGCAACTGTGAACAGTAAGAGAGAGAGAACCTGTCTCAAACAAGGTAGAAGGTGAAGACAAACACCAAGTGTTCTTCAGTGACTATTATGAATGTGTCATCACTAATACACATGAATATATACACAGAGAAACATGGATGAAACATGGGAAATGACATCTGAGATAGTCTTCTGGCTTCAACCTACACACATGTATGCATACTCCACAAACATATATCTGCATGTTATCACACATGGATGCAGGTGCTTGCACACACACACACACACACACACACACACACACACTATTCTAGAGCATGTAGTAAAGAGAAAGTACATTTATTTAAATAAAATTCTCATGACAAATAATAATCATTTAGTGTAGAATTATAGAATACAGAGTATGATTATTGAGGAGTTGTTAATGACAGGAGTATGTAGAAATATTAGAGAAACAAATGAGCATGAAGTCTTAGAAAAGCATGTATAGTGTTAAGGACTTTGGACTTATTCTGAGATCAAAACAATCTGAAATAGTTAAAGAGTGTGGCTATGAAAATAATATTTTTCACTTTTTTCATAATGGTATTATGTCAACAGTGGAATGGAACATTATTATAGTGATATGATTCTATGGCAAGGTATAATTCAACTTAGATGGAAAGAAAGGACATATGAGAATAAAACCATGTGAATGAAAACAAAAGAAGATGTAAATTCTCATGATATTAAGGAGATAGGCTGGATAAAGGATGGTAGACAATTGTGGCTTAGTAGGTATGTGAAATGCTGAGGTTAATTGTCTCAGTTCCTCCAGCAGATGGATTCAAAGAAAGAATGTCATTTCCTGAGAAGGTATTTCAAGAAAGTTGATGCATAGAGATTAATTAATGAGGTTTTTTTTTTTAATATCTCATGTAAAGCATAGGCATAATATTCATGTGTAAGAGCTACAAAGTCTTAGGCACCTGCATGTGTACTCAGAAGAAACTAAATACAATAAGGGGTGGTGAAATTGGATTTGGTAGTAGTCAGCAATTGAAGTGAAGGAAGAAGAGCTAACTTGTGTTTTTGCCAAACTTTATGTTGAAGCTCTAGACTCAATGTACTTGGAGATAATGTCTTTAAAAGGTTAATTAAGGCCAATAATATAAAGGGTATCATTCTAAGGCAGGAGAACTGGAGTCCTTAGAAGAAAAATGGAGATCTATATCAGTGATGTATGTTTAACATAGGAAAGACATCTATACATATGAGTGTGGCCAGTCCCTAGCTGAGAAACAATGTCTGATAAGATTTTCATCCTGTCTGAACCTTGATCTAGGACTTCCAGATATAGAAACTATGTGAAAATAAGTTTATATAATTGAATCTAGCAAGTCTATAGTATTTTGATTTGGAAGCTCAAGAACAGTATAATCAGGAAAAGTCTATATGGGCAGGAAAAATGACAACTAAATGCAAAACTCTGGAAAATAACATCACTTCTACATGAGAGGGCAGATTTATGGAGAAGCATTTGATGGAAAATTTCCAGGACAACAGAGATACTAAAGACATAGAGCACAGCAACCTGAAAGGTGAGGATCAATTTAGGAGAAGTGAAGGAAGGAGTCAGAAAGTGGTTATGAGTTCACGAGAACTATATAGAGAATTTAACACATTGTACAATGTGGGTTGCTGTATGAGAGGCAATGAAAAGAAGGTGTTAGGGCAAGAAACTTGAAGATGCTGAAGATTTAAATCATAATTCACAGAATTTCTTTCTGATTTAGATGGGACAATAAAACTGTATCTTGTTTCTATAAACAATTTAATTCTTGGAAAATATAAGAAATACTGTTTTCAGGCATTGAAAATAATTATTGTTAAAGAAGTATGATCAAAACACAGACAAAGAAAGCAAGAGAGGGAACAAAAAAGAGTGAGAAATTAAGAAAGAAACAAAAACAAAATAAAGCATCGAAATTATCGGATAACTTTAATTGACCCAAGATAAGGTAAATATCCCACTTACCAAAATGAAAAATCATGTGAGTGATGAGATATCAAGTCCAATCATCTAAGGATATTATTAGGGGAAAACGTGAATTTGGAGTAAATTAAAGGTTGTTTCATTCTTGCCTATAAACCCAAACCCTGTTAAAATAGTATAATTTTATCTTAAGTTTTTTGTCTGTTCTTGTGCTAAAATAATCTGACCATTTAGCTCACCATTCCATGTTCCTGTCTATTTTAGAAGGAAAGTCATAGGAGCATGGGGGATTACACTGCATTCCCATTCAAAAAGCAGAGTGTGATTTATGCATGCTTTGTTGTTCTCAACACTTTCTCTTTCTCATTTTATAGTTCCCAGGATCCTAGTTAAGGTATGGTTTCAGGCACTGTTGTTGGCTAAGATAATTTCCATCTCGGGTATGTGGAGAAGCCCATACCCAAGCTGGTTTTAGTTTCTTTCATGTTAACAACACTAACCACCGCAGATTTCAACTAACTTGAGCCAAATAAAGAACTTCAAGAATATAGGAATCCAAGAATGTCTAGCACCTGTTTATTTATATAGCTATAAATAGATGTATAGCTATACCTATACATCTACAGCTACATTTTTAAAACTAAAAAGGTAAAATTTACAATGTCTAGTATCCATTAAGAATTACCATGCATGCAAAGAGGTAGAAAAACATGGCATACAATGAAGGGAAATTTGAAAATAAGCCGATACAAAAATGGCATAAACAATAAGTTCTCTCAATGATGATATTCAGATTGTTATTAAGGCTTTAATCCATATCTATACTTATTTACTAATTGAATACATTGATTGGAATTATTAGTTGAATATATGAAAGATATATTATATCCTATCACAAACCTTACAGAAGACAAAATTGCACATTCTGAGATAAGCATACTGTACTGTATTAATAGGAGAATCTAAACCACAGAAGAAAAACATCTGTTGAACTGAAGACAAAGAAAGGCAACGTACCTAAATTGGAAAGAATAAATTCAAACTCATAAAATTTAAATTGCTAAAGGGTCAAAAAATATTTGTATAATTAGTGCCTGGAAAATAATAAAGTTTGCAAGAAAGCAAGATTTTGGGAGAACTCTTAGTCAAAAGCACAACATAAACCACTTAGAGAAACTTAAAAACTTAGGATCTTGACAACAGAGGAGATAAGGTAAGAGTCACAATAGAGTACTTGGAACTGATGCCAGTGAGAGGTAGTAGAGTAAATCTTTAAAATTCTGAAAGAAAGAAAATCTGTGGCTAGAAATAGCTTTCAAAGTGAAGTTGAAAGAAAATATTTCTTTACTATCAAAAGGCAAAATTTTTTACCTAGAGAACCTATGTCCATAAAATAATAAAATTCTCTCAGCATTAGAAGACAAATAAGACCCTATGAAATGGCTTTCTACAATGAAGTACATCAGATATGTTAAATATATGAGTTAATATAAATGATTTAATTTTACTTTAATAAAAGTAATGGCATAATAGTATAAGATTAGTAAATGCAAACCTCATGAAACAACACAGTGATTGTGAAAGAAAAAAGTCAAATATATTGTCAAAAGGCTCTTAGACTACATGTCAAGTTTTATAAATTAATCTGTATATATAGAATAGATGAAGGTGCTAATAAACTGTAGTTATATAGTTATGTTAAATATATACATAAATATGCACACATATACACATTTAAATTGTTATTCCTTATAACAAACACAAAATGAACAGTCAATAGTTAATAAAATCAACAAAAAGATAATTAGAGAAGTGGTACATTGATCTCAAGTAGTAGAATAAAAGGAAATGAAGAATTAACAAACCCATAGAGAGAAAGCCAACACCAAGATGAGAGATTTAAACACAAACATATTAGTAATCACATTAAAATTAAATTGTGCAAATATTCCTATTAAAAAATCAGAATTCTCAGATTAAATAAAATAGCTCAACTATATGCTGTCTACAGGAAACTCAGTTTAGATATATGTAAAAATGGGTTAAAAATTCAAGGAGGAACAGAGATATACTCTGCTCACATTAATGAATTGAAAGCTGATGGTAATTTGAAATTATAAAGCTAATTTGGAAAAGTTTTGGAGTTTCTTTTTTAAACACTATAGATACCCACCATACAATCCAGAAATACCAAGCTGAGTATTTATTCAAATGGATAAAAGCATATGTCTTACAAAGGCTTTTAGAATTAAAATTCATAGAAGCTTTGTTTGCAATAGTAAAAAAAATCTTAGAGAATTCCAAATGTCCATCAGTAGTTTTAGAGTTAAATAAGTTGTGGGTAATTCATAAAACAAATACTACTCATCAATCGAATGCAATTGTTTATTGATGCACATAAGAGCATAATAGAGCATCACAATAATTATATTGAATGTAAAAAACAATCATACACTTTCCATTTCACAAACTATATGGTATTTTTTTCCTTTAAAATCTGCAAATAAGGAGATCAGTGTTTGCCTGAGGATAGAAAAGATAAGAGAGATAAAAGAAAATGAAAACTAGGGAAATCTTTGAATATGCTAGACACAAATATCTATTTGATTATTGTTGATGGTTTCAGATTTTTATTTCTGAAATACTATTATAGTATATTCTAGCTATGTAGCTCTACCTTATTATATATTATTATATCTAATAGAAAATAGTTATTATCTGAAAATTTCCAGAAAGCTGGTTAAATACTTGCCACTGTTAACAGGAAGAATTGAGAAGATTCTGATATTGATTATGAATATATTTTTGCATAACTTTATACAATTCATTTTTAACCAAAACTAGATGTTTGGTTATGGGAACAAAGACAGAATGTTTCATAAGACAAGTTAGCTGTTTTCTAGAAATCACAACCCATTTTTAAAATAATAGAATCTAATATTGAGTGAGAAGATTTAGATCTTTGGGAATGAAATCAGCTGTATAAAGCATATTCACTGATACATGAAGTCTGAAGAAATTCTGTAAATGTTATCACAAAAGAGTTAATTAGTGTAGCAGAAAGTGTCACATTTTCTTCTAGTGCTTAGGCATTTGGAAGAATATGAGTTAATATATTTTCAACTATCTTGATAACATGCTGAATACATAATAAATGAATAAAAGTCTTCTAATATAATATGTGCCCTACCAGTTCACTTCATATCTTCTTTGTACATTTTAATAAACTGACTGTAAATGAGCTTTTAAAGTACTGAATAACAATAGATAGAGAATTATATGTTTAGTTCATTGCTTAACCTATAGCCTTGGAATGTTAGCTTTCAAATAAAGCTAACAAAAATATCTCATTTAATTCTTCTTAGTCCTGCCATTTGTATTGTTCCTGTGTACAATCTGAGAATGTAGAGTTTTGAAAGGGCAGGCTTTATGTAAGCTCTGTCTCTTCCATCAATGTTATGATTGACTGCAATTTAAAAATACCAGATGGCTGACTATAATCAAACAACAATATAATAGAGAAAGATTAATCCTGATTTCTGAGTATGATATTAAGCTTTTGAAAGCCTATTTCTGGTAACCTCAGCTGATAAATTTATGATGCCCTACACATAAAAAATAGATGCTGTGATGTTCAAGTTATGGGTCTAGATATGTCAGAATTCACTACAAGGATCTCAGGATATGATCTCAGATCACCCTTGTAATGCATTCATGTTTATGTGCATAACTGCAAATAATAAGTTTAGCTATAAAATGAATTTAGTATCATAATGATAACTTTCTTGATCCTATTATATGGTATATGGTACATGCAGGTGAGACTTTTTTTTTTTTATCTCATTCATCAGTTTCTCGATGTCATATTATCTGTGAGCAATTGGATGACAGGGACTGGATTTTTATTCTTGTGCCTCCAGAATCAAGGGGAGAGCATTTGTTCAACTAGCAAATAAAAAAATTGGAATGATGGTATTCAGTAATTATAGCCATCTTCGCGTCTTTATGTGTTAACTCGCATTATTAATGAAAGATTTAATATGCATTTTATAAAATGGAGATTCACTTTCACAGAATCTAAACATTTTATTTCATGGTGAGCAGTGATAAGTTAGTAATACTCTTTTTTTTTTTTTTGGTTTTTCGAGACAGGGTTTCTCTGTGTAGCCCTGGCTGTCCTGGAACTCACTCTGTAGACCAGGCTGGCCTCGAACTCAGAAATCCGCCTGCCTCTGCCTCCCAAGTGCTGGGATTAAAGGCGTGCGCCACCACCGCCCGGCGTTAGTGATACTCTTAATGGAAGTGCAACTGGTTTCAAAGCTGATAGGAAAATCATAACTTCTTTCTATTATTGTCTACTTCTTTAAAAAGTAAGCATACATTTTATAAAAGAGATATCACGAATTTGGTCACCTGTCCCAGAAGAAAACTATGTATGTTTTTCTCTTCTTTAAAATATGCCACCCATTCTGCCCCTCGCTTGGTCCTTGTGGCTGGGGCAGACACCTAGATGGTCTGCTCCCGAGAAGACACCATATCCTGAGACATCCTAGAGGAGCAACTGCACTCAGAGCAGCAGGAGCTCAGGATCACAGGATCACAGGATCACAGAGACATCTAGAACCTGAGGAGTTCTGACACAAGCAAGATAACTGGAAAGACAGGCTCCAGTCAGAGACAGTGAGTGCAGGTAGCACTAGAGTTGACCAGATGGTGAAGTCAAGCACAAGAATGTAAGTAACTGAAACCAAAGTTACTTGGCATTATTACAACCCTGTTCTCCCACCATAGCAAGCCCTGGACACCCAATTACACTGGAAAAGCAGGATTCAGAATTAAAATCACTTCTCATGATGATGATAGAGGACTTTAAGAAGGACATAAATAACTCCATTAAAGAAATACAGAAGAACACAGGTAGAAGCCCTTAAAGAGAAAACATAAAAATCCCTTAAAGAATTACAAGAAAACACAACCAAACAGGGGAAGGATAAACAAAACCATCCAGGATCTAAACATGGAAGTAGAAACAATAAATAAATCTCAAAGGGAGACTACCTTGGAGATAGAAAACCTAGGAAAGAGATTAGGAGTCATAGAGGCAAACATCACCAACAGAATACAAGTGATACAAGAGAGAATATCATGTGCAGAAGATACCATGGAAAACATTGACACAACTGTCAAAGAAAATGTAAAATGCAAAAAGCTCCTAACCCAAAGCATCCAGGAAATCCAGGACACAATGAGAAGACCAAACCTAAGGATAATAGGTATAGATGAGGGTAAAGTTTCCAAACTTAATGGGCCAGTAAATATCTTCAAAAAATTATAGAGGAAAACTTCCCTAACCTAAAGAAAGAGATGTCCATGAATGTACAAGACCTATAAAACTCCAAAGAGACAAGACCAGAAAAGAAATAACCTCCTGTCACATAATAATCAAAACATCAAATGTACCAAACAAAGAAAAAAATAATTAGGGCAGTAAGGGAAAAAAGCCAAGTAACATATAAAGGCAGACCTATAAGAATTACACCAGATTTCTCACAGAGTCTATAAAAGCAAGAAGATCCTGGAGTGATATCATACAGACCCTAAGAGAACAAAAATGTCAGTCCAGCCTACTATACCCAGCAAAACTCTCAATCACTACTGATGGAGAAACCAAGATATTTCATGTCAAAAGCAAATTTACACAATATCTTTCCACAAATCCAGCACTTCAAAGGGTAACTGATGGAAAACTCCAACACAAGGAGGGAAACTACAACCTAGAAAAAGCAAGGAAGTAATCTTCCAACAACCCCAAAAGAAGATAGTTTCACAAACATAATTTCACCTCTATTAACAAAAATAGCAGGAAGCAACAATCATTTTCCTTAATATCTCTTAACATCAATGGACTCAGTTCTTCACTAAAAGACATAGACTATCAGACGGGATACATAAACAGGACCCAGAATTTTGCTGCACACAGGAAATGCACCTCAGTGAAAAAGAGAGACACTATCTCAGAGTAAAGGGATGAAAAACAATCTTCCAAGGAATGGTCCCAAGAAACAGGCTGGAGTAGCCATTCTAATACCAAATAAAATTGACTTTCAACCAAAAGTTATCAAAAAAGATAAGGAAGGACACTTCAAAGGAAAAATCTAGCAAGATGAACTCTCAATTTTGAACATCTATGCTCCAAATGCAAGGGAGCATACATAAAAGAAACTTAATAAAGCTCAAAGGACACATTGCACCTCACACAGTAAGAGTGGGGAATTTCAACACCACACTCTCAGCAATGGACAGATCACGGAAACAGAAACTAAACAGAAACACAATGAAACTAACAGAAGTTATGAAACAAATGGATTTACCAGTATCTATACAACATTTCATCCGAAACAAAAGAATATACCTTTTTCTCAGCACCTTATGGTACTTTCTCCAAAACAGACCATATAATTGGTCACAAAGCAGGCCTCAACAGATACAAAAAGATTGAAACAATCCCTTGCACATCCTATCAGATCACAATGGATTAAGACTGGTCTTTAATAATGACAAAAACAATGGAAAACCACCATACACCTGGAAACTGAACAATGCTCTACTCAATGATGACTTGGTCAAGGAAGAAATAAATAAAGAAATTAAAGACTTTTTAGAATTTACTGAAAATGAGGAAACATCATACCAAAACTTGTGGGACTCCATGAAAGCAGTGCTAAGAGAAAATTTCATAGCTCTAAGTGCCTACAAAAAGAAACTGGAGAGAGCATACACTAAAACTTTACAGCACACCTGAAAAGCATTAGAAAGCTTTAGAACAAAAAGAACCAAATACACCCAAGAGGAATAGACAGCAGGAAATAATCAAACTCAGGGCTGAAATCAAACAAGTAGAAACAGAAAGAACTATACAAAATATCAATAAAACAAGGAACTGGTTCTTTGAGAAAATCAACAAGATAGATAAACCATTAGACAGATAAACCAGAGCGCACAGAGACAGTATCCAAATTACTAAAATCAGAAATGAAAAGGGAGATATAAGAACAGAGGCTGAGGAAATTAAAAAAAAATCATCAGATTCTACTACAAAGGTCTATACTCAACAAAATTGGAAAATCTGGATGAAATGGACAATTTTCTAGACAGATACCAGGTACTAAAACTAAATGAGGAGCAAATAAACCATCTAAACAGTCCCATAACCCCTAAAGAAATAGCAGCAGTCATTAAAAATCTCCCCACCAAAAAAAGCCCAGGACCAGATGGTTTTAGTGCAGAATTCTATTAGACCTTTAACAAAAACCTAATACCAATTGTCTTCAAACTACTCCACAGAATAGAAACAGAATAAACACTACCCGATTTATTCCATGAAGCTACAATCACGCTCATACCTAAACCTCACAAAGACACAAAAAAGAAAGAGAACTTTAGACCAGTCTCCCTTATGAATATCGATGCAAAAATATTCAATAAAACTCTCACAAACCAAATCCAAGAACACATCAAAGCAATCAACCATCATGATCAAATAGGCCTTATCCCAGGAATGCAGGGATTATCCAGTATTCGGAAATCCATCAATAACATACATACTACCTAAATAAACTCAAAGTAAAAAATCATATGATAATCTCACTAGATGCTGAGAAAGCATTTAACAAAATTAAATATCCCTTCATGGGATATTTAACATATTCAACATATAACAACGATATATGCTCCACTATGTTCATAGCAGCTTTATTTATAATAGCCAGAAGGTAGAAAGAACCCAGATGGCCCTCAACAGAGGAATGGATACAAAAAAATGTGGTACATTTATACTATGGAATATTACTCAGCTATTAAAAACAATGAATTCGATAAATTCTTATGTAAATGGATGGAACTAGAAAATATCATCCTGAGTGAAGTAACCCAATCACAAAATAACATACATGGTATTCACTCACTGATTATTGGATTTTAGCCCATAAGCTTGAAATACCCAAGATTCAACTCACAGACCACATAAAACTCATGAAGAATGATGACCAAGTGGGGGGGTGGCTTCAGTCCTTCTTAGAAGAAGTAACAAAATACTCAAGGGAGCAAATATGGAGACAAATTGTGGGACAAAAAGTGAAGGAGGGGCCGTCTGGAGACCATTCCACCAGGGTATCCATCCCATGTGCAGTCATCAAAGGTAGAGGTTGATGTGGATGTCAGGAAGTACATGCTGACAGGAGCCTGATATAGCTTTCTCCTTAGAGGTTTGCAAGAGTCTGACATACTCAGAGGCAGATGCTCACAGCTAACCATTAAACTGATTATGGGGTTCCCAATAGAGGAGTTAGAGTGAAGACTGAAGGAGTTGAAAGCATTCGCGACACCATGAGGAAAACAACAATACCAACCAACCAGAGCCCCCAGGGTCTAAATCACCAGCCTGGGAGTGCTTAGGGAGGGCCCATGGCTCCAGCTATATATGCAAGGGAGTTATATATAAGTGGGAGAAGAGATCCTTGGTCCCATGAAGGCTGGATATCGTGGAGGGGGTATTCGAGGGTGGGAAGGTGAGGTACAGGGGTGGGTAGGTGGGGTACACCATCATAGAAGCAAGAGGAGGGGGGAAGGGATGGGGAGTTCCTGGGAGGGAGTGGGGGAAAATGGGTTAAGGGAGAACATCTGAAATGTAAAAAAAAATTCCAATAAAAAAAGATATTGTAATTCTAAAAAAAAAAAAAAAGAAAAAGAAAAAAGAAAGAAATACCCAAGATTCAACTCACAGACCACATGAAGGTCATGAAGAAGGAAGACTAAGTGTCGGTGCTTCGGTTCTTCTTAGGAGGAGTAACAAAATACTCAAGGGAGCAAATATGGAGACAAAGTGTGGGACAGAAACTGAAATAGGGGCCATCTGGAGATCATTCCTCCTGTTTATCCATCCTGTGTGCAGTCACCAAATGTAGACACTGATGTAGATGTCAAGAAGTGCATGCTGACAACAGCCTGATATAGCTGTCTCCTTAGAGGTCTGCTGGAATCTGACATATTCAGAGGTGGATGCTCACAGTTAACCATTGATCTGATCAAGGGGTTCCCAATGGAGGAGTTAGAGAGAATACTGAAGGAGCTGAAAGGATTTGTGGCCCCCATGAGGAGAGCAACATCCAGAGCTCCCCAGGGTATGAATCGCCAGTCTGGGAGCACATAGGGAGGGACCCAAGACTCCAGCTGTATATGTATGGGAGGATGGCCTTGTTGGGCATAAGTGGGAAAGGAGATCCTTTGTCCCATGAAGGCTGGATGCTGAGTGCAGGGGAATTTGAGGGTGGGGAGATGTTAGTTCGTGGTCGGGGGGTAAGTGGGGCACATCCTCATAGAAGCAGAAGGAGGGGGTTCCTGGATGGGGGAGGGAATGGTGTAAGGGGATAACATCTGAAATGTAAATACAATATCCAATAAAAAATAAATTTAAATATGCTAATTCATATTTGAATTTTCTCCAAGTCAGTGACATGCTTGGCCTTAGGGTGCTCTTGGCACCAACACATTCTAACCTTGCAACATCCTGAGTAATAGGCGCATGTAAATTAGCTTCTCCAAGAGTATCCTTACCAAAATCATAAACATTTAGTTGTACCTCTGTTGCATTTGTAGGACAAACTTTGGGCCCAGTCCATATCAATTTAAGCACTAACTAACATTCTTTTAGAATTCAGAGCCTACCAAATTGTTTACTTCGGTATATGATCCCTGGCTACTGTTCCTGAGAAACTGAAGAAGGCTCTTTTCTTCCCTATCCCCTTCTTTTACTGTAAAATGTGTTTATCTTTTTGTAAGACAGCTCTTTATTTTTCATTTTGTTGCTTAAGGAAGATTTGGATATTATTGACAATACCTAATCCTTCTTCCATTATTTTTTCCTTTTACAGTTCTTTTTTTTTACTCTTTAATCCTTTTTTACAGTCCATCTTCATTCACTTTCTGCTCTGCCCGTCCCTCCCCTCCCTATCCCATCTGTCCTCTATCCCCCTGTCTTCAAGAGACCAACCTACTACCTCCACCTTCCCCACCTCCCCACATCTCCCCACTCCCTTGGGCCTCAAGTCTCTCGAGGGTTAGGTGCGTTTTCTCTCACTGAGGTCAGACAAGGCAGTCCTCTGCTGTATATGTGTCAGGGAGCCTCATATCAGCTGCTGTATGCTGCCTGGTTGGTGGCTCAGTGTTGGAGAGATCTCGGGGCCCAGGTCAGTTGAAACAGCTGGCTTCCTATGGGCCCACCCTCCTTCTCAGCTTCTTCCAACTTTTCCCCAATTCAATCACAGGTTGGTTCTTTGTATCATTATTTATATAGGCTCAAATCTCTCACCTATTAAAAATTTTTATAAACTTTATACTTTATGCTTTGTTAGTTGTGCTAAATCTCTCTTAAACATTTGTGGGCTCTTATAATATTTGCTTTTGAAACCAGAATTTAATTTTGTAGCCCATGTTACTGTTGAAATGGTAATGTAGATCAGGGTGGTTGCTTGTATGCATACTAGCCTTCTGTCATTTTTATATATTCATGTTGTTTACACTCTTCAGTGTATGGGATGATTTTATAATTCATTCTGCCATTCAAATCCCTTCATAAACTCTGTCATGTCTTGTTTTTAGAAAATTCTATAAATACTGCTCAAGATTTATATTTGATATTGGCATACTTTGTGTAATTGTAGCTCAATTCCTTTTAAAATTGTTTCACATGGCTCCCTGATTAGTATTTCTCCTAATTTTCTCTGAACCTTTGGGGTCTTTGTCTTAGACTATTCTGCCTTCCAGCCATTCCCTGTCTTCCATTCACAAATAATTTCCCCTCAGAGGTGAATCCAAGGCTTCATTTTTTTCCTCATTGTCATGTAGTCCCTGGATGACTTTATTTGTTGTCCTTGAAGTACATCTATTTGATCATCTTCTCAAACTTTCATCTCAGAGCTCTTTGAGATTATGTTGACAAAACTAAAAATAAAGTATCAATCTCTAAAATGCTTAAGACCAGAAATGCTTTGGATTTAACATAATTTTGGATTATAGGATGTCTTCCTATGTATAATAAAATGTGGGGATGTGAGCAAGTCTAAATATACATCACTTATTTTTCCATATAGTCTGAATATTTTTTTATGTTATATTTTAAGCAGTTTATATATTAAAAACAAAGTTTCGTGGAATGGGAACTTTTCATTTTGTATTTTAACCTTGTTCAGAAGGATTTGGTCTTTGGAGCACTTCAGATTGTTGTCTTTTGGATTAGGACATTCACTCTATGTGATCTGAAGACCTTTACTTGAGTTGTCCCTTTGTGCGTGTGTGTGTGTGTGTGTGTGTGTGTGTGTGTGTTATATTCATTTAAAACATATGTGTCTCAAAATGAATAATTTTAAGCCCAGTGTGTTCCGTTCAGGCAGCATCTAGCATCTGTCAATCCACATCACCCATATATAGTTTATCACCAAATTATCATTCAAATAATTCAGATTCTCTTGTAACTTGTTTTTATCTTTGGCTTACCTTACTCCTCACACTCCACTGCAGCCATAATGTTTCTCAGCTATCTGACTGTGAAGTATGCATAGATGCAGGGAAGCTTACCAATGAACTCGAAACTAAGTGGTGATCTAAAAACAACCAGAATGACAACACCAGTTGACTTGCTAATGTTGATGGTCAATATTACTTAATGTGTCTTTCTAGGTGATGGTGGTCAATGACTGCTGAGGGAGAGTGAATCAGTTTCCTTCAGGAATGTGTTCCTTCATAGGATGTCCAATCTTAAGTTCTCAGGATAATGATGAATAGATGAAGGATGATTATAAAAAGGGAATTTAGAAATACTTTGTTGTTGAGATGACTGTGTCCCTCTACCTTCACAGATAAGATTCTGCTTTTACCTGGTACAGAGTGTGTACCTCCGGAATGCAGACTTTATGATCTTATCTTGAGAATTGTCATGGAAATCTGACAAGGCCTCTGCTAGGAAAAAAAGATCAAAAGGAAAGCCACAGGAAATTTCTTACTTCAGCTGTTCACTCAAATGTCTGTTTGCCATATTTTGTGGTCCTATGTCTGAAATCCCTAAATGGTTTCCTGAATGAATGATTATGTGATCGATGAAGCAGATTTATTTTTCCATATATATCTTGTCTTCCTTATTCATTCACTTGTCATGAGATCTTTATGTCATTAGGACTCCATATCTCTTTGAGCTACATATAAGGTTGGCTTAGGGCCACTGTCTGTGCTTCTAGACATTTAAATCTGACCTAGAAAACTTCAAATATGCTACTAAGCTTTTGAACTTATGAATATTTTATTTTTAGCTACACCCCCTCTCTCTTTCTCCCATCTCTCTTGTTTTTGCATCAAGTCAGTCTAAACACAAAAATCAAATCCTCCCAAAAAGACAGCATAAACTAGTTTACTTTCTATGTCAATAGCACCAATACCACAGCATACATAAAATATAACAATGCTCTGTTCGTTTTAGCACATGTTTTAGGGGCTCCCAAGTTAAGGTGCTTCATATTGTGATGACCTTCTTTTGGCAGAGAGGTATCACATGAGGTATTATGGTGTAGTACATCCTGTGAGACACAGAACATATATTTGTGGGTCTTTTTTCTATAAAGCCACCCAGATTCAGTTATGAAAAGGAGGACCAATGACTTTAATCCCCATAACCTCCAGTGGATTTTAAACTACAAACACAAGACTGCACAGCAAAGATTAAATTTCAACACAGGTAATCTTACACACTCTCACTGTATTTAAGTCATATCTATTTGCAAATAATAGAGAATAATATTTGCAAATATTGTAGAGTGGAGGATGTTATTGAAGTAAAGAATGGGAGGGATTGGTGAGAGATAAGAAAGTCATCTTTTGTTTCAACAGTGTGGCCAATTACCAGCAGAACCTGGTACAGCTGTCTCCTGAAACATCCAGTCCAGTGATTGGTCTCAGTTCCTGTTGTATTCTACTTTTCTGTTTGACTATTCTCATATCTCTTACGAAGGTTGAATTCCTCTTAATCTTTTACAAAATAATTAAGCTTTCTTTGACTTTGCTATCCTGGCTATTATTGTATGTATGCTCCATGTCTTCATGTCTCACTGTTACCTCAAATGGTTTATGGAAAAATATGTTTGTAGTCAAATTCAGGTCTTTTCCTAAAGCTTTTTCTACCTCATTTATTGTTTTTTTCCTTATTCACTTTACATTTTGCTCACTGACCCCTTCCTGGTCACCCCCTCCCACAGTCCTTCCCCATCCTCTCTCCCTTTCTCCTCTGAGTGGGTAAAGCCTCTCCTTGGGTATTCCCCCATCCTGACATATCATATCTTTGCTCATCTTCTCTCATTGAGGCCAGAGAAGGCAGTCCAGCTAGAGGAAGATTTGGGATAACCCCACTCCAGTTTTTTGGGACTCACATGAAGACTAAGCTGCACATCTGCTACATATTTGCAGAGAAGACTAGGTTCAGCTGGTGTATGTTTTTTGGTTGGTGGTTCAGTCTCTGAGAGTTCAATGGGTCCAGGATAGTTGATAGTGTTAGACTTCTCTTTCATTCTATTCTTTGGAGTCCCAAAGCTCAGTCCACTGTTTGGCTGTGGGTTTCTGCATCAGTGTTAATCAGCTACTGTGTGGAGCCTCTAAGAAGACAGCCATGCTGGACACCTGTTAGCAAGCCTAAGACAGTATCATTCTTATTCATTCATTCATTCACTAAGCAAATGCTTATTGGTATATATATATATATATATATATGATGAACTGAATAGTATGCACATACACACCTTAAAGAATGAGTTCTTTTTCTTGATGTACCTGGTTTGATGAGGGTCGCATGGGTCATAAAGCTTATACAGAATATTCAGAGACTATACAGTGGGAGCTCCAGAAAACTGGAACAGACCGAAGCTGGATGGGGAGGGACTTGATTGGAGAGAAACATTTTTATCTTTTAGTTACAAAAGGCTTCTTGAAATTGTGGTGGTGTTTGCATGCAAAGAGAAGTTTGGTTGCTATCAGATCATTCTTTCTACCCAAATGTCCGAGTTTACAGGAAACAGTCAGATAGACAAGGACTTTGCAACATAAGATATTTTTTGTTTGTTTTGTTTGTTTGTTTGGTTGGTTGGTTCTGGCCTTGGGAAAGCAGTTTAAGATATAACACAGTGGGAACTTTAAAAGTCTATATGTATCTTTTAAAAATTGAATTTATTTCTGATTATAAGACAACTCTCTAAGCAAGCTGTGTTAAGTTGTGGGTCTTTCTCTTTTTTAAAAATTAGTGCTAAAGTATTTACTCTTTTTCAGGTTATTGTGTGGATCAAATGAGAGAATTATGAATATATTATTTAAATGAATATATTTTTGTTTATAGCAACTGAGATTCACAGTAACAAAAAAAATCTTAATTTTTAAAAGTTAAAACAGACAAATTTTAAAAATTTAAAGTTCCAAGTCTGAAAAAGATTTGATGCAAACAGGCTTGGCAGATGAATAAATCTTTTATAGCAAATTTCTTTTTTATTTTGTTTGCAGTCTCTTGGCAACATTTCAAAATCGATGTTTCAACTGAAAGTTAAGACACAGTAAAGCCTGACTCTGCTATTTCTCCACTGCAGTAGATTCAAGATGATGAAACCATGATTCTTTGTGCTGACAGTATATCCTAGCTTTTGTCCATTCAACCTGATAATGCACTTTGCCTGAGCAAAATACTACTTTCAAATTGGAGTCAGTTTACAGAATGGCAAACATTAATATCACTAGAAGGAAATACACACACACACACACAAACACACACACACACACACACACACACAAACACACACACACACACACACACACACACACACGCAAACTAAAGTGTATAGGAAAGATCCTCTATCATTAACTGACTGTTTTGAACTAAAATTGTTTGTGAAACACAAACCTTTACAGCAGACAGGCCCTTGGGAAAGAAAAGTTATTTATTATGATTGATCAATGTACATCAATATATAATTGTTAAAAAAAATCTGCAACAAATCATTTTACTGTTATTAACTGTAACTTCATTTTTCACGAAGAGAAACATATAGATTGGAAACATTAGTTTAAATATATTGTTTTTAATTTTGAGTGTGGGTGTGGTATCTGTGTGTGCGTGTGCATGTTTACATCAATGAAGTCTGTGGATATCAGAACAATAATTTTTCTGGATGGAGTTACAGGAACAAATCTTGGGTCCTCTGCAAGAACAGTATATGCTCTTAACCACTGAGCCACCTCTCTAGACTAGAAATCTAAGTTAGTGCATAATCACACATATCTTAGAAACTTCTAGCAAAGATTCTCTAACTGAGCAAAATCATAGTGAACATTATGTTTTCTATAGTACTGTTATAAGCTTAATTGAGAAAACAAAGTATTGGATGATTACATTGTTTTACTATATTTTGATAAATATTTATTTAAGAGTCAAAGTATAAATTAAAATGGATCAATTCAAGGACAGAATTAAATGAATTAAATTATAAATAAATTTTAGTGCTGATTCCAAATAGTATATAGGTTTACTCTTCTAATTGAATGCATTCCAAGGACATATTATTCTTTAGCATATACATGATAAATAAATCTTAAATTAAATTTAAATGTTATTTCAAAAATTGCCTAATTACATGAAGTTTCCTTCCTTCCTGGCTGGTTTATTTTTGTAATAGTATGATTATTATGTTAAACTTTTATCTGACTAAATGAAATTTAGTTTCTGATTTCATGTACATAGGAATAAAAACATGAACTAGTATTATTTTGATCATGTTGAAAATAAATAATAACCAATAACTGAGATT
Source organism: Mastomys natalensis (assembly GCA_021653895.1). Lineage (NCBI taxonomy): Eukaryota > Metazoa > Chordata > Mammalia > Rodentia > Muridae > Mastomys > Mastomys natalensis. Next base: position 152,060 of record JAJTUV010001193.1, on the reverse strand, counting down.
GTTGGACCAACTTCATGTTGAAGCAGTTATAAAATTATAAATTTGCCTGAAAGTGGCCAAGGCCCTTTGATCCACTATCAACGTCAGTAAAACCACACTGAACTGTTCATGAAAGCTGCCATCATCTGAAATGATGTTCTTTGACAAGTTAAATGTTTTATTTCTAAATTCTACAGCAAAGAGTGTGCTTATATAAAAATTATCCAACAGGTTTTACAATAAAATTTCATAAAAATACATTATTCCTGAGAGTGTCTAAAAGGAAAGATTCTTAAATATTATGGTGGTTTAATTTTATTTTGCTGTATAATGACATTCTCTTGAGTGTTTTTGAAAATGAAGATGAATATGCAGGGATACATGTGGTTGATTTTGTACCAGATGGCCAGTTGCAAAAGCTGAACTAAGCCGAACTGATTGATTTGCTTTTGCCATATTGCATGCTGGTGTTAACCAGTGCTCACATCTTTTAAGTACTAACATATTTGGTAGCTTGCTTTATTTGTTTATTTATTTATCTAGTTCATTTTTAGAAAATTTCTTTGGATGACCTCAACTTTAACATGTTCTATTTTTATATCAAATGGTCACTTCTGTTGAAAACTTTTGTAATTTTATTTTCAAATAAAATGGAAATTTACTTCAAATTTTCTTTCTTTAAACTTCATAAATGATTATTAGTAGATGATAAACATTTAAAGTTATGGAAAACAATTAACTGTTGAGGTTATGATATTTATGGATCAAATGAATACCGACTTTAATGCAAGATTTAAGACACAATTCCTTCATTTAAGGTGCTTCACTTGTCATGGATGAAATCAGTTGGCTTATCTATTTTAATACTAGTATGATAAGAGAGTTTATGCATATGTTAAACTGAAAGTGTTTATGAAAGCTTATTGTTAAAGTCCTAGAAATGTAAATAACCAGGGCTTAGATATTATACCAACAATGTCTTTTATAGATTTGAAGTACTTAGAGAACTTTTCATTCATTATAATTCTCTGCTTTGTTTATTACATTATTTATGTAAAGAGAAAGGCAGAGAAAGTGAGGTAGGTACAAAAGCTGGGGTGCAGTAGTCAACCACAAAGGAACTTGGCCTTGATTTGCTTTTTGAGCTTTCTTCTTGTAGGTTACACCCTAAGACTAGAATGAGCTGTTCATAGTATCATGCATTTTGCAGTGACTAATAATTTTGAAAACAAACACCAGTTACAACATTTAACAAGACTTTGAATAAAAAAGAAATAGCATTATAGGAAGCTGAACTGGGGTGAAGATGTCATTCAAAATTACTCACCTTGAGTAGTATTATCAGAAATTATCTACTATTTTTTTTTCTTCAAGACAGGGTTTCTCTGTATAGCCCTGGCTGTCCTGGAACTCACTCTGTAGACCAGGTTGGCCTCAAACTCAGAAATCCAACTGACTCTGCCACCTTTAATCTGCTGGGATTAAAGGCATGCACCATCACTGAAAGGCTTGTGTACTATTTTTTTTTAATTTTTTTATTGAATATTTTATTCACATTTCAGATGCAATCACCTTTCCCCATTTCTCCCCAACCCAGGAACCCCCTATGCCATCCTGCCTCCTCCTGTTTCTATGAGGATGTGCCCCCACTCACCCTCCAACTCTCACCTCCCTCACACGAGTTCCCACACCCAGGCATTCAGCCTTCATGGGACAAAGGATTTCCTCTCACCCCTATGCCCAACAAGGCCATCCACCAATACATATACAGCTGAAGCCATGGGTCCCTCCCTATGTGCTCCCAGGCTGGTAGTTTAGACCCTGGGAGCTCTGGTTGGTTGGTATTGTTGATCTCCACATGGAGCCACAAACATGTTCAGCTCCTTCAGTATTCTCTCTCACTCCTCCATTGGAAATCCCGTGATCAGTTCAGTGGTTAATTGTAAGCATCCACCTCTGTATATTTCAGGCTCGGGCAGACCTCTCAGGAGACAGCTATATCAGGCTGTTGTCAGCATGCACTTCCTGACATCCACATCAGCACCTACCTTTGGTGACTGCACATGGGATGGATATACAGGTGGAACAGTCTCCAGATGACCCCTCCTTCAGTTTCTGTTCCATGCTTTGTCTCCATATTTGTTCCCTTGAGTATTTTGTTACTCCTCCTAAGAAGAACGGAGGCACCGACACTTAAGTCTTCCTTCTTCATGTGAGCTTCATGTGGTCTGTGAGTTGAATCTTGGGTATTTCAAGCTTTTGGGCTAGTATCCACATATCAGTGAGTGAATACCATGTGTGTTCTTTGTGATTGGGTTACATCACTCAGGATGATATTTTCTAGTTCCATCCCATTTACCTAAGAATTTCTTGAAATCATTGTTTTTATTAGCTGAGTAATACTCCATTGTGTAAATGCACCACATTTTCTGTATCCATTCCTCTGTTGAAGGACATCTGGTTTCTTTCCAGCCTCTGGCTATTATAAATAAGGCTGCTATGAACATAGTGGAGCATGTGTCCTTGTTATATGTTGGAGCATCTTCTGGGTATATGCCCAGGAGTGATATAGCTGGGTCCTCAGGTCAGGCTATCTCCAATTTTCTGAGGAACCACCAGACTGATTTCCAGAGTGGTTGTACCATCTTGCAATCCCACAAACAATGGAGGAGTGTTCCTCTTTCTCCACATTCTCGCCAGCATCTGCTATCACCTGAGTTTTTTATCTTAGCCAGTCTGACTGGTGTGAGGTGGAAACTCAGGTTCTTTTGATTTGCATTTCTCTGATGACTAAGGATGCTGAACATTTCTTTAGGTGCTTCTCTGCCATTTGAGTTTCCTCAGTTGAGAATTCTTTGTTTAGCTCTGTACCTCATTTTTTAAATAGGGTTATTTCGTTGTCTGGAGTGTATTTTCTTAAGTTCTTTGTATATATTGGATATTAGCCCTCTATCGGATTGGTAAAGATCTTTTCCCAATCTGTTGGTTGCCTTATTGTTCTATTGTCAGTGTCCTTTGCCTTACAGAAGCTTTACAGTTTTATTAGGTCCATTTGTCAGTTCTTGATCTTAAAGCATAAGCCATTGGTGTTCGGTTCAGGAAATTTTCCCCTGTGCCCAAGTATTCAAGGTTCTTCCCCACCTTCTCTTCTATTAATTTCAGTGTATCTGGTTTTATGTGAAGGTCCTTTATCCACTTGGACTTGAGCTTTGTACAAAGAGATAAGAATGGATTGATTTGCATTCTTCTACATGCTGACCTCCAGTTGAACCAGCATCACTTGTTGAAAATGCTGTCCTTTTTTCCACTGGACAGTTTTAGTTCTTTTGTCAAAGATCAAGTGACCATAGGTGTGTGGGTTCATTTCTAGATCTTAATTCTATTCCACATATCTTATTGTATGTCTCTGTATCAATACCATACAGTTTTTGTAACTATTGCTCTGTAGTAGAGATTGAGGTCAGGAATGGTGATTCCCTCAGAAGTTCTTTTATTGCTGAGAATAGTTCTCACTATCCTGGTTAGTCTGGCTAAGGGTTTATCTATCTTGTTGATTTTCTCAAAGAACCTGTTCTTGGTTTTGTTGGTACTTTGTATAGTTCTTTTTGTTTCTACATGGTTGATTTCAGCCCTGAGTTTGATTATTTCCTGCTGTCTACTCCTCTTAGGTGTATTTGCTTTTTGTTGTTGTTGTTGTTCTAGAGCTTTCAGGTGTGCTGTCAAGTTGTTAGTATATGCTCTCTCCAGTGTCTTTTTGTAGGCACTTAGAGGTATGAATTTTCCTCTTAGCACTGCTTTCATGGAGTCCCAGAAGTTTTGGTATGATGTGTCCTCATTTTCATTAAATTCTAAAAAGTCTTTAATTACTGTCTTTATTTCTTTCTTGACCAAGTTATCATTGAGTAGAGCATTGTTCAGTTTCCATGTATATGTAGGCTTTCATTGTTTTTGTTATTATTGAAGAACAGCCTTAGTCCGTGGTGATTTGATAGGATGCAAGGGATTATTTCAATCTTTTTGTATCTGTTGAGTCCTGCTTTGTGACCAATTGTATTGTCTGTTTTGGAGAAGATACCATAAGGTGCTGAGAAAAAGGTATATTCTTTTGTTTTGGATGAAATGTTGTATAGATACTGGTAAATCCATTTGGTTCATAACTTCTTTAAATTTCACTGTGTCTCTGTTTAGTTTCTGTTTCCATGATCTGTCCATTGCTGAGAGTAGAGTGTTGAAATCCCCCACTATTATTGTTAGAGGTACAATGTGTGCTTTGAGCTTTAGTAAAGTTTCTTTTATGTATGTAGGTGCCCTTGCATTTGGAGCTTAAATGTTCAGAATTGAGAGTTCATTTTGGTAGATATTTCCTTTGATGAGTATGAACTGTCCTTCCTTATCTTTTTTTATTATTTTTGCTTGAAAGTTGCTTTTTCTAAGTTGTAGTTTCCCTCCTTGTGTTGGAGTTTTCCATCAATTATCCTTTGAAGTGCTGGATTTGTGGGAAGACATTTTGTATATTTGGTTTTGACATGGACTATCTTGGTTTCTCCATCTATAGTGATTGGGAATTTTGCTGGGTATAGTAGTCTGGACTGGCATTTTTGTTCTCTTAGGTTTTGTATGGTGTTACTCCACATCTTCTGACATTTATAGACTTGGGTGAGAAGTCTAGTGTATCTGATAGGTCTGCTTTTATATGATATGTGACCATTTTCCCCTTACTGCTTTTATTATTTTTTCTTTGTTTTGTGCATTTGATGTTTTGATTATTATGTGAAGGAGGAATTTCTTTTCTGGTCTAGTCTATTTGGAATTCTGCAGGCTTCTTGTATGTTTATTGGCATCTCTTTCTTTAGATTAGGGAAGTTTTCCTCTGTATTCTGTTGAAGATATTTACTGGCTCTTTAAGTTGGGAATCTTTACTCTCATCTATACCTATTATCTTTAGGTTTGGTCTTCTCTTTGTGTCCTGGATTTCCTGGATGTTTTGGGTTAGGAGCTTCTTGCATTTTGCATTTTCTTTGACAGTTATGTCAATGTTTTCCATGGTATCTTCTACATATGATATTCTCTCTTGTATCTCTTGTATTCTGTTGGTGTTGCTTGCACCTATGACTCCTGATCTCTTTCCTAGGTTTTCTATCTCCAGGGTAGTCTCCCTTTGAGATTTATTTATTGTTTCTACTTCCAGTTTTAGATCCTGGATTGTTTTGTTTATCCTTCACCTGTTTGGCTGTGTTTTCTTGTAATTTTTTAAGTGATTTTTGTGTTTCCTCTTTAAGGGCTTCTACCTGTTTACCTGTGTTCTCCTGTATTTCTTTCTTTCTTTTTTTTTTTTATTAGAAATTTTATTTACATTTCAGATGTTCTCTCCTTACCCCATTTCCCCCCTCCCTCCCAGGAAATCACTATCCCTTCCCCCCTCCTCCTGCCTCCACGTTGGTGTACACCCACCCACCCTACCCCGTACCTCACCTCCCCACCCTCGAATATCCTCCCTTCCACGACGTCCAGCCTTCATGGGACCAAGGATCTCTTCTCCCACTTATATATAGCTCCCTTGCATATATAGCTGAGCCATGGGTCCCTCCCTAAGCGCTCCCAGGCTGGTGGTTTAGACCCTGGGGGCTCTGGTTGGTTGGGATTGTTGCTCTCCTCATGGTGTCACGAATCTTCTCAACTCCTTCTGCCTTCACTCTATCTTCTCCATTGGGATCCCCATGATCAGTTTAATGGTTAGCTGTGAGCATCTGCCTCTGAGTATGTCAGACTCTTGCAGACTTCTAAGGAGACAGCTATATCAGGCTCCTGTCAGCATGTACTTCCTGACATCCACATCAACCTCTACCTTTGGTGACTGCACATAGGATGGATATACAGGTGGAATGGTCTGTAGACGGCCCCTCCTTCAATTTCTGTCCTGCACTGTGTCTCCATATTTGCTCCCTTGAGTATTTTGTTACTCCTTCTAAGAAGGACTGAAGACCCCCCTACTTGGTCATCATTTTTCATGAGCTTTATGTGGTCTGTGAGTTGAATCTTGGGTATTTCAGGCTTCTGGGCTAAAATCCAATAATCAGTGAGTAAATACCATGTATGTTCTTTTGTGATTGGATTACTTCACTCAGGATGATATTTTCTAGTTCCATCCATTTATATAAGAATTTATCAAATTCATTGTTTTTAATAGCTGAGTAATATTCCATTTTTATGTCCTTCTTAAGGTCCTCTGCCATCATCATGAGAAGTGATTTTAATTCTGAGTCCTGCTTTTCTGGTGTGATGGGATGTCTAGGGCTTGCTATGGTGGGAGAACTGGGTTCTGATGATGCCAAGTAACTTTGGTTTCTGTTGCTTATATTCTTGCACTTGCCTTTTGCCATCTGGTTAACTCTCGTGCTACCTGCACTCACTGTCTCTGACTGGAACCTGTCTTTCCAGTTATATTGCTTGTGTCAAAGCTCCTCAGAGTCCAGATGTCTCTGTGATCCTGTGATCCTGAGCTCCTGGTTGGTAGAACTTCTGGGAATCAGGTTCCTCTAGAATGGCTCAGGATATAAAAATATGGAACACTTTACGAATTTGCGTGTCATCCTTGCACGGGGTTCATGCTAATCTTTTCTCTATTGTTTCAATTTTAGTATATATGCTGCTGAAGCACTTGTCTACTATTCTTAAATATGAACGATATAGCTATCCATGCAATGAAGCAAATGGTTTTAGAATGTTTTATTTTCTATAAAGCAATTCAATGTTGTCTGAGAATAAGATGTTCTTGATACTAATCTCCCTCTGTCTTTAAAGATATAAAATAAAAATACCATTAATAGTAATTCCGGCAAATATAATCTTTAGGTATTATATAGAAGTACATTCAATCCATAAGAAGAGAAAATTTCACAGTGATATCTTAAAAATGGAACATGAAGAAACACTTTCTAGAAAACACAGCAGAACAATAGAAATAAGCTGCAATTAAATTTCTCCAGCACAGGGTACAAATTTCAAGGTTATTTTCATCCTCCACAGATACTTTAGGGAAAATTGTAGATAAAGGTACACTGAGTCAGATGCCAATCTATTTTAGTTTTCATTTATATGTTTATTAAGTATGTCTAATATCTTCTGTGAATGATGAGCAGATGAAGAATTTAATAAAGAAACAGATTTTATTGTGAAAGACCACTGAAAATGGCATTACCTAGAAATGAAATTTGACCTTTATTATTTGAACTGAAAGAAGAAATTTGTCTGATTGTTTTGAGAAGTTATCTTTTCTTTGTCTTCTGAAAGTTGTGACTGAAATCATATGGATTTCCATGATGCTAAAAACATTCAAGATATCTATGTTTTCTGCAGTGGTCTGCTGAGTCCAGCAGCATGTGAACACCACAGACTATATAAAAGGAAGAGATTAAAGCTGTGAACCCATAGTACTTTATTGACCTATGTCCCCACATTAACCTGATCTTATCCTGTAATTACTATGAATAGAATAGGGCGTATAGTTTTCTTTTAAAATACCCCAGGCCTTTTTATTCTAAGAAGAGATTTTCTATTCATGTTCTTTTTTCCGTTCCAGATTTACAGATTTGTAGCAAGAAGGAATGAGTGTGGCTTTTCTCGCACACTTGGAGAGAAAGATACCTAATGCTCACTGGCAACCAGTAACACAATTCCAAATGAACACTTTAAAAAAAAAAATCTTAACAAAGTTTTGTCTCGTATTTCTAAGTGTGCAATTTCCTCTTGTCAGTCATAAGAAATAAAAGTGATAAAGCTGGTTAGCTATAAAAAGATTTGGTTTGAAATTTAGAGAATTGTTAAACTACCACAATTACGTAATATTATTTATCCTTTTGAGGAACACACCTTTGAATTTATATTAAAACCATCAGATATTTCAATCTCAGCAGAATGACAAATAGTCAGAAATGGATATTTGTGTGATGCATAGTGCTGTAATTAATAGTTATTTTATTTTAATTTAGATAAACAGCTGCAGCTACCTGATAAGATATATTATGAGAATAAAGTAAGACCTGATTATTAACAATTATAATTTCAAGTAATTGCAAGTAGTGCTATAAACAACTCACATTAAAAATGAGTTCCTGTTTGTATGTAGTTAGCTGAGTTAAGCATTACAAAGTAAATAGAAGTTAGGTTGTGTTATTATAAAGTATTTAAAATATTATAAGGTGAGGCTGGAGAGATGGCTCAGCAGTCAGGTGTACTTGCTGCTATTCAGAAGACCTGAGTTCAGTTTCCAGGAACCAGGCTGAAAACCACCTGCAACTCCAGTTTTAGACAATCTGGTACTCTCTTCCTGCCTTTCCTGGATTCCCATAAACATGTGAATATAAACACACAAACACACATAAACACATAAATAAAAATAAAAGTAAAATTTAAATATTAATAAAAGTTTCATTCCTGCATTGATGGCTTTTTATTCATACTGCAACTATATGAGGCTGCAGATAGAACCCTTGATCCTTCAGATTTGAGTATGTACATGACCAGAATGGCTGTGTGAATATAGGTCAGACAGAAATTTACATGCTAGAGAACTTTCTCTACATGCATTATGTTCAATATGCCAAGTGAGAGAATATTTGGTGCGATTTTCATGAACACACTATTTGTCAAAATAATTATCTTTCTAGGGTGTCAGCAGGAATTACTTTTTTCCAGAATAGTAAGTAAGATTAACTTATTAAGAGAATAAAAAATTTAGTTAAGTCTTTTTGAAGCAAATATTTAAAAATTAAGTATAGTTCAAGGATTTTGAATTACAAAGTAAAGTAATGCTTTGATAACTAAAGAATTTTCAGTAAGTGACACAATTCAAATTCTTTTTAAAGTTCCTGTTTGCGACAGTTAATATATATCACACAGAATATTTGCTATCAGAACAGTGTTTTAAGCTCTTTTATTGTAATTTCTCATTATCTGAATAGAGACAGTGGTACCAGTCAAAAATCTCCTTGTGTTTTCCTCTTACTATGAACACTCTTTATCATGATGATAAGACATGAGAATTTAAGTTTTCACCAGGTGCAGGTAGTATCTGATCAAATAAATTTGTTTTCTGGTATTCATTATGAGAACTTCAGAGCTTCACAAACGCTATGTGCATAAAATCTAGGTGGGTTTCTATGATTCCATTTTAATATCTGAAGCTTTAGTGTTCAGGAATATTAATATCACTAATAGTATCTTGAAAATATATCAGGCTAAAAGAAGCAAGTTATGAATTAGTCACTTTAAAAACCTGTATGGGTATGTTTTGTATTTTGTATGTGACTGCATCATGAAACCCCATCTTTATGGTAGCTATTTTTATACTAGAATGAACGGCAGTTGGAAACAGTGGACAGATTTCATCTGTAGGATTAAAATGTATCTGAACATAAAACAGATTCATATAATCTAATTTATAGATACTAAGTATAGAAAAAATATAGTCATTGATTTATTATAAGTGTGTTGAATTTTCTCTCTTGGTGGGCTTTCAAACCTTTAGGTGCTATTCTTACCTTTGCTTCATGAATATCGTTTTTATCACTTTTTGTTAGTAGAAATTTTCCATAAAAGCCAGCAAAATCAACCTAGATTCTGATTATCCTCTTTACACAAAAGTTTTGATAGGTTTTGATCCAGATTACCTCTCTACTCAGTTGATTTAATTCATACTGGACTCTATAATAACCAAATGGTTCATGAATGAGAAAGGGCATTATAGCCTGCAGAATCAAAAAAGGATTTCATTTGAAAAACATAAAAGGATAACATGACAGTAATTAAGAAGTGCCATCAGCAAAGCCTGCATGTTGGCAAAGTTCTATGGGTACAGCAAATACTAGTATATACATTTTCTTCTTGTCTTCTGATAAAAATAAGTTGAGTGAAAGGCACTAGTTGGAAGAATAAAGAATTGCTCAAAGGAAACCCTTATCAAGCACCTCTTAGGATGTTCACATTAAACCAAAAACCTTAAACGAAAAGCAATTTCTCACTTAAACCTCCTTGTCTTATTTAGGAAAAGCTAAAACATGACTTAAAAGTTTAAATCAACTTTACTTGGTTTATATAAGTAAGACCAAGTACCATGAGTTTAAATGGTATGTTTTAAATCCAATCACTATTGTATTTTCATGTCCCAAAGATAAGCTATAAACAACAAATTTTGTTTTGCATAGTGATACTCAGAGTCTATGCCTATCAGTATGATGCTGTGTTGTAATCTATATTGAGTCCTGACAAGCAAGTGAGATTGACTATGAGCAATGCATAATTTTGACAGTTTTAGAATAACTATGGTTTCTTAAGTTCCTTCCTCTTTCTCAATATAAATAAATTAGTAAATATTTATGTTGACAGTAATGTTATATATAACACTCAATTCTAACATAAAATATAGAAGCCTATATTAAGCAATTGTACACTTTCAATAGATCTATATTTTATTATTGAGATTCACAGTAATATTATTAGGTTTATAAGTTTTCAGTCAGTCATATCATTAACATATTTAATGCCAATCATGAAAGAGCAAAGGCAACCTATTGCAGTGAAAGTGTTACATTTATATTCAGAGACTGAAGCCTGATAGACAGGGAAGCTCTTAATTAACATGAATTATTTTTTAAATGTATGAATTCTTTTTATGTAAAGGTACTTTGTAGTTTTTTGTGACTATATTGATTGTTCAGTCATTGTGAGAACTGAGTTAACATAAAGAATTTCAAAAAATTTTTATAATGTTTCTATATTTTCCTTTCCATATGTATTTCCCTTTCATCCTACAACATTTTATTTCAAAATTATCTTTATTAAATAAGTAGTATTGGGTAAGAGGGGTATATTTATGTAATGAATCTTTATTCATTAAATTCTATCTCTATTGGGAAAATAAATCACTGAAAACAATTTTTCTTTTGTGGCTAAAATTAAAGTTCTTAGAGTTTTATTTAAATAAAAATTGCAAGTGAAATTGAAAGGTAAGCCGGGCAGTGGTGGTGCACGCCTTTAATCCCAGCACTTGGGAGGCAGAGGCAGGTGGATTTCTGAGTTTGAGGCCAGCCTGGTCTACAGAGTGAGTTCAGGACAGCCCAGGCTATACAGAGAAACCCTGTCTCGAAAAACCAAAAATAAATAAATAAATAAATAAATAAATAAATTGAAAGGTAGTACATTGTACTGACTGTTTTAAATGGCATAGGTAAAGCTAAGCATTAAAGTAAAAATGGAGAGACAATAAAATAACAATTATAGTTAATATAGGAGCTCCATGTCAGCATCTCTTGTTGCTTTGTGTAATTAATGCTTGATTTTGATGCTTTCTAGATTATTTCCCACTTTGGGTTTAATATGCATGCTAAGAGTATGTAACTATGTTATTTGAGTGGAAGGTGGTAAGAAATATTTTAATAAATAATATAGAGTTATTCATATATGTTAGTAATTTTTAAAGGGATCATGGAACATTAAAGATATTTACTTGTTGTAAGACAGGCTTTTAAATTTTTCATTTATTTGTTTGTTTGTTTGTTTATTCAATTTACATCCTGATCTCAGCTCATCCTAAGTAGCCCCACATACCATTCCTCCCTCCTCTTCTCCTCTGAGTAAGGGGAGGCCCCACAGTGTACCAACCTACCCTACAGCAAGTCACTGTAGGACTCGGTGTATCCTCTTCCATTGAGGCTATACAATACAGCCCAGAGTCAAGGACAGTGTTCCAGTTTTGGGAAACCTGCATGAAGACCAAGCTACATTTCTGCTACATATGTACAGGGAACCTAGGTATAGCCCATGTATGTTCTTTGTACAACCATGGTTTTTAAACAAAACCCTGGTTATAGTAGCATGAACAGAGTCTCTGTTTTTCAAATTTGTTTAAGGGTTTAAATGTAAGTATGCCCGTGTTCTCAAAAGTAGCATATATGATTGACTCCCCTGGGTCAATTACATTTTATTTTCTGTGCTGCATATAGGTCCATAGCTTGTGCATGCAAGAATTTTACCATCAACATGAACTGCAGATGTTGTGGATAGCCTCAGCCTTGTATTTTGATCCTAGTTACCAGTGGATAGCCCCAGCCTTGTATTTTGATCCTAGTTTCAGTTTCCTGGGAAGGGCTGCAGAGGATGATCAAATCTGTACAAAGATGATGCTTGTGAACCTTCTGTCCAATTATAACTTGTAAAATAAAGGCTATAGCCAATGATTGGGCAGTAGAAGGGGAGGTGGAGAAAAAGGCTTAGGGGAGGAGAGAGTAAGAGGAATTCAACATAAAAGGTAGAGCAGAAGGGAAGCAAGCAGCAGAGAAGCAGGAGAAAGTCGAAGCAGAAGGAAGCCGCTGTAGAAGGAAGTCAATGACGGAGGAGCCGGAACCGGAAGGACAACCACAACCATGTGGTCTGGATAAAACGGAAGTTATAAGGGATCTCATAGCTGGGGATTAGAGTAGTGTAGTGGTAAATCTGCCCAATCTAGGCATGCAATTTGTACCATAATTATTGAGTTGTGTTTGCTCTTTACTGGTCTTATTTGGTGGGAGATTTACAGCAACATGCAGACCCAGTTCAGTTTACTATCATCATAGTGCTGAGCTTTGGTTATTATTATTTTTTTGTATTTCAAAGTCATTTATTCTTAAAAGTCCATGCAGATATGCTCAGGAGGTATTCTTTAGGCAGATGACTTTAATTATATTGAATTTTTTTCTCCTTATACATATTTAACTGTGCTTGTATGCTTATGTACTTGCACACAATGTTAACCACATATTTTCAAGAAAAACCTTTGATTAAGAAGATCTAGAACAGATTCATTACACTTTAATCAGAAGGAGTATAGCTATGAGCAATTAGTAGCATAGAATATGAAGTAAAGATGATTTCTTTGGCTTTTGTGCGACTATAAACACAGCTTTCTGAGCTCCACCTCTCTGCCATGAAATGGCATTAATCATGAAGGCCACTATTATTATTTTATAGTTGAAATGAATATTTAAATTTGCCAATAATGTTGAACTCAATAAAATTGGGAGGTGAGGTTTCCAACGATTTCCTTTGCATATACCTGGGCTGTAGTCCCACATTTGCACAAAGACCTGAAATTTACAAAGCACTGCTCTTGAAAAAAATCCCACAATCTCAGATGTAATAAAACAAAAAATTTCAAATGCTTAAGAACCAAATGACTGGGGCATTTGGGTTAGCTTCACATTTACTATCCTAGCAAAGAATGTATGTGTATTACATTACATTTCATAGAAAGGCTTTGGGCAGCCGTACTGCCAGATTCACATAACTTCACCAATTGGCCTATTGGGTACAAGTCCTTGATATGTATTTTTCTATTGGCCAGTCTGAACCAAACACTAGATAATATACTACAAAATGTGTTTAGAAAACAGGTATTAAGAATTGCATGATGTTTATAATATATTTAAAATATAAGAAATGCACTCTTGCATCCATACATACCAGAGAGAATGAAGTAGGTGGACACTAGATTTTTGACATTTTTTTATTTCTTTTATTTTCTGTAAAATAATTGCCACCAAATTTTCTCAACAATAAAATATATTTTTGTTGATTATTAAGTATGTTTGGTTCCCTTGACACTACACAAAATATAGAATACAGAAAAATACAAATACAGAAAAACGTATTTTCAAATACATTTTCTTTTTCTTTTTTTTAATTAATGCTCCAGAGATGTGATGACATAATAAATATAACAGATATTTTGTAGTGCTAAGAGTTCATTGTGTTACATTTAGAAACAAGAGTGCTACGAAGATACTTATTTTAAATCTGGCCTCTATATCTCCTCTGTAGAAGTGGATGGGTTGAGGAAGAGGAATTCAATCAAATGGTGTTCAGACACTTCAACATTTCATTATAACTTACATACAAAATAGAATGGGATTCTAGTTTAAAGTCTAGTAAGTCAAATTATTGTAAATGTATTGTAAATGCTTTGATTGTTAGTGACAGTTGCAAATGACTATGCATTTCTAACAATTCATTCAAATTAGTATCAGGAAAAAAAAAGAACATTATCAGAGTACAAGAAGGTACATCCTTATGCTTCTTTATCAAAAAGTCATCTTTTCTGCCCAGTCATTTATTACCTTTGACCTTTATAATACTATTTCACAAAATGTTCAACATAAATATAATTGTCAGAAAGCAATAGAAGAAATTTTAATTTTTTTTTAACAATTTTTCTTCTCTTTTTCTTTTTTTTTTTCTAAGCCCTTGTACATTTTTATTTTTTCTTGCTTTGTGAAATACAGGGTGTTTTTTGTTTTTTGTTTTTTTTTTTTAATCAAATCATAATTTTTACTTATTCACACAGGGGTTATAAACACAAAAAGGCAGGACGCGGGGAAGGAGATGACACCGTAGCATAGGTGTTCAGGGGGAGTACAGATATCTTTCAGAACAGGATATCAGCTGAAGATTCAGTGGACAGGTCACTATGACTCTGCCTATGTCCTTATCTAAGTTGGTACTATCCGCTAAGGCTACCTATTTACAAGATCTATGACTACTCAGGCTGGTAAATTTCTGCAAAAGCTGCCTGTTTACAATAGTTTATAGCCATCTGTTTCAGTGTTTTTCCACAGAGACCCAAGACTTTGTGTTAGCATGTATGTATGTCAGGCCTATTTCTGATTTTAGGCCTATGGCTGATTTTAAGCCTTCGGTGTATAAGCAGGACTGCCCCTGTCATCTCCTCCCTTCTCTAAGTGTAGAAGGGACTTGGCAATTCTAGTCTTGCGAAGGCGGGGATAGAGGCCTGACCTCCAATAATTGAAGGGCACCTTGTAATGGCTCCTGTCCTCCTGTCATTGTCCAGTGAGGCATGAGGGTCATACCCATCCCGATGTCTTTTTCCTGGAGAGGGGATGTTTTTGACATCAACCCCTATGCAGTCAGGCTTGTCCCTCAGGGAACCCAGAGAGATATTTTTAACTTTTATTTATATTCCCTTGCAGTGCTTAGCCTCACAGTCTAAGCAACACTTCAGAACGCCAGTCAGAGGGGGTTCTGGGTGGCCCCTCTGTGCTTGGTCCAGGGGTGGAAGTCCCCTCTTTTAGGTTGGGTGGAGATGGGTTTTGGAAACACCCTGGATAGAGTAACAACCTCATCTTGAGTCTTGTGGTTCTCCATAGCTAACTTATGATAATGTATCTGAATAGGTTTTGCTACCAAATTATCTATCTGTTGTTTCACAAAGTCAGTCAGCCTATTTAAGGCCCAGGGATCAAAAGAAATCAGCAAAAAGAACTTAATTAATGGTCCCAAGATGGGAGGAAGTAGGGTTGACAACCATGGAGAGGTTGAAAACCAATTCTTGTACCAGCTCTCATCTTTCTCTTTCTCTCTCTGTCTTTTCTCAGGACCTTCTCTGACCTTTTTCATGCTCTCTTTTAACCATCCCTGTATTGACTATGTAAAAGCAATATTCTTCTTTAAGGGCTCTACATAGTCAAGAGCTGGACACAGTCTTTTCTATTGTAAAAGAGTAAATCAAGTCCAATAAAGTCATTTGCAATTTTTGGAGATCATTTCAGACAGCGAAACAAGGGATTTCTTCAGATTAGTGATGTCAATTTCTTGCTGTTTGATGTCCTTGTCAATGGCCCATCAAAGGTCTGAGTAGTATAAGTCTGGAGGCCAGCATCAGGATTAGATCTTCTACCAGCAGACATCATGGGTGTTTCATTTTTACCTGAAGAGGAAAAAGAAGAGAATTCTCAGGAGATTTCTCTTCCCTGGAGTCAATTGTTATTCATTTTATTTATAGTTGGGCCTGGCTTTGTGGGGGGTATCTATTTATTTCATTAATCTTTTTGGCAGTCATTTAGCTGTGCCTTCTGTGGTATCAAACAGGCATATCAATCCTAGGCCACATATGAGAACTGGGTCCGGGCCATTCCATTTAAGTGTAAAAGGGTCCTTCCACATAGCTATGGCATAGTTTTTGTTGGTCTCAGTGATGCCAGAGGCAGTCAGCAGCAGCTTTGCCATGAGCTTTCAGTTTTAGATAGTAAAAAATGGCATGATGGAGAGTGTTTCAGGAGACTCCTTCTGGGGGGTTACAGTTCCCCCTCTTTATTTTTAAAGCCAGTTTTTCAGAGTTCTTGTAAAATCAGGGCAGAAGTGCCAGCAGCCGCTCCTTCTACACTCAGAGAGTCTTGAAGACACTATTTAATGAAATATAAATCTACATTAATAATCTCTTTTATCCAAGTACTGTTATAGAGCAGCCAACAACTAATCAGTCTAACATATCAATTAATAATAGCTTCTTCTACCTTTTGTAAAATTACTCTTCTTTTGTCAATTAATTGTTGAGGGAAATTAGGATTTATATCTCTCTTGAGAATATTAAGATCTTAGCCAATTAACATCTCCTAGAAACATTTGAAAATAATTTGAAATAAGTAAAGTATTTTTTTTGCCAGACCCATTATCTGTTTTTGTTTTTGTTTTTTTTTTATTGGATATTTTTGCGTATTTACCTTTCAATGTCATCTCCTCTCCCATTCTCCCCCAAACCTCTTATCCCATACCTCCTCCTCCTATTTTTATGAGGGTGTGCTCCAAACATCCTCCCAAACCCATCTCCCTGCTCTCGGATTCCCCAACAGTAGGGAATCCAAACTTTCAGGGACCATAAGAAATTTAAATTTTAAGACCTTTGAGATAATGACATGGATTTTTCAAACAAGTTCATTTCATAGACAACACATGCTGAAGGCCTACTCCAGAGTCAAGACAACTAATGAGGCACACATAAATAGATGCAATGCATGGCCCATAATATTGACTGTATTAGACATCTCCATCTTAATATTCAACTGAAAAGAGAAATAGAGGACTTGTAGCTGTGAACTTTATAAGAGAAAGCTTTATGGTGACAATGGTGAATTAATTAAGTAGAAAATGACACTGTGATTTACCTAGCACCTCCCCTTGCTTTTTGTAATTTCGTATTGATGTGTTCTGAGATGAAATGCCATGATACTTATAGATTAACTTTGAAAGTTTCAGAAGAAAAAAAAGATGGTTTTAGTTGATACATTACACTGCAAAATTCAGCCATTTTTAACTAAGAGAACAAATGTGACATAATGCTAATAGTTGTTGTATTCAGTGGAAACATGAATGTTTATTATTTCAAATTTTTTTATAACATGGAAATTCATGAATAATATGTAGAAGAGATTATATTTGTTTCTTATTTTCATGAGTTGTAAAAATAATTCAGCTGAAACTTGTATATTATACTAAATGTACATCATTAATTCCTATTGCTTAATCGAAATATACATTTCTCATTCACAGTCATGGGATCTAGTACTCAAATTATCTAAATAATTGCTTTGAATTCATGTCACTTTTAGTGCAAATAGCATTTACATCTCTTTAATCAGAATCCTACTTAGAAGTGCAGTTTGAATCTACAACTCTAGGCATACATTTTGCAACATTAACTAGGGTAGCTTCCATGATCATGAAACTCAAGACTACAGTCTTTGCTTAGTGCAGTATTGACAAATTTGGATTCCAATATTACCTTAAAATTTTACAAGTTGCAATTTTACAAAAACGCATTTATTATGCAAATCAAGATTAATATAACATGTATTGAAAATAATCATTCCTTAAATCACTCAATATGGCTTTACATTTCTGTTGTAGTCGAAACTGTTTGGTTTTAAATCCTGGCTGGCAAGTTTGCATTGCCTCACAAGTGTTCTCTGCCCGGTATTGCACTGAGCCATAAGCTGTAATGAACAGGCCATAAGATCCAGTCGGTAGGGCTACACAAGATGCCCCTGTTTTGTCGATGAGCTTGGAGATTTGTCCTTCAGTGATCGTACTCTGACGTAAAGATCGCATGAAAAGGAACTATTAAGGATATAAAATTCAATTCTTTGGTTTCACTTTTTTCAAATAGGCTTTGAAAATAGGTCACTTGATGTTATCTGTATTCGTGTATAACAGCAGCACCTGCTGACGCTGTTGTGCTTAGGGGTGTATTGGTGGTTTCATTTTAAAGACTCTCAACCTGACTCTTGAAACCAAACAAGGATTGCGTCTAAATCAGAGATAGCAACATGTATGAAAGGATGTCTCTTTCTTGTATTTTACTATATTAAAAAATGAATATTTGCAGCAATATATACTGTGTGGTGAAAAAAATGAAATTAACAAAATCATTCTAGTATTGAATAAAACATTCAGATTGTTTTAAAGTCTATGAATTGTGCAATTAGATATCTACTTACAGATCCATTAAAATGTAATTGCAAGTTTCTGGAATTGTGTGTTGTATTCTAATCATGAACATATTAATGTGATGCTTTTTAGCTATTGTTAACGTTCACCTTTTAAAGTGTGTCTTAAGGAAGGCTTTTTAGCATGTGTAGTTATGCATTATTATTGGGTGCTATTTTACAATACAAAGAAAACATCACTAATATCATATAATATACACATTGACACGGGTTTCATACATTACTATTCTATTAAAAAATATCTTTTTGACATGTATACCTGTGTTCTTCTCTGTGATTCATAACATAAACATCAGTGACTATTGCTACATAAATACTAACAACTTCTAAAGGTTTCCAATGCTTGTTTTGTCTTAAAATAGCTTTATTCAATCATTTACATAGTTTCAAATTTTCTTTGATCAATGTTTTGTTCTGTGGATTATTTTAAAGCTCCATAACTATAATAAAATGTGATCATTGTGCATCACAGTGTAAAAGTATGACAGTGTCTCTAGAACCTGAGCCACCTTAGGAAACACTTCTTTCTTGCTTGTTTGCTAGTGTACTATAAAGTTTAGAAAGTGACATTGACATTGTTTTGTGTAGGTAGCATGCCTATTTTTAGTAGTAATCCTTAGGTTTCTAAAAATAAAAAATTTAAATCTTAGACTAAATGTATAATTTTTTTTTTTATTTTGTGATGTTCACCTCATATCTGCAAAAATGTAGCAAACTTATCTCATAAATGATTCTTGAAGTAGTAATATTGTGTTTATGCATTATGAGGTCATCTTTTTATGAAATAAATTTATTTGATAATATTACAGACTCTTGAATCATCCAGGCTCATTACTATTAGTTAAAAAAAAAATTAGTCTGAAAGAAGAGTCACTGACAGTATCCTACAAACTCTGTCCCTGGGTTTTCTGTTTAAGAACATTGCTATTGAGGTCACATGCTGCAATACTTCTGCTTGATGAGATGAGTTAAGGATAAGGGCTTAGGATGGCTTAAGTAGCATTTCTGCTTACATTTGAAAGACTTGGATCAGTGTCATCTAAGGAATCTTTGATGTCTATCCAGACAAAACTGAAAATATTAGAAATACTGATCTATTGAATAGGAGCCACGGTTGGCAAGATAGGTTAATTTATATTTTGGCTGAGTTGCTTTTTTCAGACAAAAAATTCTATCGACATTAATTTTTTCCTGTTGACATTAAATGGGAAAGCAAAAAATATTTTTTGAGTCTACAGTTCTCTACTTAAATGAGTTCAGACTTAATTTTAATGGAAGTGAAACATAGTCAATAGAGGCAAATTAAAATTAAATAATAAAATAAAATAAATAAAAATTAAAATTTTTTAATCTTAGTTTAGTTATAATTGCAGTAATAAAATAGTGGAAAGAATAATTGTGGAACATATGCTTGTCAGTGACATTATCTAGGTGACTTCCCCTTTACAGCAGTGTGCTGTCCTGTTTGGTTCCCCCTCCCTATGTATTGGAATGACAAACCTGCAAGCCTGGAGTTAATGCTGATTGCAGCAGCTGCTTACACATGGAGTCTCCATAGCAACTGCGAAGGTTGCCATGCAACCATATTCTTTTAGGGACAGTGAAAATGCCCAAAGGGTTACTAAAAATATATGGGGAAAAAATCTGAAAATTTCTTACTACTTTTAGTGGTTATAAAGAACTATGATACAAGTTGAAAGCACAGGTTAAGCAAATAAAAACCTAGCCCTGACCTTTCAAAAATTTCTTGCTTTTGCTTCAAATCTCAAGCTTTATTCACAGAGATGACTTTAGATCGATTGTAAAATTGGTAGCTTATGCTAGGCAGCCCTTGAAGACAGGAAGATTCAGTATGGTGCTATTGGAATTCTTCATGAGGTTAAAGGTCAGTAAAAAGTCATCAATGCAGTATTGATTGGCTGGGCTGAAAAATGCCCATGTTTACACCTTCTCACTGCTTAGGATTGGGTACCAAACCTCAAGTCGACTCATACAGCCTCTAAGCATGCTCTGGAGTAAACCAGTCAGCAAATGTGACATCACTTCAGTAAGCTCAGCTGTTTCTCCAGCTTTCTATAAATAGTGAGATAAAAAATTGAAGACTATTGCAGGGAATTTAGCAAAACAAATTGCTTACTCAAATTATTCAAGATCGGTTAGGATTCTGTCTTTTTGAAATATTTAGTTATCCATGATTCTCAACATAAATTACCTTCATAGGAGAATTATATTATTATATATATACAATATGCTCATAATAAACAATGTTATGACAGCTTCACTCTTTAAATGATATTGTAAAAATGAATAGTAGCTAGCATCCAATGGAGGAGGCTATGCCCTCACATATAATCATGCATGTCCACATAATATAGATTCTCTGAGGTCATCTAAATTATTTTAGAAAATATATTAGCAAATAATAATGTATCATGAGATAAATATGACCAAATAATAAGAAGGTTTTAAAAGTGAACTAAAACAGTAACAAAGACATTAATACTTGAAAAAGACAAGAAGATAGGATACATGCTCATTTTCTTTAATCATATTTCACATGTAATCAGCCATTTTGTAATATTTCTTTGTGCAATTTTCTCTAAGAGAACTTCACAGCTGTATTTTGAGATTAATCAAATTATTTATAAGTACTCTGAAATTTCAAACTACTCGTATTATACCAAATAATAATGCAATCTTTTGTGTTAGGGCATTTCTACATTTCCTATATATTTTGTACCAATGAAAATGAAAGAAGTTACACTGAGTTTTAATTATAGAATATTGCTTCTTCAAATAGGCCACACAGATCTTTTTGAAACCCATACAAATACGAGCTACAAAATTTACAAATAGCTCAAATGAATTTAGATGAGTAAATGATTGCATTGCTCCCAGAACTTAAGTGTGAATGTGTGTAAACTTGGAATGGAGACTGAAACCTCATCAGCTTGAAGCATCCTTAAGAACAAGAAAGAAAACACAGCTATCAGTAGAGAAGCTTGGTCTATGGAATGCTAATGTCTAATTACCTTTCCAGTGTTTCCTTTTCCTTTAGCTTCAAGAAGTTTGTATTTTAAAATAGTTTCATCCTTTTAGGTAGGAAAGATTAAAGTTGGCAATGCAATTTTATTTAAATTTACTTGTTTCTGAAAATGATTAATAAAATAAAATAGTAGAGTAAAAATATGAGTGCAATTTCTCTTTTAAAAAAGACCATAGCAAATAATGTATTGTTTTTTTAAATGATAATTTCTTTTACAACAGAAATAGATGTTACCTAGAATCCAACATTAGTCTATAGAAGCATGAATAGATATAAAAGTACTTTTAAAAAAAATATAGAGAGATTAAATATGTGAACATTGAATAACCATTAAATTTGATGTCAAAAAATTTGGAAGCATTTGAATTGACATTATTTAAGCAAAGTGTAAATACGTACTTATAAACAATAAAATAAGCATCATAGCAAATAATGTATTGTTTTTTAAAATGATAATTTCATCTACAGAAAGGGCTTTAAGTTTCTATTCCACAAAGCTATTATTTCATAAAGTGCATATTTTTAAAACAAATGGAAACATGATATAGTAAGATACCTTAAATGAATGTAGCTAGCATATTTATGTCATTATATTTTTTATTCTAGTATTTAAAGTGGATCTGAGAAAAATCTACTAGTGATTATTTGTTTTTCTTTCTTATAGCTATTTGCAGTGTATTTAATTTCCCTGTTATATCTAAATGTTCTTTATTCAGCTTAACATTTGAATCTCTTTTTATAGAGGAGTCTCTAATTTGCATTGCATAGCCCATTTTAACAAATTTAAGGAAAGGAGCAGACACTTTTTATTGGTTTAATAGTCACCACTCTCTTTGAATATGTGGAAATCTGCAAAATAATCTACCTTTTTAAGGTGATGATAACTTAATTTATTGCTAAGAACCATTCTAAAATAGCCAAAGAAAACATTCTACAGACTCTATTTGAAAAGCTGAACAGAATAAAAATATATGGTTGTGGTTACAGCTTTACTTAGAATATCCCTACTTGTTCATTTGGACCCAGGATTAAAAATACATGTATTTTTGAGTATCATTTTATTTATTGTCATGTTTCATTTTAAAACTAAGTATCTAGTAGTTGGGAAAAATAAATTAATAATCATACACAATTTGTATTGAAATAAAATCAAATGCATTTAAAATTAATTATGTGATTTAGTTGATCTTAATTTAGATCAGCATGTCCTGAGGTAAAGCCATTAAACTTGGAAGAAAATTTGTTAAACTTTTGTTTTAGGACAACAAACCATTAAATCTCATAAGTGAAGTTGGTGGGGGGGAACTGGATTATACATAGATTATTCTTTACCCAAGATGCACTTCTGTCTGCAAGATTCTGAATAAAGACACACCTGCTAGATAGCTAGCTGATAACACTGAGGGATCATTTCATTTAAGAAACTGTTGGCCAGGAGGAACTTTAAAAAAGCCACAGACAAAATCATGACCTGTACTGTTGAGATGAAAGACATGTAAAAGCAGAAAGGAATTGTAGATAAGTGCACATTCCTTTGTACCATAACAAACTTTTACATGTAAATTCAACCAAATAGGGAAGAATAGGAAAGAATGTTTCCCTCTCCAGTAGAAACAAATTAGATTGTTCAGCTGCACACTTGGCTCTCAGCCAGAAGAGTCGTGTGCCATGCTTGTTTGCCTACCAGTGCTGCTTAGATTGGCAAATGCCCATGCAGTCTGAAGAGGGCAGGCAGATGACTGGATGCCTGCCAGGAAGTCTGTGGGACTGATGCCACTGCTGGACTCCATAGCCTGGTAGGAATGAGAAGTACAAAGGCATTCAATAATCTGAATGTCCCTTTGCTTCAAGAGAGTGGTGCCAGGCAGCATTTAATGAGAGATTGCTTTGTTACAAAGTCCTCAACATCAAGTGGGCTGGTGAGCTCATTAACCTGACTGCAGCAAATAAAAAAGGCACACTCAGAAGACTCCCATGATAGCCTACTCAATAGTGTAAGAGCTCTTTTGCTGCCTTTATGGTGATCCATTAGCAAGCAGCAGTGTAAACACCATAAAGCAAGCCAGGTTTCTGATTGTTCAACTAAAGTCTATTTCCCCTTGAGGATTATACCACCAGTTGATATAGGATTATTTTTTCTTAAGGTTTCTATCCACTATATAATGACCTTTGCAATGAAGGATTTTGAAGTTACTCTTAGCAACACTGCTCCCGTTAAGAGGACTGTTAAGGTGTCTGCAAGGAGATAATGAGTTAGGATACAGAGGAACAAACCGTAGAGTGGACTGGTCCCACGAGGAACACTTGCCTTGCACACAGAAGCTCAAGTGATGAACAAGTTGTACTATTTTTCTATGGTCTCTTTAGTTTGATCCTTCATAGCACTTTATTTTGTACATGAGATAGGCTACCCCTGAAGTTGGGAACCTTCTCCTAGTAAGGCCAGACCAGGCAGTCCTCTGCTATATATGAGCTGGGGGGCTCAGCCCCTATATGCTGCCTGGTTGGTGGCTCATTTTTGGGTGGCTCCCAGGAGTCTAGGTTAGTTGAGATTGCTAGTCTTCCTTTGAGGTTGCCCTCCTCTCCAGCTTCTTCAGTCATTCCCAGAATTCAATCATAGGGGCTCCCAATTTCAGTACAATGGGTAGGTGTAAATATCTGCATCTGTCTCAGTCAGCTGCAGATTGGACCTCTCAGAGGACAGCCATGATATTTTCCTGTATGCAAGCACATAATAGCATCAGTAATAGTGTCAGGTCTTGGTGCCCCCACCTTATGAGATGGATCATAATTTGGGCTGGTCACTGGATTGCCTTTCCTTCAGTCTCTTCTTCATTTTTGTCCCTACAGTTCTTCAGACAGATACAATTATGGGTCAAAATTTTTGACTATGGATTGGTAACCCTGTTCCCCCACTTGAGGTCCTGTCTATCTACCAGAAGTAAACTCTTTGAGTTCCCTCTCCCCATTGTTGGACTATTCAACTACAGTCATCCCCATTGAGTTGCTAGAGTCTCTCACCTCCCAGGTCTCCCACTTTCTAGAGGATCTGTCCGCCTCCACCCTCCCTGCAACTGAGGCTGCATATGTCCATTAATTCTGCTGGCCTTCCAACCTTCTCTCCTGATCCCCTCCCATACCTGATCCTGTTTCTCTTTTCTCCTCCTCACCTCTCCTCTCCTACCCATGTCCTCCCTCCCTCAGCCTCCTGTAATTATTTTCTGCATCCCTACCCCCAAGTGGGATTGAAACATCCTCATTGGGTCCTTTCTGCTTGTTAACTTTCTTGTAGTCTATAAGTTGTTCCCTAGTTATCCTGTACTTTTTGGCTAATATCCACTTATTAGTGAGAACCTATCATGCATGTTCTTTTGGGTCTGGTGTAAGTTTGATAGATTTGCCTTTATATGTTACGTGCTCTTTTTCTCTTACAGCTTTTAATATTCTTCTGTGTTCTGTGCATTTGGTGTTTTATTATATGACAGGAGGATTTTCTTTTTTGGTCCAACTATTTGATATTCTGTAGGCTTTGCGGACATCTATAGCCATCTCTTTCTTTAGATTGGTTAAATTTTCTTCTATGATTTTGTTGAAGATGTTTTCTGAGCCTTTGAGCTAGGAATCTTTGCTCTTTTCTCTTCCTATTATTCTTAGATTTTAACTTTTCATTATGTCTTAGAATTCCTGGATATTTTGGGTTAGGAGTTTTTTATGCTTTGTATTTCTTTGACCATTGTGTCAGTATCTTCTATGGTATCTTATACTCCTGAGATTCTCTCTTCTATCTCTTGTATTCTGTTGGTGATACTTACATCTGTAGCTCCTGACCTCTTTTCTAGGTTTTCCATTTCCAATGTTGCCACCATTTGTCTTTTCTTTATTGTTTCTACTTCCATCTTTAGGTCTTGGACTGCTTTGTAAAATTCCTTCACCTGTTTGATTGTGTCTTCCTGTATTTCTTTAAGAGGTTTATTTGTTTCCTCTTTATGGGCATCTAACTGTTTGCCTGTGTTTGCCTGTATTTTTTATGTGAGTTATTTATATCCTCCTTCAAGATCCTCAAGATAACTTCATGAGATGGGATTTTAGGATTGTGCTTTTCACATGCTTTCAACCCTGTGTGTTGCGGTATTCACAGTTTCCTATGGTGGGAGAACTGGGTTCTAATGGTGCTAAGATATATTGGTTTCTGTTGCTTGTGTTCTTGTGCTCTTGCTGTATGGTTATCTCTGGTGTTAACTGGCTTGGGTATCTCTATCTAGAGCATTTATCATTATCACCATTAGTGATATAACCAGTAGTGATAGAGAATCCTTTAGAACTCTAAAAGCCTTAAGTCCTTGTTCTCACAAAAGTAAGCATGTAAATTAACCCTCTCCAGGCAATAATAAACAGGAAACAAATCTTTCAAAAGAATAAGTCCTTTTTTTAGTTCCCATAGTATGCTCTATTCGGGACACTCTACTTTCTTTTTGTTTTCACACCATTTTCTAAAATGTTAGTAATTGTTTTAATGTTAGGCATACCCAGTCAAAAAGAGGTGGTCCACTAGGGGGCAGCACCACAGGGCCCGAAAGACTGATCCAGGTGCACATCAGGGCTGTTTCACTTCTCCAAGATCCACCTCTCTGTCTCTGTTTCTGTTTTTGCTTCTGTCTCTGTGCTTCTCTCTCTCTCTCTCTCTCTCTCTCTCTCTCTCTCTCTCTCTCTCTCTCTCCCCGTTTCTCTGTATGTTTGTGATTCAGAAAGTAGAAGTAAGTTTTTCTCTAGAGCACTATTGTGACACTCTGTAAAACAATATTGTATTGTGCCACACAGAGACATCTTTATACTTGAATGCTGCCTGGCACCAGATGCTCAAAATCCTGAAGTCGGATAGGAACTAGAAAGATGCTGAGCATCCCTGAACGTTCATGTACAAGTATCAGATGATGTGACTCTACATAACACCAGCATATGGAGGGTAACAGATTATAGTAGTGTGGAGTGGGGAAGAAGAAACAGACTTGCTCCTGTTGCTCCTTGTGCACCTAGAAGAGACAGTCCTTATTCTGCTGGGTAGAGAAACTTCACTATGGCAGAACAGGGACACAGAATCAGCACAGAATTATTCATGGTAATATGCAGAGATTCTGTATATGACGAGTTTTCTGGGTCAGGACATAACTCACGCTGGTGTGGTGTCCTATCTGTATGTTCTTGTCAGCCAGATACCTTCACCACAATGAATCTGAATTTTTAAAATCTATAGTATTTATTTATTTATTTATTTATTTATTTATTTATTTTATGGGTGGCACAGCACCTGGTCAGTTGTTCTCTCATTATACCACATAGATTATTGGGATCAAACTCAGCTCATTAAGACTTGGAAGCAAGTGCCTTTACTCACTGAGCCATCTTCATGAGTCATGAATCTAGATTATGTTTTAAAAGAAACATACTCTTAGTATCTTACCCTTGTCTCTTCCTTATTCCAATTTCCTTGGCTTAGCTTGGACTTCTATCGAGGTATGAAAGGCTACGAAGAGTATTTGAGGTGGTAAAAGTCCACAATGGCTCCAGTCCAGGTCAACAATAGTTAAGCAAATGAATCCATTATCTTCCTCTTTAGAATTTCTTCTTTGAATCAAAATGAACAAGCTCATGCTTTGAATACACATAGAGAACAAAACAAAAATGTGATGATCCAAGACTTCAGACTCTTCTGTACTTCCCAAAGAAGTCAACAATGGGTTTGTAATCTCACATTTTGTCCACTCTCATTTTAAAGCCCTTATATTGCTCCCTCCTCCTTTGTGAATTTCATGAGACTGTTACTCTTTCTTTGATTATTAGCTACTTCATTTGCATGTATGCTTACTTACAATAATCTTATTGGTTTGAGATCCAGGCTTTGCAACAGAATTTGTCAGGAGTAATGGTTTGGATTTCTGATTAGTGGAATCTTTTCTCAATTTGGACTTTTCATTTATTTTGTGATTGCAAGGCTATAGATGTTCCTTTTTTGGTTTAATTTTACCATTGCCTGCATATATTTTATGCACCACAATACATTCTTCCGAATCATCTAAGCCAACTGGTATATCTGTTAAAAATCTAACAATAATACTTATCAGTATGACAAAGGAGATTTTATTCTTTTTTTCACACATTATACCACAAAATATATTTATTCAGTATATATAATGCTTTAATTTGTTAGAAAACCCCAAATAAATTAATTTTATTTAAGTATTCTATAAAATAATACACAAACACATTTATATATAATACAGCCGTAAACTTCCTGGTTCAAGCCCTATGCTTGAATGCTGTTAGAACCTTTAAACTATTTTGCTCCATGTAGCTAAATGCTTTGTGTAATAAATCTTTCTTTTCATTCCACAAAAATATATAATCAAGATCTACATTATTCTTCATGTTCTGGCTTTAAATTGTGAAGTTTGTGGGATGGTTGATCCATAGGATAGATCTCAAAACATTCTGACTTTTGTAAATTGTATAATGTTAAATGCTAAAAATGTGCAATAGATATAGTACACTTGGTAGAGTGTTTGCCTATCATGGAGGAAGCCCTGAGTTCAATCTCATCACTGCTTAACCAGTATGGTAGAACATACTTATAATCTCAGGACTTAGGTACATGCAGGTGGACCAGGTTTTTAATGTTCATCTTATTATATTATTATATAATATATATTTATATAGATATAATATATATAATATATAAAATATATAATATATTATTTATATATATTATAAAGTGTGGGATCTACCCGGGATATATGAGGACCTGCCTCAATGAAAGGATGACTTTACTACATTGAATTAAGTTTAGAAGGCTTCATATGTGGTGGGTTGTTTTATTTTCCCTTCAAGAAATTTTTCTCAGAAAGAGACATTCTCTTCAGTCCTCTTGACATCAAAGCAAGTTCACCTCAGCTCAATTTCCTATTGTTATGACTGAACATTGAAAATGACATAGAAATATCAGGTCACACTTTCAGCCTCTTAGGATCATGGCATGGTCTCAGACATCACTATGTAATATGTATTCTTTGTATATTACAGACATGTAACATATAGGATTTTCAATATTTTTATACAGCTTCTTTTGTCTATAACATGAAAATTTATAAGAGAAAAATCCAGACATTATCTTCTCTGTTTCATAAATATAGGCAAAAACTGGTTTATTAATTTCATACCCCCTTTTAAAAACATTAATTTATTAACTTGAGACAGAGTCCTTCATGTTTTAAGATTATAGGGTTGTGTAATATCACACCAAGTTCTTCCTTACCTGCCTAGAGCTTTCTTAGATTGATTAGTTATTGATCATAAGACACCACTCTCTCACTACCACATTCTTACTAGGGATCTTTGAATCAGAGGTGCGTGGCATATCAACTACGGATCTCTGCCTCTTGGAGCTTAGTTATCATTTATACTTTGCTAAGTTATTGGGTAACTTAAAAAAAGTCTGTAAACAATGTAGCAAAAAGGGATAGAGAACTTCAGGACAAAATAATTAAGCTATGTACCACTTAGAGTGTAGCACACTTGTATAGAATGCCATTTAGTTGTGAACTAGAATATATGTATTACTTTTTCAATTTTATAGTAGAGGAAGATGAAATTTAGAGAAATTATTAAGTGACTTCACAAATATAAAATGGAAATGGCATCAAGACTAGAACTAGAAATTTGTTTTTATAGTTTGAAGTGTGATTTCTTTGCTAAATTATATGCAGAATAATGCAAGGCATCATTTCAATATCTGACATGTAGGTGGCATATTATAATACTTCCTCTCAAACTAGTGTGCATGTAAGCCTGCTTGAGATTTGTCTTTTCAGAGCAGAATTTGGATCAGTAATTGCAGAGCAAGGACTGAGCTGCTAAAGCTCGACATAGCACAGAGGAGTCCTGAGACTCTAGTGCAAAGACCACATTTGAGTAGTAAGGAACTTAAGGAAAGCAGGGGTGAGAAAAGCTCATGGGGGAGCAGTGATAGCACTTTAAGAAAACCGACTTTTAACTGACAAAGAATTTTCAAAGCAGAAACAAAGAGGCAAAGCAAGCTATTCATGTAACAAAAACAAAACAAAACAAACAAACAAACAAAAAACCAAAACCACTGAGACCATATTTGAGACTATGATTTGGAATGGCAAAAAAGTCTGAACAAAAGTATGGGCACTGTGCAGGGCAAGATAGGTAATAGGTAGCTGGAGTACAGGTGTTGAGTAGATTTAAAGTCCCTTAATGTAAGGCAAAAGCTCATTGGATTGATTCTAAGTGCAAAAGACTTCTACTGTAGATTCCTGGAAGTTTTATCTTAAAATATACAATAGAGTTAATGCTTTAAGAAATGTAATTTAGGAGTTGGAAATAGTCTCCACTGGGAAGAACATTTGTTCAAGTACAAAGATATGAGTTTGAGTCCTCAAAATCTTGAAATGTGTGTGTGTGTGTGCGTGTAATGCTAGAATGGTTTCCTGTACCTGTATCTCCACTATTGCAGGTGATTGCAGAGACAGGTAGACAGGTAGATCTCAAAAGTTTGCTAGTAAGTCAGTGTAGCCAAAATGAAAAGCTTTAGGTTCAGTGAGAAACTTTGTCTCAAGACAATAAGGCATGTATGGATAGAAGAGAATTCCTGATGTCCCATAACCTTTTCAGATCTCTACATGTATGGGTAAACAGGCATGGGAAATCGCACAATCAAGTGCAAGCATTCACATACCACCACCCCACAGATAACTAATCTGTTAATGTTGGGCAGAAGACAAGAATAATGATTAATTTCGATATTTAGCATTAAGCTATAAACAATGACAGAGGAAACACAAAAGGGCAAATCATATAATTGTTTGATGGTTCTGTGCAATAATACAATTAACAGATAAAAGTGTGAAATGTGGACATTGAATTTAATGCTGACACCTTTGTGTACTTGTGGTGCTGCTGATGGATCCCAGAGCCCTGTCCATGCTGGGATAATGGCCTATCTACCACTGACCTCTACCCACAGTCTTATTAACAATGTTGTTAGCAAATATGTCACCATTCACAAGTTCAGGACATAGAAAAATAGTTGGAGGCGGAGAAATGCATGCTATTCATATTTTTCCCAGAATGTACTCCATTTTCCTGCTACTTCCATTCTTTCTGAACATGTACTTGAAGTACATGCTTAGTAGGTAGACATTTTGATGGATTCCAGAGTGAAGATTTGTAATGGATGCAATGACTAAAGTCATTACTAAAAGAAATTTAGCAACTAAGATATCATATTGGGTATTGGGATTATCTATCTATCTATCTATCTATCTATCTATCTATCTATTTTTAGTGTGTGTGTTTCTGTGTATGAACACATGTACTATAGTGTACAAGTGGCAGTCAGAGAACAACTTCTCTCTTCCAAGCTCCCAGCATTTGTGATTTCACCTGTCATCATTGGTCTTGGCGCCAACTGCCTCTAACTGCTGATGCATCCTGCAAAATACTATTTCTGTGAAAAATAGAAAAAGACATGCAGTGTTAAGTTTTCACAGATATGAGACTTTATGTGTTGGTTTATTGTTAGCAGGAGAAGTTAAAGAAAGACATGGCAATATGTAAAGACACAAGGTTGTGAATACAGTGTAAGATATTAATGTAAAATACCAGAGGGAAAACTGACTTAATCCACAGTCTATGACTCTATACAGATGTGACAAAATGTTTAAGAATAGGGTCAGTGGAAGAAAATTAGTTAACACAGGCATAATTACATCAGGGAACATCCCATCTATCTCTTTCCTGAAGTCAAGAGCATTGCTCTACCTCACAGTACTTGTTACAGTGGACTGCCTTGACACAGGTCCAAAATCCAAAAACAACAAGCCAGCTGACCATGGACTGACATCTCTGAAACCATAAGGCAAAATAAACATTTCCTCTTTACAAGTTTGATATCAAATAGTTTGTCACTATGACAGAAAGCTAACAAATTCAGTATTGTAAATAATTAATAGATACATGGAAGCATTTATTCCAATATGGGTTCCAAATTAAGGTTGAATAATATTGAAAGAACTCAGAGGAGATGCTGTATTCATATACCTCTGGCACATTGAACTCTCCATCCCTCAGATCAAAAGATTATTATATTAATTTGTAGTAAAAGATGCCATTTTTTCAATCATATGTAGAAAAAAGTCATGTAGATATGACATAAGAGAGCACATTTAAATGGTGCTTCTTTATGAAGAAAGTATACCTTAAGGAAATGTCTCAGATAAATCACAGAATTATAACTTGCAATTAAATGTCTCAGATAAATCATAGAATTATAACTTGAAGAAAACTTTTAGATAATCCCATTATATTCCATCTTAACAAGATATGTCACTACAACAGTATTAAATATCAACTTGACATTAAACATAACAGGCCACCAAGGCATGCTCACCAACTGAGAAATAGAGTTACAATAATTATGAATAACTTTTGCCAATTATTTTCAGTTACTTAAGTGAGCTCTGTTCCTCTGAGATGCTTGTAATGTTCCTTCTGTTTCTTTCCTTAATGTGTAAACTAATATATTGTGGTGTGTGTTTGAATTCCCTCTGCTGCCTAATGCTCATTAGGTATAACATTTCATCTTAATGTTCTTTTACAATTTTGGTTCATATAAATCTAGAATTAGAGCTATCATTTATTTTTCTGTGTTAAAAAGTACTTACTTGTACTTCCCAGTGTTGTTCTGGGAGCACTTCTCATGCACTTGATGGTATGCTCCTATTTATTTATTGCCTCTGAATATTCTAAGAAAGACTTCTAGTTGAGAGGTGAAGGAAAGAACAGGTAGCCTGAAAAAATAAAAGTAATTATTTAAATTCTGGCTATAGAAACATCTATTTAAGAAATCCAGGTATGTTAAAATGAGGGGCAGGGCTGATGGTAGACCTGGTAAATTAATAGAAGTAGATAATAAACAGTATTGCTTTATCTTTTAAGTTTTTGTTTATTGGTGTTTTTAAACCTGAGGCTTGTTACCTATGAATAGTATATTGAATTTTCTTTGGAAGGATTTGAAGTATGTATATGTACTATAGTTTTTCTTTTCTCTTTGAAGTATTTAAATTGTAGAGTAAATCTTGACTGTTGTTGTTAGATTATTGACTTGAGGTATAGAAATTAATTAACTCAGGCTAATGAGATTAATGTCCTGGGGTCAGTATCCCTACCTGTGTAAGTACTGCTTTGCTTTGTAGAGACCAAATGTATCTTATATCTGACACTTTATCCACACATTGAAGAAGGCCATCACTACATGAAGTAGGTGTTGTTATATAAAGAATACTGCTCAAGTCTTTTTCTCTTGAAAAAAAAAAAAAAAAAGACATGGTATGACATGCATGTTTTACTGATAGTGGACCCCTAAAGAGGCCCTACATGCAAAATGCCCCTAATGTACAGTGGTATAGAAAGACAAATTGTTAGGTTCTTGGGTTTCCTATTATATTATTTATATTCATTATCCTGTCAGCACAAAGACAAGGACACTAAGTAGTAGTTGAATTGAATCAAATTTCTGACAAAAACTTTGTAGATCACGTGATGGTTATGTGCTTATTCATTGAGTGCTGATATGTACCTGTCTAGTATTTCTGTAACATTTGCTAATTATTAAAGTATAAGTAACACTTTTTTCTACATGTAATTGGTTGTTTTCCTCCTCCATTCTTTCCCCTTAGCCTGGTTTTCATGCTTTGTTTTCTTGTTTCTTATTCTGTGTCCTTCTATCCACTATATATACACTCTCATTCTCTTTTGGAGGCAGTGCCATTGCTTTTCCACTAAACAAAAACTTTGAATTTCATAGTCTATGTTTATTATATTTTCTCTTATAGGTCTTGGAGTGAGCCTAGTAATTATGTAATTAGTCTGTTAAGTTTCCCATAATTTGCAACATAGAAAGATAATGAAGTTCCAGTTATAGCATTCAAGATGCTGAGGCAGCAAAGCCTCATAATAGAGATTTTCCTGGGCTACAAGGTGGGACCTGATAACAGGAAAGCAGGAACAAGATAGTGAAGACAGAGTGAAGGAGGGAGGGAAGAAGAAATGAGTTCCTTGTCATCATTACAAACTTTAAACTTCATAACACTTACTAGGCTCTGATAGTGTCTTTATGGCTCAACCTGCTTTGATACCCAGAAAGTTGTACTGAAGTATGATATCTAATTTTGCCAAATAATACTGTTGTATACTGTGCAGAGAATGATCTATGTTAGCCCTGTTTTAGTTTTGAGTGAGTGAGGGTTTTTTTTTTTTTTTTAAGTGTATAGCAAACAAAAGTAAAAGGATTGTTATTTATTAACAAACAGCAGATGAATAGAAACAGTGGCAGGTACATAACAAAATATCACCAAATTGGGAGTTTTTAACCCCTAGCAGACTCTAGTAGCCTGATTGAGAGAACAAACAAAAATAACACCAATAAATTAGGACTACAAACATCTAGCAGAAATTGACTGGGAAACTTGGGGCAATTGGATGAGTTTTCATTGAACATTCTCTCCATGGGGAGATTCTTGTGGGTGAAATTTCAGCTTCTTGTTCCCACTGTAGGCTATTGTTATATCATGAGATGAGTAACCTTGTTGAGAATCGTTTGGCTTCCAGTTGTCCTCAAGGACAGAATGTGTACTTCCTGGGCTGTTTTGCTATTCTTTTCCGTCCTGTTACTCATATGGGGTTGAGGGCAGCCTATCCCTGGATAAGGACACTTAGAGAATACTTAGAGACAAACAACTTGGATCTAAAATGATGGGAAAGGAGGAGGGGGGATGGAATAGGGAGTTCCTGGGAGGGAGGGGGGAAAATGGGGTAAGGGGAGAACATCTGAAATGTAAATAAAATATCAAATTAAAAAAAAATATATATATATAAAATAAAATCTTTTATAAATAGTCTCAAATAAATAAATAAATAAAATTATGGGGAATGTAGCAAACTTGCTTCCAGAGCTAGCATCTCAATAAGCTTAAATGGCATCTGACAATTTTTCAGTTTGTCATTACTAGTACTTAAGGCAACCTATGCAATGAGAAACTTGTCTGTCACAACTTCTTTGCCTACAAAGTTTGGAGAGAATGAGCTCAGCTTGAGCTTTCAGATCATTTTTGTTGATACACTCAGTTTAGACTCAAGATCTAATTTTGTACCTACTCTGTGAAACTGATACAGTAGGAAGTAACATGTCCACGTTCAACAGTGCAGCATCTTGACATATATCTCAGTTCCCCAGGCACTGTCTTAGAATACAGTATGAAAATGGACCAGGTAATTTCCTAACATTTCTCTAAATATGAATGTCTGACATCAGCTCAAGTCTACCTTTATGAGTGTAACAAATAGGAAGAACTGAATGTGTGTTAAACTGTTCTAAATGAAATGCTTTGAATTAAGTGAGGCCACCTTGTTGGCCCAATACTTTTCCTATCAAACATTTCTGTAAGTTGATGAGATATTTTTAACTAGCTTCTACTGTTTTAATGTTGCAATTTAATCTCTTTTTGATCTCATTTGTGATGTCAAAGAAACACATACCTGACTGACGAATGATGAGTTAGGCTTAGCTGAACAGAAGTTAAGTTGTGAATATTTAACCAGATACCATTATTAATGGGGTTAAATTTAAAATAGCAGATTTAAGAAAATTATTTGCCAATGCTTTTAGAAATAGGTTTTGGTAAAAGTCATTTTGTTTACTGTTTACTGTTTCTATAAATAACTTGATTGTGATAGTTTATTAATTATGTAAGACATCTAGAGATAAAAATTAACACCATATATGATCATGTTTCAGGCTGAATTAGACTTCAGTAGGTTGAAATTTTAGCAGTTTAGAACAACTAAATAACATACTTATATGAAGGAAAACTTATAAGTAGGTCATCATTGAGTATTATGGAGACTATCGTTTCTCTGATGGAAAGAACAGTTTTTACATTTTATTTTGAAAGTATAGCTGCTGGAATTCTATATTTAAAAAACAGTTTATGATGAAATATTAAAACATGATAGGCCAAATTTAAAAGCACCCTTCCCTCCTTCCCTTTCCCTCCCCTGTCCTTCCCATCCCCTGCCCTTCCCATCCTGAGGAACAGAGTAATCATTAAAAAACAAAACAAACTTTTGTTTAACCTAGAAATTTAGACTAGAAAACCATAGACAATTACATTATACAACCAGTAACCAAATTTGATATAAAGCAAGAAATTTTAACCTCATTCCTTGATGAAATCCAAAGCTGTTCTGGTTAGCTTTCTATTATTGTCATAAACCCAATAGCCAAAAGATACTTGAAGGAATAAAAGAATTTATTTAATTTTAAAGGAAAAAAGGATTTATTTCATTTTACAGTTCATAAAAAAGAAAAGTCAGGGCAGGAATTTAAGGTAAGGGACCTGGAGGCAAAAAAAAAAAAGAAGTAGAGGCCATGGAGGAATGGGGTTTATTTGCTTGTCTCCCTAGCTTGCTCAATCTGCTTTCTTAAACCACTATGGATCACTGGCCCAGTGATAGAAACCACCTACAGTGGCTTAGGTCCTCTTATATCAATTATTAATCAAGAAAATGTCCTCACAGTCTTTTAGATAGGCCAGTCTGATGAAGATATTTTTCAGTTGAGGTTCACTTTTCCCAGATGACTCTAACTTGTGTCAAGTTGACAAAACAATACTCAGAATACTAATTACAAATCCGAGTAGCTTAATGTCACTTCCATTAGTTCTTGCATGTCCTCTGTAGCCACAAACACAAAATGGATATTTTTAAGAAAATCTGTCAAAACAGATGTATTTTAAAAGAGTTACTAATAAAGAAATGGGCTCAAAAGACAAATAGCAACGATTGCATTTTCTCTCTGTTGTTTCATCTGATTGGATTCTACCCATATGAATTCTTACTGATTTGCCTCTTTGGTCTTCCCATCACATGCAAACCATATTATGCCCATTTATCTAAAATTCATTAGGTCTAGAGTTTAAAAATCTAAGGATATGGAGACTTATCTAATTGTCAAATTCATTGTGAGTGTGTTCATTTCTCATAGGAATTTGCTATGCTTGCACATGTTAGAAAATCAGTCACATTGATTATTGCTGATTTTGTTTTTATAGTGTCCAGAGCAGATAAAATTGCTATGTTACTAAAATGAGAGCCATTGCTCTACCATTGTTAATATGTAAATATCACTGTTACAATTTTTTATTATTTGTGTTTATATGTATGTTTACACATATGCATTGGTGAATGAGAGCATGTAGATACATAGTGTGTGTGTCTGTGTGTGTGTATGTGTGTGTGTGTGTGTGTGTGTGTCTGAGTATGGGGGTCTGGGTGTGCATATTGGGAGATCAAAAAAATAGCAGGCGCTACACCTCAGGTGTTGTTTATCTCATTTATTAAGGTATAATTTATCTCTGGCTGGGAACTTACTAAGTAGCCTAGGATAGGCTGACAGAAAGCCACAAGATCCTCAAACTTGTCTCTACCTCCCTAGATTTTGAAGTGCAGCTCACCATGTCTTTGTTTTTAAATGTGGATTCTGTGGTTTGAACTCAAAGCAAGCACTTTACTGATTGAGCCATTTCCCTTTTTTATTATGTTTAACAGCTCTTAGAAGTCTAGAAATATAAAACACAAAACCCTAAGTAAGGTTGTTTTATAGACTTGAATATAAAGTTGATTGTGCTGACTCTGAAGATTGAATACTTGAACATTCATTTTGTTTTATTTTTGGCTTAATTAGCCTTAACTGTAACAAGACTATACTGGTGATGTCTTTAAGAACTTGAACATAAAGGAATAATAATTGATCTTTACTTTTTAAATTTGTGTATGTATTTGGAAGGGCAGAAGAGAACAAGATTGTGTTATGGCACACATGTAAAAGTCAGAAGACAATTTCTATGAGATAATTCTCTATTTATACCATGTGTTTCTGAGAAACAGAGCATGGGTGATATAGTGTGGCAGCAAAAACTTTTAACTACTTGGCCATTTCTCGAGTCCCACCATGTTTTTCAGAGCAGAGTGTTTCACTGAACTTGAAACTTGCAGCTTGGCTTGATTGGCTGGTGATGAGTGTGACTTCTAACTGCCTCAGTTCCTGGTATCACATCCATTTACCCCTGCTCTCCAACCTTGGGTGCACCCATATTCACTTTTTATGAGCATTTGAAGATCTAAACTCAGATTGTTATGCTTGTGATGCAAGAACTTTACATACTCAGCAATTTTAATTAAAAATAATGTTCTCATTAATTCTTTGAGAATATAATCATATCAACTTTCCTCTCACAACTTCTCCCAGATCTTTACTGACCTCCCTTTCATATGACTTCATGTTCATTGTTTCTCTCTTCTACTCCCCCCTGCCCCACACCAAATAAAACTTCTAGAGTCCAATTTATGTTGGCTGAGTATTCCTGGGGTTGTATGTCTGTACCTGTCTGAAATTTGCACTTCCAAAATATTTATAATGAACAGGTGGCAAGTAGATCAAAGGATGACTTTTTTTTTTTTAATGAAATTTAAGGTGTTATGCTTGCTAAGGTGTTATACTAAAAGGAAGTATCTGATAGATAATCTAGTCAAATGTCTATACAAGTGAGTCAATCTTACCTTGGAAATAAAGATTTCATTGTTTTGATAAGTTTTTAGGGAAATAGTGCTTATGTGACATTGAATGATAAAAAAGCAAAGACAAAGAATGAATACAAGCCAGTTAAAAAGCAAGAGAGGAAGGTACTATAGAAGATAAAGAGCTTCACAAGAAAGCATCAAGTAGATGAGACACAGCATCCCCTAGATGTCAGAAAATTGAAGAAACTTTCTTTCTTTCTAGGTAAAACATTTTTCTTAATTAGTGACTTTTGACAAAAGATCCCAATTAGTTGGTGGCCATGAGTCGAGATTATGGGATGTAGAATGAATGAGAAGTGTTTGGGGTATAAACTTAGTGATAGCATGTTATGTGTGCCATGAAATAATTATAGAAGGGAAGGCATATTGGATGTATGATCAGTACATAGAATTAGTAGCTAGATGTTACTAGGAAAATAGAATTTTTTAAAAATAAAAGACACTGTTAGGTTTGAGCTAGCAATGGAGAATGAATTTCCTGGCAATGGAAAGAATAACATTACCTTATGTGGAACTGAAAACAGTTTCAAACCCCAGTTCATTAAATCCCATATCATGTTGTAGTTTGTAAAGCATTCAATATTTCAGTCAGTGTTTCTAAGTGAGTCCCAAGAACTTTTTTTTCTATTAATTTTTTTAAGATGATGCTAATGCTTTTAGGCTATGGACTACACTTTGAGAGCCACCAACTTAAGTAGAAATGAGTTATTCATGAGTAGAATAAAAGAGACTAAAAAGTACATTGGAATCAGATGAAAGAAAAACATAAAATTTTGCTGAGAGTATTTTCTTTCCTTCAAATTTGGAAATATATAGAATTCCTGAACAGTGACATGGCTCACAATTTCCTTTCAAGGGAAATTTGTTAGTCTTTGGAAGGATTCCTTTGTATATGCCTGAAAAAATTCACTATACAGGTCTTTATTGAAGACTGGAAATCATGGCTCCAGGTAGAGAAAACCGAGGATATTGCTGCATTTTCTGATGTTGTTTAAAGCTCCATATGTACAAATCTTAGTTCCTACATGAGCATGACTGTAGGGTGTGTATATATATAGACAACCAGGCCTTATGATATCTCTCTTTAGATGGTTAGAAAAAAATGTTCCTGAAGAGACTGTGGGATCCCAGCCACTTGCTGGACGATAAGTGAGGGGAAATTTTTCTACAATGATCTTTAACCCATTATTATCCAGCATGTCTTTCAGACATCTATAGTATGAGTCTAATCTCAGGCTGCAAGTTTCCAAAGCATGAGTCAAAATAAATCTATCCAAGTTGTTGTTATCTTGTGCGCGGCAGCTTGGAAGGGAAGACACCAGGGCAGAGGGTTCCACGAAGGGAATATTTATTTAGGTCTGAGGTGGGAGAGAGAGAGAGAGAGGCCAGCCATGACCACATGGAGAGGGGGAGGGGAAGGGGAGAGGGTCGAATACAACCTGCAGGCACGTGGGTCAAGGGGCAAGAAAAAGAGGAGGGCCAGACAGCCCTTTTATAATAGTGAGCAGGGCTACCTGGCTGTTACCAGGTAGCTGTGGGGATGAGCATACCTGGCTGTTGCCAGATAACTGTGGAGGTGGAATTTAGACAGAATGCTAACATTCCCTAGTTTTGGTTTAATTAAAAAAAGAAAAAAAATTAGAAAAAGGTGACGGCGCAGCAGGAATAGGGTCGTCGTGATATCTGGCTACTTCCTGCTGACACTGGGGGCGACGTGTCTTTAAGGGGAACCTGGCTATGGGGGATTTTTGTCTGGTCCTGCTGTCCAGGGTCTGTGGAGCCATCCGGATAGGACAGAAGGAACAGGTCCAGTGGAAGCAGCTGTGTGTGTGACAGGAGATGGAGCATACGAAGGTTGCTTCTCTGGAGATGTTCTGGATGCACCTGGACTTGACAAGATGTAGGGAATAAGATTAAGTACACTTAGGAAAAAGAAATGTTTTCTAAGATATACATTTGAAACCCAGAGGGATCCCACCCTTTGTGATAGTAAGTGGGAACTTTAGGCAGATGTACTTATCTGGATGGCATCTATTTGGTCCGTGAGAGGTAGATTTCAGTGGGTTTCTTGTAGCTTATAAATTTACAAAAGAGATAACAGCATGAGTTAACAACATGAGCAGTCTTTAAGATGAACCTTTGTTGGATCATATAGTGGAATGTTTAATAAAGCAGTTAGGCAAGTTCATAGGAACCCAGATAATATAGGACAATAGGATAGCAAGAAGAGGAAACATAAAGTGTTTAATTGGTGGCAACTGAGTTTAGATAATGAGGTAACAGATTACATCTGTGAAAGCTTAGCTGTCAATGTAGTCAGAAGTCTGAAAAAGAGTAAATAATAATTTACCAGTTATATATTAATTTAAAAAATGACAGAGTCCACTAGCCAACAGTTCCCATGGTTTCCATACTCTCTTGGGTGAAGTCAGTTTGGCTTTCAGGCACAGAAGACACAGGGCTTTTTCTCTGTGGAATGGATACACATGCCATGAGAAATGACTTACCTCGGTTTGACTTAGCTAAGTCATTTGACTCAGGGTATCTAGTTTAGTCTACTGTGTTCGTTCACTTATAATTTAGTCTGTGTCTTCTAGGAGTTCGGTGTTCAAGTCTTCTGAAACCATCTAAGGTCAACTGCTAGAGGCTTTGGGAATTCTGTCAGCTATAAACAGTTTGTTAATATTAGCAGACTTTTGACAAAACTGACAGCCATAAGGATTGGTTGTAATTGAATAGAATTTAATAGAAGTAGTAAAACTATATTGAGACAGAGTTGGAAAGAGCCTTAGCAAAGAAACATTTGGCTAGGACTAGAATAAGAAAATTGGATACAGTGGCAAACAATCATATTGCTGGCAGGCGCTGCGAATCAGGTCTGCTGGCATCAGTGGCAGCAGGGTGGGACTTCCTGTTAGCTGCTGGAAGTCGCTGCCCAGTGCCTCTGGTAGGCAACTACAGTGAACAAGGAAAAAGCAAGAATGTGACAGCAACGTTCAAGTTAATGTTTTTTTTTTTTTTTGTGGTGGAAGGCACCGCTAGCACTCACTTTATAGGTCTCGGGCAGAGAGGGAGAGAGGGTCCCTGGTAGGATTGAAAGAGAAGACCCAGAGCAGAGCTAAGACCAGGCAAACTGGTAGACCGGCTGCAGAGGAGGCGAAGTGGGGAGGAGACAGGAGTGGACTAACTGCTGCTTCTGGCAAACCAAGAGAACAAAGCCCAGATGGCTGCAGATGACAGGGAGGAAGGGGAGAATGAGCAAATGGCTAACCCTTGGAAGAGACACATGGGGGGAATAAAACCAGAGGCGGTGCTCCTAAGACAGAATAGTCGGTCCAGGCCTGGCCTGGGGTACTCAGCCACCAGAAACTGTCTCGAGGGGAAAGGGAAGTGTCTTGCCCATGGGGAGCCATCCTAGAATGAGGTTTGGGAGGAACAGAGTTACAGGGGTAGCTCTGAGCTCAAGAGATCTTTCTTGGGAACTGGGGGTTTGTGTCTCTGTATGGGATACCCAGCCCATGTGGCAGAGAACCATGTGGGGGCCACAGGGGCACAGCTCTCATGGTGGAAGTTTTGCAGCAGCAGCGGTGGAAGGCGGTCGGTGATGGCAGGTAGCAGCAGATTAAGTCTGCATGGAGTAGCAGTTGTGGCGGTTGCCTTGTGTCTATCTTGCATGGTTGCAGCAGCTGAAGCTGGCGGCTATATGGGTCTTGAGGTCCCCGAAGTCTTTGTTTCCCAGGTTTCAGCACCATTGTTGTTATCTTGACGCAGAACAGCTTGGAACAGAAGACGCCAGGGCAGAGGGTTCCACAAAGGGAGTTTATTTAGGGCAGAAGGGAGAGAGAGGTGGCCAGCCATGACCACATGGAGAGGGGGAGGGGAAGGGGGAAAGGGAAGGAGAGACGGGAACCTGCAGGTGAGCAGGTCAAGGGGCAAGAGAGAGAGGAGGGGCCAGACAGCCCCTTTTATAATAGTGGGCAGGGCTACCTGGCTGTTGCCAGGTAGCTGCGGGGAGGAGCATACCTGGCTGTTGCCAGGTAACTGTGGAGGTGGAGTTTAGACAGAATGCTAACACAAGTAATTACCTTAGGTATCTACTTATAATGACAGATAATGACCAATATTGAGCTCTATTCCAGTAGTTATTCTTTGTCTAATGGTAATGGTTAGATGACTATGACTTTAAATAAGACCAAAGTGGTCCATAATGCATTTTAAAAGAAGAAAGAACAGACAAGAACATTGAGCCATTTTTTTTCAATTTTTTCTTTGACTGTCTCATATATGTATATACTACATTCTTGCCCCACCTTCTCCTTTTATACCCTTCCACCCTTGCTTTCTTTCCTTCTCACTAATCCCTTATCCCTAACATTTTGTTTCATCTTTGTTTGTGACCCACTGGGCATAACCAGTACTGCCTGCTTGGACATGGGTGTGATTTCACCAAGGACTATATCACCAAAGACTATGACTTTCTGTTCCTTATCGAACCTAGCTCTATGGGTAGGGCAATGGCCAGTGAATCCTGTCCCTGTCTGTGACTGAATGTTTACTGTATCAGTTTGGTATAGATGTTTTGCCAGTAACTGTTGTTGCCATTAGGTCATGTGTCTCATAGATACACTATTATCAAAAGACAGTATTCTATGGCTCTTCCTCCCATAGTCCAGTTTCGGATGTTTTCTTTTTTGTCTTCCTTGATTTTCACTGAGATTTGTTTTGGGAGGGGTAATTTATGAGCATTCCATTAAAGGTTGATCTCTCAACACTGAAATGCTTTAGTGCTTTGCCCTGCTGTGAATCTCTGTATTAACTACTTTTCACTGAAAGAAGTTTCTTTGATCAAGCTAGAAGGTGGTGGTGATAGTCTAGAACACGAAGTTTTGTAGCTAATGGGGTGGTTATGCCATTAGCGGAAACGGGACGATCAAAAAGGAGAAGCTGACTTCTAGTGGAAACATATTCTGTGAAGTACTTTTTCAAAGAGAATTTCATTTGTTTTCTAGTAAATGTAGAGTCTTCATGGAAATCTGAGGCTTAATTGTTCTAAAGGTGGTAGAACTAAGAGAGGAATTAAATCAAGTTCCTAGTTGATGCTACAGGAAGGAGAAAGGGTGCTCTGTAAAAGCTTGAAGAGCCGAACATGTTGAGGCTTTACAGTTGTAGAGCTGAAGATACTATCTCAAATAAAAAGGAAAATCCAAGAAAAGTTTGAGGGAATGGGAGGCTGAACTGAAATAAGACAAAAAGCCATTGAAATTTTGGAGGTCAAAGAATCCAGTCTCTCCTCTGGA
Source organism: Mastomys natalensis (assembly GCA_021653895.1). Lineage (NCBI taxonomy): Eukaryota > Metazoa > Chordata > Mammalia > Rodentia > Muridae > Mastomys > Mastomys natalensis. Next base: position 108,693 of record JAJTUV010001193.1, on the reverse strand, counting down.
TTAATTAACATGATACTGCCAAGGAAAAGTTGAGTATATCTACTGAGATAATAGTTACAGTCTTTACGGAATGATGTAATGTGACCACAGATAATGAAGAGGAATGGAGAGTTAAATAGTCACAAAAAGTAGTCATCGACGTTTACATTACCATATTTATGTTTTTTAAACAGTGTACTATGCTGGGGCAATACGAAAAATTCACTGCTGATGATGTCTCACGGTCAGGTCCTGTGTATCATGGTACAAGAAAAGTACCCATTGCTATAGGTACGCATGAGACGTTCCAATAACCCAAGGAAGTTATAGAACTTAGAAAAATGCACAGTTGGAGGGATAGACACAATTTATTGGGTCAAATGTCCTAATAAAGAATATGCAAAAAAGGGTGAAAGGGGGATTATTTCTTAGGAGGGGAAGATCAAGAATGGGAAAGGATGTATATTTTAAGGAGTTACTGGCTAATGGTTTCTGATACTTCAGACAAGAGAACTTCTCCATCTATATAGTTTTCAGTAAGTTTCACCATAAGATTTGTGTTTTTCAGATGTTTCAAGATTTTATTATCTTTAAAAAAATATTTCATGTTTAACGATTCCTTAAGGTTATGAGTATAGAAGACTCAAATAGCTCATTTATAATTTTCTATGATCTGAAATATAATCCAGGAGATTTAGATGTAAACTAAGAAATAGAATAACCATAATTCAGATGCTAAACTACTTATTTGCTACTATTTTTTTTTAAGATAGATGATTTTAAAAAGTAATAAGCCATTTGAAAGATCTAGACAGTTAACTGGCTGTACTGAAAATTGCTTTGAAAATATATCCTCTTCTAGGCTGGTTTTATATAGTCTATGAGATGGTAGTATATATTTTTAAATTTGCTTCCATTTAGTTTATAATCAATGCATCTTCATCAACTTTATTCTGGTTTCATGGCCAGGCCTTTTATAGTGAATGCTTACAACCATAAGTTGAGTTTACAAAACTCTACCAGTTTTAAAGGTCAATATGTAAATTAACTAATTAGGTTAATGCAAATTACTATAGAGCTTGCTGCTACAAACCTCACACCTTTTAAATTCTTTCTGAATTAAATAATGAGCCATATTGTTAACAGAGCTAGCATAACATTAAAAAAAGATACTAAATACTTATGCTGCTTAGATAAACAGAAAAACTAATTTGCAGATATTTTACAATGATAAAATAATGCATAAAATTAGAAGTGTAAGATTTACACAGTGCAATATTTACAAAATGGAAATGTAACCTTAGCTCAGAGAGAACAGGAAATTATAAAATGGAGTTGAAAGGAGTCAAGGAAATGGAACCAGGATTCCATGGTCTAAAAAGCATCACTGCTTCAGCTCTCTAAAACGCTGCTTATTAAAACAATGATGAACTGACAACAAACAGCAATAAACCAGCCTAAGCAAAAAAAAAAAAAAAAAAAAAAAAAAAAATATATATATATATATATATATATATATATATATATATATAACACACACACACACACACACTGTTTGAAGCATTTAAATTTAGAAACTGTGGATTTCATAGGATTAGTCACTTTACATACATAAATGAATGAGTGTTTGAATGTTCATTTATATTTACAGATACAGGAAAGTTACCATATTAGTTTAAAATAAAAGCAATTTTATAAGAAAAATCTTATAGCTGTAGTTTGTACAAACTCTTAAGTGGTTTAGAGTTTTTCAAAAGATAGAAATTAAATTTAACTATTTAATTTTAATTAAACTATATCATAGAAATTTAACTATATCATAGAAAATCAACTTTAATACAGATTTCCAAGATAGTTTTATATGTGCAGGTTAGCAGAGTAAATAAAATATGAACACCTATTTTGTTTTTGTTTTGTTGTTGTTGTTACAGGCTATTAATCAAATCCATTCTCAGCCTTATATCAGAATTTGAAATAATATCCCCCTTTCTTTTTTGTCTTTGATGATTGTTAAGAGACCAGATGTCCCAGTCTGAAAATAATAAATAATTATGTTTTAATTTTGATATTAAACAGATCCCTAAAATATGATAAAAGTGTAATAATTTACTCTTTGATATCTGCCAACTTGAAAGTTTTCTGTAGAAATTTCATGCATTTTAAAATCTTAACTATTTATAGATTTTAAGATACAGGGGCATATAAATAACAAATGAGAGGGTAACATGTAATGCATTAATTCATGCAACAGCAGCCGTCCCTTTTGCTATTAGAGTCAGCTTATGTTCTCAGTTTGGGTGAGAGCTCATGTGAGCACACTTCTCCTGTAAAAGGAACAGCTGCTGCTGCGTGCATTCATACATATCAAATGGCTTCAAAGTAAACAAAATGCTATAAATTACTTGAGGTCTTCTGCTGACGTCATGAATCCTGAGAGGACAGGGACATCCATGAGTTTGGTTTTTTCCCCCCCTCTTTCATGTAACATGACATTACACCATCTTGTGCCTGCTTACTTGTCCAAACATCTTATACAATTTGCATTGTATGATCTTTATAGATTCGTGATAATGATCTTTGTGGATCTGTGTAGAAGGTACAGGTTCATTTCTTTATGAAGTATAATTTGTATATTTTAAGGTTCCCATTTTTCCTTCTCTGCTATGTTCCCTGATTCTCTGTATACACTAGTATTAATAGAATTCTGAATGACCAGTTAGAATTGCTTCACACTCTAAAAAATTGTTGAAGAACGGAAGCTCAAGAAGAAAAAAGGAAAAAAAAAAGAAAAGAGAAATAAAATGAAGAGGAAACAGTACAGAACATGAAAAGTAAAGAAAGAAAAAGGATAAAAACTATTGTGAACAAAATTGGGATACCTTTAATTATTTTAATAGGATCCTCTATACAGGCAAACACAAACTTGGGAGATAAGATTTCATTTCATTTTATTTGTTTGTAAACGAACACTTGAAAGCATTTTGGGATTTTACCCATCTTAATAACCTACATTTAAACTGTTTTCTATACAAAATATTATGTTTTGTCAATGTATTCAAACTTATATAAGTTGGAATTGTTATTTAAAATTTACATAATTTAAATTTACAAATAATTTTGGAACATTTTAAAACCTTGTTAAAATATTTCTCACTTATTCCTTTAAATGAAGAGCATATTAATTCTTAGAAAAATGAAGTAGCATTTCTCATTCATATTTTAAAAATAATTTTGATGCATATTACTTTCTAGTTTACTTAATAAAATTAAATTAATAAACTCATTCTTAAATGTGTTTGCAGAACTAGGTAATGAGGTTGTTATTGTCCATTCTCTTTAAGCTAATCAGTTTGAGTGTTCTAATTGGCTTAGGGGAAATTTTGTATCCTGGTAACCTCCGGATGCCTTAGATGAACTCAAGCTTATGGTTCAAGGAGAAAAAAAAATAACAACAAAAAATTTCTTATTTAAAATAATTTATCGCCCATTCTCCCATTTAAAGTTTTATCTTTTGTTTTATTCTTTGTGTCCTTTTTTTTCTTTTGAAAAATCAATGAATAAATTAAGAATAATATCTTTGTTCTAACAGCCTCATTCCAAATACATCCATTATAATAGGATGTCTTGTATAAGACATTGTAAAGCAGATCTGCAAATCTATAGCTCACATAGGTGTGAGACTCCACTGAGATAAGCAGAAATCTATCTCCTACCAGACAGGGGAATCCAGTTAATCCCCCAGGTTCCTTTCCCCCAGAAAATATGCAGAAACTTCCTTGAAATTACAAACTTGTTACAACTCCACCAAGTTATAAATATCTTTAATATTTATTATATTATCATCCAACTATTTTGAGAATAATTTGAATGTCATTTTACATATGAAAACACAACTAATAACACCATCAAGCCCAGGCAAACTAACAGAATGAATCACTTATGATGCTTGGGATGAGAAATGGTCGTTGCAATTCATTTTATCCAGCTTTCTTATCTCCATTGGAGAAAACATGTCCAGTGAGGTGAAACAATTTGATCAAAGGTCAAATTTTTCTTATTGAATATTCTCTTTCAATGTGCCTGTCTTTATACTATTGTACTTTCTGAGGTAACACAAATAAGTGAAAAGCTTTGCTTAATACTTAGTGTTTCCTTGGAAGAAAAGACTTGCTTAGTGCTTCCTTAGAAGAAAAGCTTTGTTTAGTGCTTTCTTAGAAGCACAGGCAATCCAATTGTTAGATATTTTTGTTTTTGTTTTTCATCATTATTATGCAACACAACTCTTATAAAGGAATGGTCCATCTGCACAGAAAGACCCTGTACAAATAAATAACAGCCCATACTCAAAGAAGAGTACTACCACAAAGATAGAGTTAACGTTATTACTTTCTTCAACAATATTCAACTACCAAGTAAATGATTTACTAGAAAATAATGATGAAATGAGACACATACATAAACTGAAAGCAACCCACAAATCTATGTCTTTAGGCAACTGACCTAGACAATGTAGAAGAAACTAGTTTCCATAAATTATATGTATTTTCATTTTGACCTAATTACTAAATTAGTTTAGAACATCTTCCCAAATCATACCTGTTTATTCTAACAAAATATTTTTGTTCACTCTTTTTCCCGCTAAATTCCCTGTGTAACTCTTTGGAAACTTTAAAGGCAGGTGAAATGAAAGAGAGTTTGGCTACACCATATAGATCCTATGGAAAAGCCATCATAATTATCAAGATAATCCTTGGCAATTCGGAGCTCATGATGGAGAAGGAAAGTTCTGTCCCACCAATCAAGACATGTTTATAAAAGGGGATTAGAGAGGATTTCAAGAAAAGGGTGATGTGGGGGTGGGGGATAGTACCCTGCAAGGAAAAAAGAATTAACAAAGGGAGAGAGCCTGCCAGCTGTCCTGTTCCATTTCCTGCATGTGTTTCTCCAGCTGTTCCCAGAAGACCCTAATGAGAATCCCCAAGGATACTGTTTGACTTCTTCCAAGAACTCTGTGCACTATTACCTGCTTCTTGATAATAGAAATGGAATTTCAGATAGAGAAAATTGGGGCAAGTAATTAATGCATGTGTAGTACTTTATGTGCATTTAGGTGAGTTGACCAAAAGTAGAGAGATAAAGATGAGAGAGCTTAAAAATTCTATTGTTTGAATTTCAATAAGTTGTCACTATTATACAAGTAAAGTGAGGATAAATAGCAATTTCTTGACAAAGCAATTGGTTAATGTGTCCATAAAACCAGTAAGACAAACAAGCAAAAACAGATAATACCCTTTCCACAAATAAGAAGTTAGTATTCTGTCTAAACTCCACCTCCACAGTTACCTGGCAACAGCCAGGTATGCTCCTCCCCACAGTTACCTGGCAAGAGCCAGGTAGGTCTGGCCCACTATAAAAGAGGCTGCTTGCCCCCTCCTCTCTCTCTTGATCTTGTGATCTCTTGCTCTTGCTCTCTTTATCCCTCTGTCTGCTCCCCCACCTCTCCTCTTCCCCCCCACTCTCTCCATGTGCTCATGGCCGGCCTCTACTTCTCTACTCTCTCTGTCTCTGTCTCTCTCTCATCTCTGTCTCTCTCTCAATCTCTCTGTCTCTCTGTCTCTCTCTCTCTGCCTCTACTACCCTCCTGGCTGCCTATGCCCTAAATAAACTCTATTCTATACCAGTGTGTGACTGGTCCCTCGGGAAGAAGAGATGCCTTTGCATGGGCCCACTGAGACATCCCCTTCCCCCATACCTCTCCACACACCCACAGAATATATCCTCTTTATCTCTTTATAGCCATGATGCACCAATGTCTACACGCAGTTTAGAACAGACCACACCAGACCAAACAGTTCCAAGTGGGATTTATTCAGGAGATAGGACACAGATGGGGGAGGTGAGAAGAAGAGGAAGAAGAGCTCGAGGTCAGGGGGTTCTTCCTGTTTTATATTGGCGGTGACATAGCCTCTCTCAGGTAAAGATGGAAGGTAGCCAGGTGGATTCTGGGAACTATGGCGGTTGCCTTGGCAACGATGTGGGTGTCACCTAGATGTGATGTCACTGGATTCATAGCCTGATACCAACAATAACTCAATATGTGGATAGAATATTAACAGATCTTCTTGGCTAATAGCCTATGATTATTTATTTTTGATTTGATTTCTGCAGGAACCAGTATTAAAACGTGCTCATTCTGTCAAGATTGAATATAATTAATCATTATTTTATGTTATATATTTAATTATAGATTTTAAACTTCAAAATTATTATCTTTAAGGTATGTAATAAATTCTTTCAGAAACTTGTTTTGTCAGTTGAACAATGATAAATTTATACCACTTCTGCTTGAAATTTTTATATTTTTTGTTTGAAATGTAACTGCAAAATATTCAATACAATCATCTTAGTAAAGATGAGATCAGTCAGAACAGTCTGGAAAAGAAAATTGATGCCTTTAAGCCTGGTTGTTAAATGTTGCCTTTATGTAATATGTGGGTAGTAAAAGTTTCTTTTTGGTACTGTGTATTTCCTTACTGTTCTTGCAGACATTTATAGTGTAGCTTTCCTGTACAACCCAGAAAACAGCTGTGTGTGTGTGTGTGTGTGTATGTGTGTGTATGTTATCAGTCTGTGAATACAGATGCTTGCCTACCATGATGCAAGGATAGAAGCCAAAGGAGAACTTGAGTTCTTCATTTTCAGGATCAAACTCCAGCTGCCAGCCATGCACAGGGAATGCAGTTACCCACACCCATTATCTCACTGACCCAAATGTTTCTGGTTTTAACATAATGCACTAAAATTGACCTACTTGGTTTTTTTTTTTTTTTTATTACATGTGTTCCTGTCATATTTAAGAAACTGTAGACTAATTCAAAGGCATAAAATTTTCTTGAATGCCTCCTAAGTTTTACAGTTTTCCTCCTGTATACTTAATACTTGTAATTAAACAAATAATCTTAAATGATTAATTTCTAGTGGAAATGAGAATCTTTAAAATGTTTTTCATTCTCTGTCATCAGAGGTCATGTCTCACCACCATTTTGCTTCATATGGAGGCATTGTAACCTTTTAAAATTATGGTAATGTAGTTTGGGATGGAGCTTCACATTTATTTGATGTGTTATTATACCATCCTTTCTCTTTCTCTACAATCTGAGATGGTTACCACTAACTGACATAAAACCTGAATTTGTAATTGGGTGTTATGGTTGTCTCTGTATGGTTTTCTTTGTCTTACATCCTCATATACTTTTATGTATGGTAAGTGTCAAGAGACATTGCCCAGGTGTCTGGTGGTTAAAGCAAGCATGCTTCTTGATGACTGACACATCTAACACCACCATGGTATAGAGTAACTTGCCACTGTGATTCTAAAAGTTAGAAAGGTTAGCAAATTAGAACACTCATCACTTTCTCATGCTTATATTATATTTATTAATATGCTATTTTGACCTGCCTTTGCTAGTAATTGATTGTGTGAAAGTGTTTCAAAGGATTTTTGTCTAGTGCTCAAAATGGTCACACTGAATTTTTTTGCATTCTTTCCTTAATTTATTTTTATCAGACTATTTTGATGACACATTTGAACATACATTTGGTACATGAATTGAAATATAGCAGAAGAAATAGGTGTGCACTTACTAGTCTGGTGCTCAGGTGGAGTCTGCCTGACTGGTTTTACTCTGGCATGTACATTTCTTGCCTATAAAATGTGGCCCCTCTTTTTTTTTTTTTTTTTTTTTTTTTTTTTTATCACACTGATGACATTACACAAAGAATATACAAATTAGGGTGAGAGCCTTAGCTATCCCCAGAGCTTGTTGCATCAAGTATCTGTTAGAGTTAGGCACATTTTCCACTGAAGCCAGACAAGGCAGCTCTACTGGGGAATGGATTCCACAGTCAGGCAACATCATTAGAGATAGCACCCCTCCCACATTCAGAGGAAAAAAGAAGTCAGGATTAGAGGAAGGACTTCATGACATGTGACATGGGGATCCGGAGGGAGGGCAGCATTTGGGATGTAAATAAATTAATTAAGAAATATTTCCAGTTACATTTTCACCAAATAGCTACCTTCTTCTAAAAAAACCATATCATATTATTGTCATTTTACATCTGTACTAACTGGAATACCTATAAAAAAGAACATATTTATATAGATACTTTCACAATGGGGTTAATTTTGCTTACAAGTTTATACTCTAGGTGTCTAGAAAATGCCACATTTACAGTATAAAATAATGATATCAGATGGATTTTATTTAAATCATAGGCTATCTCATGCATTACAAGAAATGATGTAATCTTAGTTTTTAATGCTCGCATTAAATTTTTTTTCAGTCTTTTGTTAAGGTCTTTTTGAGCAATAGATATTCAGATTCAGTTTCCTACAGTGAACATTCTTTAGGATAACAAAAATCCATATCACGGAGCTATACTTAATAAAGCAGATAGACCATTCCTAATCAATATTAAAATGTATAAATTTAGAAATTATTTTAACAAGCTCAGGATGCTAACTCTGAATGTCAATCCTTCTCATTACTTTCTGCTCTTAAGTCTGGATTCCCCAACAATAAGGACATTCTTTGGTGAGAGAGAGGAATAAAGATGTGTGCAGTGTCAAATCACAGGAGTTTCTCATCACTTCACAATAATAATTTTTACTTTTTTTTTTTAAAGTCAGAAATTTTAAATGAGGTACACCCAACTTGGTTGCCTCATAATTTGTAATGGAAATCAGGATTATCTCTGTATATTTTTAACCAGGGTGGTAGCAGACATAAGAATTTCAGTCTAGAAATTTGCTGTATGTTCTGCTATATTTTCCCAGAATTTATAAAAGCATGGCTTTAAAAAAAATACATGCACACCCAATGATAATTGCAATGTACATAAAACCTGTCAAAGCTCCAATTTCCAATATTCTAATGAATATCAAAAGAGTCCAGTATTTCCAACTTTGACAAATTGCAGATGAGGTTTACTCATTAAGAGGGGCTGCTAATGTTTATTTAAATGCAATTTATTGTTGCATTATTGATTAGCTACTGCAAAATTATCTTACAAGGAGCACGTGTGTTGAGAAGATTTCGGGTTGAGAGTGGATTTATCTAGGGAAGGCCTGTAGGCTTGATATAGGCCCCAGGACACAAGAGTTTTAATTTATCTGGAAAGAAAGGCCTGGCGGAAGGTTTGCTTTGTTTGCGTTTAGACAGCAGATGAAAGGCATTTTGATGTTGAGCTGGGAAAAAATGGCTGCCACTCTCTTATTCACGCAGAGAATTCAGCAAAGGGAAAAAAAAATCTATTACTCAGGCAAGATAAAACAAGCCTTTTCTTACCCTCAAATCATTTTTTAATTGAATATGTGGCTCTTGTTATCTTGCAATGGAGAAATAAAAAATTTAAAATGTTGCTTGTTATCTAAAATCTTCAAAATTTTTCTTATTGTATTTTTGCCAATGTTTCAGTTTGTGCTGCCATTCTGTACCTTTTGGTGTGGTTATCCTATCAGAAGTGTCTTAAAATGGGAATGTAACTTGATAAAAGGAACAATGAAAGACTTAAACATTTGAGTGAGAAGTGCACAAACAAATCTCTCAGACACTATGCTTGAAAAGTAACAGAAACAGTATTTAGATAGAAAGTCTTTTAGACACACTACATGGTTCGTTCTGTGGACCAGAAACATCCATCCCAGGGAATAAGGTTCCTTCCTGCTGACTTATTCCAGTCTATTCATTAAGAGCATATTAACAGGTAAGACAATGTCAAAGAATGGCACCAAAACCTTTACGCTCCATGTAAAGCATGGAAAGATGGCTACTGGATCAAAAAGCTTATTAAAATGAAGAAAGTGATAAAATTCATGTAATTTGTAGAGGAAAAAATACCACTTTTTATTTATGTTAAAAAAGTCAGGGATATATTATAACTTCTTGTCCAGACAACTATTGTTTTAATTCCAGAAAATATAGGAAATTCTTATATGTAACATCATCTGTCTCAAGGGTAGAGAACAAACTTATTAATGTAATTTGAGGATATAAGTTGGAAAAAATCTTGTCAAACAGAAAGATATGTGGCAAGAAATGACACTTGAAAACACAAATCTCCTATATGCTGCAGGTAATTATTTAGTATGCCTAGGAATCTTACAATAATTATTTGATGATATACCATCCAGCCAAGAGAATTTAGAAAATGTCTCAACTGATTAGTAGAACATCTGAATTGCACTTCAATATGCAATAATAGAATCCTAAATCCAGACTCTGAAACATTATTATTCAGAAGGCATTTGAAGCTGGTTTACTATTCTGTGAAAATAAATTTCATAGGCAGCACTCTGCATTAAAAAGGAAACTGGAAAAAAAAAAAAGCAACTCATTTATTTATTTACACAAATCTGATATATTCACTTAAAAATGTCTCTTAGTATTGTGATACTGATTACATAACTTATTTTTATTTTCCTGTAGTCATTTGTTTTAACTTCTCTTTTAGTTAGTAATCTCATCTACTCATTCTCTCTCTCACTGTTTGAGGGAGAGAAAGAGAGAGGGAGGAAGAAAGAGAAGAGGAGAGAGAGAGAGAGAGAGAGAGAGAGAGAGAGAGAGAGAGAGAGAGAGAGAGAAATGTATGTATGTGAAGGATATGATTCCCCATGGGTGTGCTTGCCTGTTCATGCACACATGGAGACCAGAGGTCAACATTAGATGTTTTCTTTTACTCCCTACTTTACATTTTGAGGATAGGTATCCCACTGTACCTGATGCTGATTGTTTTGGCTAGAACAACTGGCCAGATACCTGAAGCATCTATTTGTGTCACACCTCACTGCTCAGGGTAGAGGTCTGTGTGCCTGGTGGCTTTTCTGTGGGTGCTGGGGTTCTGGTCTCAGGTCCTCATGTTCAACACTTTCTTCAGGGAGCTATCTCAGAGCCCTCATCTGTTTATTCTTAATGAAGATTTTTATAGCTTTCCCTTTTCCTTTTAGATCTTGATAAATAGCGTGTACTTTAGAGGATGATTGAAATGAACTAAGAGTAATTAAAAAATAAAAACAAAGAAAGCTAGATATTATGTGCTCCACGTTCAGACAAACTAGTATGTTGCTCTAAATTAGTGTAGACTTGGCATGGAAAGTCGAATCACTGGAAACAAGTCTTCGAGCAAGATCATATCAAGTAAGATAATAAAAGGAGAGATTTATAGATATTATTCAAGTATTGTAAAATAATTTCTTTTATTTGTAAAAGACAAGAATTGTGTCCATGATTATGCCATCTGAATGGATAGTTTAATTCTTTTACGTTCTCTAAACTTTTAAATGCCAAGGAGTTTTAAATAAAAAAATTAGGAAAAGAAGCTCCAAAATGAAGGGAGGGAGAAAATCTGGTTACTCTGAGAAACATTAGTGAATGCAATCATGGCTTAAAATAAGTAAAAGGAGCTTCAATAAAGACCACAAATGGCTCTATTAAATAATGTGTTTGTTCAATGATTCCTCGGATCAATGATCGCCTACTTCATTCATTCAGCATTTACTCACCAATGAGTGCTTGGACAGTGTCAAGACTCTTCTTCATCACTTTCCTATAGCCAGACTTCTTTGCCAAGTTTGGAGATATAAACAGGAAATGGGTTAATTTCTGTGCCCTGGACTTTGAGTGGATTTTTAAAAATAAAGTCCTTATGAAACTTATACTATTTCCCATTTATTTTGACAAAATTCACAATGTTGGGGATGGTTTTATACACTGTGTAATCAGATGCTGATTTCTAGTCCCCAGGCATTCAGTTTCAGTCTGGACAATGGCATGGTCAAGCATCTCTGTTCTCAGTGTTTTGTAAAAAATGTTCCCCATCATCTCTGATTGGTTAATAAAATAATTGAGCAGCCAATTAGCTGGTCAGAAGAGAAGAGGGCAAGACTTTGGATCTGAGTCAGGAATCCCAGAGAGAGATTAGACAGGACCATAGGAGAGGAAGGTGTGGACAGCCCATGAGGAGTCACCATGAGCAGGTTGCCAAAGGAGTCTCCATGAGGACACACATGGACCAAAGCAAGTCAGGGCAAGATCTGATTGACAAGTAACAGGACAATGGTCTGAGGAACTAGGCAGCCTTAGCAGGTTAGAATAACTCAGAACCTTCCCAGATTAGACTTGGAGCTCATTAATAAAAATAACAGGTCTTTGTGTGTCTTTTTTTTTCCAGAGCCAAAACAGGCTAGAGTGAGTGTTGAAATGTCTAGCAGTTATTTGAGAAAACACAGAAATTCACCCCCCAAACATTACTTTTATACCACAGTATCATTACTGTGGACTTTGTGACTCACAAAAGATTTTGTATCGTTTGCTTTGATTGATAATTTTATATTCTTTGAAATTGGGGAACAAATTTTTGCGGTATGATTCTACAACCAGAAATGCTTGGATGATTAAATAAATTCATATTTAAATGTTATTTTTGCAGGAGTAGTGACACATAACTTTAATCCCAGCACTTGGGAGGCAGAAGAATGTGAATCTGTAAGTTTGAGTCCAGTCTGGTGTACATAGTGAGGTCCCAGACAGCCAGAGCTACATAGTGAGAACCTATCTCAAAAAAAAAAAAAATCATAAAAATTGTCATAGATAGGTTTTCTAAAACACCATGACCAAACAAGTTGTAGAGGAATGTGTTAATTTCAGTTTATAGTTCCATATCATAGTCTATCCTCAAACAAACTCAAGGTAGGAACTTGGATTCAAAAGCTGAAGTAGAGACCATGTAGAAATGCTGCTTAGTGGCTTCTTCAGTCATCTTTCTATATACCCTAGAACTGTCCGCCTAAAGGTGGTATCATTCAGAATGGGCTGGACTTTTTCACATCAATCACTAATTAAGAAAATGTTCCAAGATATGACTATGTAATTTTACAGAGTTATTTTCTTAACTGAGAGCCCCTCATCCCAGATCCTTACCTTTGTCAGTTGACTAAAACTACTCAGCACAGCTATATAATTAACCTTTGCACCTTTTAAAATGAAATAGTTCTTTGGCACAAAATTCTGCACTGAGAAAATTGTTTTATTGTGTAAAAGATTGGACACTATTCAATAACAATAACTGTCACCTTTTGTGAACCAAATTGAAATAGAATTTTTTAATTTGCTCTTTATCAATTTCCTTCATGTATATAAATATAATGTATTTTAATCATTTCACCCCCATTTTCTCTTATCTACTTTCTGCTCACACTGAGTCTGTTTTTTTTTCCCCAACAGTTCCCCCTCCTCCTTTCATGTATTCTTTTTATAACCCATCAATTTGATTAGGGTTTCCTGTATGGCAATGGTTGGGGCTACACCACTGGTGATATGATTCTCTCCTCTATCAGCCATTATCTGCTTCTTTTGGGAAAGGAGGGGTTTCTTATATTGTGACATAAGATTCTGTGGTCTCAACACCAGGGAGGTGGAGTCAGGAGGACTGAGTGCTCCAGACCCACTTGAGCTACACTATGAAATGACTAACTTTAAAAGAAAGGACTAGGTTTGTATTTCAGAAATAAAGCTATACCTGTTATTTCTAGTGCCTGGGTTTTATTGCTAGCACTGACTAACAAAAGAAAGTAAAAGCTTAATGGAAATGTTTATACACTGTGAAATGACTAAGCCAACTTACCTTGCACTCAACACTTCAAGCTTTTTAGATTAACTGTGAATGAGATCATGAGGTACTTGTGTTTTGGTGTTTAGCTTATTGTCCTTGTATAATGACCAGGTTCATTCTGGAATTAAAAAGTATAAAGATTTTTTAATTGTGACTGAGTATTATTTCACTGAATATATATAATGTGTTTCATTTACCTATTACTTCATTGGCTGATGCTGGCTGTTTTTACATTCTTCTATTGTGGATAATGATGAGTAAAGGTAGAAGGGCAGGTGACTCCTCAACAACATTCATTTCCTTGTAGGTCCATATTCAGAAGTGAGATTCTGTCTTTCATTCTTTGAAATTCTTCTATACATCTTTTTATAATGATGCTATTATCCTATGTTTCCTTTTTCTTGTGGATATTTTTATATTTTACAATGTGTTCATCTAGTCTTTACAAGTCTGTACTGTTGTTTGATGTCTGTTTCTGAGTTAATGAGAAAATGTATACAATACAAAATTAACTGTAACATATACTATAAAATTGTGTGAAAAATAATTTTTATTCACAAAATATAATTGTCTTGGAGTCTTACTGCTGAATCAGCTCACACTTTTTAGTTCTTTCTGAACTCTGGTTTGCTGGTTCAATTCAACTGTTTTGGCACAAAATCCTCTCCAAGCTGACGGACTCAATCTGGCTTCTTTCAACCTCTCTGGGAATTGCTCAGAGTTTGACATCAAGCAAACTCTGGCAATTTGTCCTACTATTCTGATTTCTTGTTTTTCCTCTGACTTCAACTGCCTCTGCTGGACTGAACTGAGCTGTATGAACTAAACTTAACTGAACTCCACTGCATTGCTGGAACTCAGCTGAGCTTCATTCACTGAACTGACTCCCAACAGGCTCACTTTCTACCTTTCACTGCTTTTAAATAGCTTCTCTTTCCTGTGCTCTTCTCGTGATAGTTGGTCATATCCTGTCTCTGATTCATTCTGTCAAATCTGTCTCTAATTCATCACTTTGTCTGCTCCATCATTCAGACTCAAACATGGCTGCTTCTTTCTACAAACTAATTTTACCTTGAATGTGTGTACTAAGGGCATGTCTGTATTCTAGCCAGAGGGATTAAAGGTGTGTGATATATCTGCATTCTAGCTGGATCACATAGGCCTAAGTCTTTGGATGTGATCCCTTGTCAGAACAGCCATGTTGCTGGATTAAAATTCCTCTATATGTGTGTTCTAGGTTTTTTATTTGTTTCTTTACATTTTCTTTTTCTTTTTTATTTTTTTATTTTATTTTATTTATTTATTTATTTATTTAGGTTTTTTTGAGACAGGATTTCTCTGTGTAGCCCTTCCTGGAACTCACTCTGTAGACCAGGCTGGCCTCGAACTCATAAATCCGCCTGTCTCAGCCTCCCAAGCTCTGGGATTAAAGGTGTGTGCCACCACCGCCCAGCCCAGCTCTTTTCATTTTCTCCTTAGCATATCAAAGGCTTGTTGTATTTTGTTTTTTGTTTTCCATTTTTATTTATTTTTTGTCTTTGTTTTGTGTTTTATGCTATCACCTTTATGTGATCTTAGAATTTGAAAATTTGCTAAAGTGACTTTTTCTTCCTATTTCACAACAGCATTTGTCCAGATTTGTTGGTTTTGAAAATTGTAAATCTATAATGAGTATAAAATTAACATGAGAATTATGTGCAATATGAAATCTAAAGGTATATTATGCAGTCTTTTCTTTATATTAAACTGTCTTTTCGATTTCTTCTTCTATTTGCTTTTTGTACAACAATGCATTGTTTAGGATGGCTTAATTTGTTTTCCTAATTTGTCTGTGGGCAACAGTGATATTAAGACAGTTGTCTATCACAGTAAATCATCTTTTATTGTGTTTTTCTGAATCCAAGTAGCAGAATAAATTTTTTTAAATATAATATTGACTTATTTAATTGCTGAATATTTTTGAGGGGTAAGGTCTTGCTAAATAAGGCAGACTAACAACAAACTCTACATAACTATTGTATTATCTATTAATAAATGTTTGGTGGTATAGCTTGCACTGTTTTTAGTTCTAAAGTGAATGGAGCACTGACCTCTGTTTCAAGGGTGAGTGTCTTGCTCTTTTGCCTCTTTTCGTTTGTATTCTGCCGTTTGCTTTCTTTGTCATGTACTTCCTCTCAATTCCTTTCTAACTGACACACTTATTTCCTTTACATCTATCATTTTTGTCTCTGGCACAGTATGTGTAGTCGTTTTCTTTTTTAAATTTACTGTTTTTATCACCCCCTCTTTTTTCTGATTAATACTGTTACAATACTATTCCTGCAGCAGTTGTCTATTAATTTCTCATGGAAATTGAAATATTTTTTAATTTCTTTTTTGAAGATTCTTCAGTATCTACTTACACAATTTCATTACATCTTATGGAAATAAAAATTTGACCTCATTTTGAGGGTACAGTAATCTCTGATAACAGTTTCTGCTTTCAGCTCTACTTCATTGTTGCTAATATAGCTTTACTGGTTTTGTTTAAGAAGTAATTGTTTTACCAATGTGTTTATTTAGTAGTTTGGTGTTTTAAATGTCAAGAACTCATGTATCCAAATTTTCAACCACTTGACGTTAGTTTCTGTTTCTTTCACCTAAGGTGTTTGGTATACTTCCTTAGGTTATTTTTAGCTTCTTTTATTTCTTTTACATTTATTTCCTTTTTATCATCTGAAATCCTTCCACTGTTCATTTAAGTTATGATTAAATATATTTTAGAGATTGTTCATAGAATTTTTCTATGTATTAATTTTGAAACAAGTTATAAGGTTAGTTGCAGTTTCTTGTTCCTATCATTGATCTAATTTAAGAACTAACATCCCATATTTTATCATTATGATTTTATAATCATTTTGAACATTTATATAGTTAATTTCGTTTACATATATTCACATATTACTTTTATTTGTCATCTATCTTTTATTTCACAGAACCTCCCATCTATTCAAATTCTGTAGTTTTCTATGATTTCTATTGGTAAAGGTTTGTTCATTGAAAATTGCCTAGGTATGTTTTTTTATTTTTAGTTAAAAATGTCTATTTGACTTTTTCCTCATTTTAAACTATATTCTGCTGTTTACAGAATTCTAGTCTGTAGTCTTTTTGTTACACTATTCTGTATTTACTTATCTGTTGTCATATTGGAAATTATAAAACCTAACAGCTGTAAAAACAAATATAAGTGCTCACAGATCTGGAATCTGGTTTGGTGTACTAGGTTCTTTGATCTGGTGTTTGAAGATGCTGACTATTATGAACCTGCCCTGGTAGAATGTCTCTGTATTACCTCATTTTGTTGATAAAATACACACCTTGAGATTTGATTTGTCTCTTTCCAGGCTGAAGGCAGAGTCGCTCTGCTGTTTAAAGGCTGTCATCCCTCACTTTCAAAATAGCCACATATGCAACTCTCATGCTTTTTAAAGCCTGAAAGCTTTAATGGTTTCCTGGGTCTCTGACACTTCTACTCAGATATGAAGTGTGTGATGATTTGGTTTGGCTTACCTGAATTCTTGTCTTATTTAAGGGCAGATGCTTGTGCCTTAATTACAACTGTAGAAACTCTTTTCATCAGAGTTGATCACCTGGGACTAGAGATGTGTCTACTAACAAAGAGGCTTTAAGAAAACTGTTCCCCCATCATCCTATAGAAGTCTGAATTTCTTCCTTAATGTGAAGGAGGCAACTTTTGAGACCAATTCTTCCTTTGGAGGTGATTTATCTTTTTTCTGACTGTTGTAAAAAATTTATTTTTGCTTTGACGGTTCCTGAGGTTCTTTTCATATGTGCTATTTGGGGTTTGTTGGGCTTCCTGAGTCTAGAGGTTAGACATTTTCCAGCTTTGAAAAACGCTTTGCCATTATGTTTTCAAATATCTCTTCCTTCTCATTCCTTTATCCATCTTTTTCTAAGTCTTATAGGACATGCATTTAAAACCCTCTACCCACCAAGGCTCATAACCTCCCTTTATAATCTTTATCTCATCATTTCTCTGAATAAAGTTTATATACTATTTTCTGTTCTCTAGTTTAATCCATAATTCCCTCCCTGCCTGTGTTGAATTTGTTATTTATTGACTTTCTAATTTCAATGTAAACTTTCCTAAGTTTTGTTATTTGAGTACCTGATAGAATCAAAATCTCAAGTACATATAATATAATTATGTTTCAAAATTATTTTCTACTATTCTTATCTTTGATAAATCATGTCTGAAAATTTATATCACTGTATTTTATTTTTAAAAGAATACACATATCGCTTGATTTTTGATGAGAATCCCCAGAGACTGGCTTAGTTTTCTTAGAGAAAGTTTAACGTTTCCCTTTAGGATACTTGTGGGTGATATCAATTCAGGGTTACACTTAATTTAATTGGAGACCTTTTATTTTAACTTTCTACTTGCGAGAATTAACCAGCTGTGATCAGAGGTTGGTTTGTTTGTAGATAAATTGTCCTTTTTTTCTCCATCTATTTCTTTTTTTCTCAGCATAATATTTTTATTGATTATTTGGGAGTTAGTCACACTAATTTCTCAGTCCTCCCAAGTCTCTTTTTGTTTGTTTGTTTGCTGTTGCTGGATTTTTTTTGTATGTTTTGCTTTGTTTTTTATTTCATGGGTGAGGGTGAGATTGTCCTAGACTCCTATTCTTCTCTTTTTCAAATGTGAGTTTGCAGACATCCATTGATACCACTGCAAAAGTAGCTTTCCTTCCCTTTATAGTAAGCAGGAACATGGGTCACAGACTTCCACATGGTTTGTTCTAGATAGAGTCTGAGATCATGGTACAGCTGGGGGCCATTTTAATGTCCATGACCACTGAAAGCCATTTGGATATCAGTGACCAGTGCCACAGCTTGGAGCCATGTTCATGTTAGTGGACTATGCTACCACTAAGGTTAACCTTGGAAAAATTGTTCTTTTACTATTCATGGATTGTTACAAATTTGAAGATTTGTGGTTTCCTGGTGGGTGAGTATAAAGAATGCATCTAGATAACCTCTACGCTGAAGCTGTGATAGCTGAGACCAGATTCATGGAGCAACTCCCAGTTCTTCTGTAAGAGTCTGTTCTTGGGTGGATCTTGCTATTTATCTTCTGTTTATGAATATTCTATATGAATTCTAAAGATCAACATTCAAGTACACTCACTTCTTTTGTAAAACTGACTATGCATCCTGGGCATTTGCATTCACTGTTGGTTGTTACTTTCTTGTAGCCCATTAGTTCCTTTTGTATAGTCTTAAAATAAGTTTCAATCAAGAAAAAATTTTGATTTTTTTTTTAGTGGTTTAATTACTGAAAATGTGTGTGTGTGTTTGTGTGTGTGTGTGCATCAGCAGACAACTTCAGGGATTGGAAAGGTTATTCACCTTATTTTGAGACAAGTACTCACACCAGGTCTGGAGTTTGCTGGCTGACAAGCAAGTAAGCCTCACAGATCCATCTATTCCCCTCTTGTATTATAAGTGTGCACCACCATGCTTGACTCAAGTTCTGGAGATCAAGTCATGTGCTTATAGTTTCAAAGCAATCATTTTGACAACTTAGCCATCTTCCCAGTCTCTACCTCTACTTTAAAAATTACATTAAAAACCAGTTTATATAAATTTCAACTTGAGAATATAGAGAGCATGATATATAAATGCTTAGAATATACTAGTTTAATTGGATGAAATACTACATAGAGACAAGAAATGGTATTTTATAAAATGATGGAAGTTCAGGACATGTTACAATTAAGTGTTATTGCACACATTGCATGTACACCAGAATTTCTTGTCTTCTCTGTCTTGGTTCTCTAGCCACTGATTTATATATTATTGACTGAGTTTCTATTTTCTTAACAGATATTTTATAATACCCTCTCCGATCCTGACTGAAAATATCCATCCTTGAAACTAATCTTTGAATCCAAAGAATCCAATTAACTTCATTCTCATAAATTTTAAGCATGTATTTGGTAGTATGTTTTAGAGACGTGGACACAAAAAGACACAAAACAACCTTTCTAGAAAAATCTCAAAATCCATTTCTATAAACAAGTAATTAATGTGGGGGAGGAAGTGGTGATTGAGATACTTGCAATACCATTATGTGAGTGGAGGTTTTGAGATTTTCATTAATTTGCTTGCATGCCCTTCATCATCAGACTAAAAGACTATTCAACTAAAAGTAGGTGACATCTTACAATTTAACTTCTGATGTAAGGTGACTTTTCTAAAGTGCTTGTTTACAGTAAATGCAAGAGTAATTAGGATTTAGCTGCAAGGTAGATTTATACACAGCACAGATTTAATCTGTCCTGACCTGTCCATGCAAATGTATGAATATGTATTCATATGAATAAATGTGATTTTCAAATAGTACTAGGATTTATTAATTACCAGAAATAAGTTAATAGTTGTATTAGTTTATCCAATACAAACATTTTCAATTTTGACTTATATTAATGATAATTAATGTATTACCTCAGCTTAGTAATTTTGAATTTTAAAAGTCTTTCCAGAAATGGAGAGATAGCTTAGTGGAGAAAAGTACTTACTACTCAAGCATGGGGCCTAGAGAGGTGAGTTTGATCCTCAGAATTCATATTTAAAGAGCCTGGGTATGATGACATGCTTCTAGTCTTAATGCTGGAGAGACAGACAGATTGCTGAAACTCACTAGCCATCCAGCCTCACCTCCATAGGCGCCCCAAGCTAATGGAAAACCTCAGGCCAATTTCTCAAAAACACAAAATGTTCTTGATATTATTAGAATACAAAATCACACAGCAATCTCCATGATCTATGACCTTTACAATCTTTCTGCACCCTCTTCTGCAACATTCTCTAAGTTTTACATGTAGAGGTATTTTATTTTTGCATTTTTTAAAATGTGGGAAATTCAGACCTCAAGAGGCAGCATGTCTTTCTGGAATTCAGAGTTCACTACTTATGAAGTTCTTTTTTCTATTACTTTACTTCTTACATATATGTCCTTGATATATCTATATTTATATCTCTATGTCTATCTATCTCTATCTCATCATTTATATCTGTATCCATATCTATATCTATCTAGATATCTATCTTGATTTCTAGATAAATAGATATATGGGCTGGGATCAATAACTCTGAATTCTGATTAGCTGTGAGTCTCTGTAGTGGACTCTGTTGCAAAGAGAAATTTTCTTGATGAGGAGTAAAGACTAAATTTATCTGTGAATAACGTATCAAATGGTTCTAGATTGTTATTAGAGATTATGCTGATTTAGGAATTTAGTTGTTGAATATTTTCTCCAATAGCCCATAAAAGTTATTGTAGGCTTAGATTTTTCAGAACATATATTAACAAGGGTTCTTAAAAGCTTTAACCTTCCTTCTAGCTCTGAGTAAAGGTAGAGGAGAAAGATGGTTAATAGGACAATGGGGGATGTGGACCTGCTTAGAAGTAGTTCTTTGGGATGATTCCAAACATGAATCTATAGCAGCAGTTAAGTCCAATCAGCAAATACCAAACACAAATCACTAGCAGCAGCTCCATCCAGAGGAAACCGCCAAGTTAGCACATGTCTGCAGATACAGCAAGAAACAGCTAGGATACCACAAGAAGTTCCTTAGTTTGTTTTTCTCTCTGAAGTCATAACACTCAAAG
The DNA here is from genome assembly GCA_021653895.1 of Mastomys natalensis. Taxonomy (NCBI): domain Eukaryota; kingdom Metazoa; phylum Chordata; class Mammalia; order Rodentia; family Muridae; genus Mastomys; species Mastomys natalensis. The sequence goes on along the minus strand of JAJTUV010001193.1, from coordinate 87,362 downwards.
ATCAGGGAAGAACAACAAACCATTGAAAGGTGAACAAATGCAAGAGCATCATTCACTATCTGTTGGGTTCTATCTCTTCTTTCAAATATCACATGTCCTCTCAAATGTCTGCCTCAGGAAAACATCTCATGTGTCTGTTTCAACAAAACATTCTCTTCCTTGTGTGCTCCAGTAAAACATCCTCTCCTAAGACAGTTTCCAGAAAATCATCACATGACATAACTGAGTCTCTAAAAAAACTCAGAAGTTTTTACTTCAATATTATTGTTAAGAATATGACTGTCCACACATTAGTTGAACAAAAATGACACCAATGAACATGCCAAAGTAGAGGGAAAAGCTCACAAGGCTACAACCCTACATAAGAACTATAGGCAACTGAGGAAATCAGGGAGTAGGTGAGATGGTCTTCCCCAGAGAAGAGCACAATAATAATGACAAACCATCAGCCTTGAAAATATACATGCATGTGACATTATATGGACTGAACAGGTTATAATTAAGAAGATATGTATATGTATAAGACTTCCAACAGATGTATTTATACACATGGTAAAGATGTTTCTCATTTACAGACATTCACTTCATTTCTAGTTATTGTTTTTTTTTCTTTGATCTATGATTTCTATTTCAGAAGTTTACAAAAGGTTATCTTATTGAATTTATTCAGTTAGTCTGTAATAATAATAATATATATTTAATCTGTCTCATTTTACATGGTGAGGGCACTGTAGAATTTGGGTCCCGAATTCATCATAATTTTTAACCAGCTATTTATTTAAAATTTGGAGTATGTTCTTCTTTTTTAAATTAAATTTTCTTTTTCTATTCTACTTTACTTCCCACTCACTGCCCCTCTCCTGGTCAACTCCTCAAACAATCCTTTCCCAATCCCTCCACTTCTTCTCCCCTCAGTTCGTAGAGTCCTTCTGTGTATGCCCCTATCCTGGGACTTCAAGTCTTTGTGAGACTAGATTCTTCCTCTCTCACTGAGGCCAGACTAGGCAGCCAGGCTAGTAGAACGTATCCATGTATAGGCAACAACTTTTGGGATAGCCTTAGTTCCAGTTGTTCAGGACACACTTGAAGGTCAAACTTTCTATCTGCTATATATGAGCTATTTAATGTTTGGAGTATCATTTCTTATAAATTAAAAAGCAAGAACAACATAGAAGGGCTTCTCTTATTAAGGTGGCTTGATTCTTTTTTTTTTTTTTTAACCAGGCTGTGAGACAGACTCACAGCAGAGGCTGGACTCGAACTCAGGAGAGACGGCCACATCGGACTCCCGTGCGGCGACTGCTAGCCGGCTGGCTTACTTTTTTTAAGTTTTTTTTTTTTTTTAAATTCTCTTTTCAAAGAGAATTTTTCATTGTATAATACTACAAACAGGTATGTTTTTGGAAATACTTTGGTAACATGTGAAGTCTGATGTTGATGTGTATATAGTGTGCATTTTTCTGTGAATCAACTCCAGATGATTGAGTGATTCTGTGTTTCTGTAAAAGTCTGCAAATTCCTGAAGTACATCCTTCACCCTAAAATAATCATGCAGCTATGCTTAACCAATATTCCCAGAGCCATTGTCCACGCCTGATGTTCTTCACCACACAGATCTTCCTTGACATGAATAGTAATAGATATGAATTTGAAGGGAGCCTACGAAAGGAATTCTGTGGGGGAAAAGCATTTTTATCAATATCAATTTATACTTTAAAGAGACCTGAAAATATAGCCTGTAATTTCACTCTTGACATAAAACTAAAATGTTGTCCCCACTTTAGGGATGGAGGAATCAAGGTTTAAGTGTGACAACTTGGAATTCATGGACCACAAGCTTGCATTGGCCCTTCATAGTTAAATACTCTTTCTCATGTTAAATGTTTGCTAAAACCAATTTCCTGCATTTTCCACTTGGATACCTATGCTTGAACTTGCTATTTATAAAATGAATGTGGTAAGTAGTGAACTATGAATTTTAGAAAGACATATTCCCCTTTGAGGACTGATGTTCTCACATTTAAAGTGTAGAAATAAACCCAAATCACACTCAGGTTCAATCCAATTTCTATAACCATGTGTCACTGTAGAAATTTGGCTCAAACCTGCTTCTCAGATTAACAGGTGCATTCATTATGTCTGCCTTCCAGGCAAGCTGGACAGGTCCACACCATTTGCAGTTTGCCACCACACTTGTAGGCTCTGCATTCCAAAACCCTCTAGGGTTTCTTCTTCTTGTAGGGATCCACTTTGATTAATCTCACAAAAACAGTTTGTTGTAGATCTTTTTGTTTATCTCCTCTTAACTGTGTCTTGCTTGGAGGCTTGATACACATTGCCTCAGTGCTTTTGGGATGTCTATGTTCAAAGGTGTTTCAGTTGTAACATACTATCAAATGCTTGGAAATAAACCCAACATGTGGGTTTCATGTCAGAAGGCAATTTGCTTAACAAACAAAATAAGGAATTCAGAATGGTTAAAAATTAAGCTTTAGGAAAATGTACTTATGATCATTATTGGTCTATTTCAAAGACTGTGCATTTTGCTGTAAGGATGATGAGAGCTCGAGTTTGGGTCCCAAAGACTTGGATTTTGGTACAGGATTGATGAGCAAGTAATACATTTGAATTATGGCTTTGCCTTTATCAATGAGAAATTGAAGCAAATGATATTGAGTAGGAATGCCAATAATAACCTGTTTACATTTATTTATGTTTGGGGTGTTATATATGCATGCATGTATGTGCGCACAGGTGTGTGTGTGCGTGCATATGTGTGTGTGTGTGTGTGTGTGTGTGTGTGTGTGTGTGTGTATGTGTGTGTAGACCAGAGGAGGGCAGGAGGAAATTGAATATCCTGTGCCTAATTCAGTTGAGATGGAACTGAACCTGAACTGCTGACGGTAAGAAAAATCTCAACAACCCTGTTACCTTTGTTCTTCAGCATTGCTAGAGTTGCAAGTAAACATGTGACAAACTGTACTTGTTTTTACATAAATTCTGGAGATTTAAAATTAGGTCTTATGCTTGTACAGAAAGCCTTCTTAGCCATTAACAACTTTACTACTTATTTTAGATAAATCCATCCTCTTCGTATTTCAAAACATGAAACTACATTTTGTTGTGATCATGTATAAAGTTTAAATGAAACCTAGAATTTTCTCTGATGAATCAATCACCCTGAATCCAAATGTTTGTCTCTCAATTTAACTATCTGAATTTTCAGTGTTCTATTTATTTTAAAATGTGAATTGATTATGTAAATAGTGACTGCAGTTAATAGAAGTCTTCAAACATTATAAGTTTCTCTGTACTCTATACTGTGGTACGAGCTAGGAAGTTTTCTCTGGCCTTATCTTGTGGTTCTTGATAAAGATATCTTCCAGGATTCTGCCTAACCCTCTGTACCACCTGATGCAGTCTGCACTTCACAGCAGAAACCATAGGCAATATTTTTATTGTGATGGAACTATACACTATTGGGATAGAATTTTAATGTTTTATTTGCAGCTCACCACCTGATAAATGTTAGATTATGAGTCAAAATGATAAACATGAGGTATTGTAGTAGGGAAGCTTTCCATTGTTTAAGGTTACATCTGTCTTTTTAGGAATATTCTACAGGAACAACAAAGTCTGAATGTGTGCCTGTATACTAATGGTTTTTGGAAATGGTAGCACGTATTCATTTTCTTTTAAAATAAAGGCTTTGTACAAATGGCTCACATAGCCAGTTATTTGGCTTGAAATGGTTTCCCCATGAAAATACCTGCTTTAATGTCAAAGCAGGGAATAGTGAAGCTTTGCTGGAGTCTCAGGGTCTAGCAAATATACTATAAATTTAATTTCATGGTAAAATGAAGTCTATTAAAGAAAATCAGAAAGAACTACCTTCTCAGCAAGGTCATCTCTCTTATTTTATTGAGTTCTTTTTGTATAATATTTTAAACTTTGTCTGCACCTGCCAATAAGAAGGGGTTCTTTTGTTTGAGGACAGTACTGACAAATTAACCAGCAAATATATTTCCAGTGGTATTTGGGAATGGAAGTTCAAGGGATGGTCATAGCTATTGTCAGTAGCACAGGAGCTTAGCCTTGGTAGTGATTTGGACTCTACTAAACAGACAATCTTGATGAGCTCATTTTCTTATTGACAAAACAAAATTTAAAAGTCTCTATCAATGTACTAACTGATTTCTCTGTAACTGATTGAATAATTAACGTAATAAAAACGGCCATCTTGTTGAAAGCAATCAACAAATTTAATGCAATCCCTATCAAAATTCCAACTCAATTCTTCAGAGAGTTAGAAAGAGAAATTCTCAAATTCATTTGGAATAACAAAAAACCCAGGATAGCAAAGACATTTCCCAACAAAAAAAGAACTTCTGGGGAAATCACCATCCCTGACCTCAAGCTGTACTACAGAGCAATAATGATAAAAACTGCATGGTATTGGTACAGAGACAGGTAGGAAGATCAATGGAATAGAATTGAAGATCCAGAAATGAACCCACACACCTATGGTCACTTGATCTTTGCCAAATGAACTAAAACTGTCCAGTGGAAATAGGACAGCATTTTCAACAAATGGTGCTGGCTCAACTGGAGATCAGCATGTGAAAGAATGCAAATTGATCCATTCTTATCTCCTTATACAAATCTCAAGTCCAAGTGGATAAAGGACCTTCACATAAAATTAGATACACTGAAACTAATAGAAGAGAAGTTGGGGAAGACCCTCAAATATCTAGACACAGGGGAAAAGCTCCTGAACAGATCACCAGTTTCTTATGCTTTAAGATCAAGAATTGACAAATGGGACCTCATAAAACTGCAAAGCTTCTGTAAGGCAAGGGCCACTGTCAATAGGACAAAATGACAAATAACAGATTGGAAAAGAACTTTACCAATCCCACATCTGATAGATATAAATATTTACAAAGAATTCAAGAAATTAGACTCCAGACAACCAAATAATCCTATTAAAATAGGGTATAGAGCTAAACAAAGAACTCTCTTTTACCTAAAGAAAAGTTCCTCATCCTTAGTCATCAGGGAAATGCAAATCAAAACAACACTGAGATTCCACCTCATGCCAGTCAGAATGGCTAAGATAAAAAACTCAGGTGATAGCAGATGCTGGGGAGGATGTGGAGAAAGAGGAACACTCCTCCATTGTTGATGGGATTGTAAGATGCTGCAACCACTCTGGAAATCAGTCTGGTGGTTCCTTAGAAAATTAGACATAGCATTATCTGAGGACCCACCTATACTACTCTTGGGCATATATCCAGAAGTTGCTCCAACATATAACAAGCACATATGCTCCACTATGTTCATAGCAGCCTTATTTATAATAGCAAGAAGTTGGAAAGAACCCAAATGTCCTTCAACAGAGGAATGGATACTGCAAATGTGGTACATTTACACAATAGAATATTATTCAGGTACTAAAAACAATGAATTTGAGAAATTCCTAGGTAAAAGGATGCAACTAGAAAATATCATCCTGAGTAAGGTAACCCAATCACAAAAGAACACACATGGTATGCACTCAGTGATAATTGTATATTAGCCCAAAAGCTCACAATATCCAAGGTACAACTCACAGACCACATGAAGCTCATGAAGAAGGAAGACCAAAGTGTGGGTGCTTTGACCCTTCTTAGAAGGAGTAACAAAATACTTGTGGGAGCAAATATGGAGACAAAATGTGGGACAGAAACTGTAGGAGGGGTCATTTGTAGACTGTCCCACCTTGGTATCCATTCCATGTGCAGTCACCAAAGGTAGACCCTGATATGATGCCAGGAAGTACATGCTGATAGGAGAGGTCTACCAGAGCCTGACATATACAGAGGTGGATGCTGACATCTAACAATTGAACTGATCATGTGGTTCCCAATGGAGGAGTGAAGGAGAAGACTGAAGGAGCTGAAAGGGTTTGCAGTCCCATGAGGAGAGCAACTATACCAACCAACCAGAGCTCCCAGGGTCTAAACCACCAGCCTGGGAGAACATAGGGAGAGTCCCATGGCTCCAGTTGTATATGTAAGGGAGGATGGCATTGTTGGGTATAGGTGGGAGAGGAAATCCTCGGTCTAGTGAAGGTTGGATGTCCCAGTGTGGGGGAATTTGTGGGTGGGGAGATGGGAGTTGGCAGTGGATGGGGGCACATTCTCATAGAAGCAGGAGGAGGGGGGATGGGATGGGGTTTCTTGGTGGGAGGGAAATAGGGAAAGGAGATCACATTTGAAGTGTAAATAAAATATCCAATAAAAACGAAAATATCTCATTAGACGTCACAGCATTGATGTCTAGTGATTCAATTTAAATATATGAGTTTTTCATGAATTAGATGCTAATTACACTGAAACAATAAATCTCATCCTTGTATTAAATAACCAATTGTACTTTGAACAAATACCCTTAAATTTATTTTAAAATTATTTTATTTATTAGATGAATACTTTGGGTGCATGTATTTATATGGACAGTGTGTCTTGGTTCCTGTGGGGGTCAAAGAGGGCATTGGATCCCCTTGAACTGAAGGTATGGATGCTTGTAAACTAACATGAGGGTGCTGGGAAACAAACCTGGGTCTTCTGCAGGAGCTACAAGTATACTTAACTGAGCAACCATTTCTCCAGCCTCATGGATTAACTTTAAAACAGTGTAGTAATGATAATCTCAATTAGTATTGTATTTCCAAAGGTTTGCCAAGTATGGGTACATACATTACCAAGGATAATATGGTCTTTACAACAGCTATGCAACGTGCCCAAGATTGTGCAATTAGTATTGGTTCCCACATCTTTCCAACTCTAATGTCTGTAATTAGTTACTGCTCTCTGTTTCTGTCTCTGTCTCTGTCTCTCTCATCTTATTTATTAGAATGAATTAATAAATTACTACAATGACTTACAGACTATGGTCCAGATGATCTAACAATGGTTGTGTATGAATAGAAAATTAATGAATCCAGAGGTTGCTCAGCCCACATGACTGGTAGTGTCAGTTGGTCTTCAGCAGGGGATGGAGTCCTGAAGTAGACTTTAATGTTAGTGAAGGAATGGAATTGCTAGGAAAGCAAGAGGAAACAGGACAAGAAAAAAAAGCTTCCTTCTTTCATGTCTTTATATAGGCTTCTAGCAGAAGGTGTGGCCCATATTAAAATTGTGTCTTCCTCCCTTAAGTCCAAGAGTAAAACAGTGTGTCTTCCTGACTCAAGACTAGGATTAGAAGTGGTTCTTCCTACTTCAAATTAAGTAAAAATCCATGATTTATACCCTATTCCATTTTTGGACCTTAGATATTTCCAGATGTAATCAACTTGACAACCAAGAAAAACCACCATACTGCTCCTTTATACTTTTCTAGAAAAGGTTCAATTCTAGATATAATGAATATACTTTTTAAAAAAGAAATATATATTCATGGGCAAATCTCATATTGAGAACTAAGTTTTGAAACTCAGAATTTGATTGACCCAATCTATCTTATCATTATGAGAACACAGTTGGATATTAAAAGTTTTGGATTGTTCTTTATGAAAAATAATACTGATTAATGGTACCTGATAAGGTATGATTTCCTATCATCTTGTATATAGATGTAAAGAAATGGCTCAGGAGGCATTATCCTGGATAAAATGTGCATGTGCAATGTGGAATGCAAGCATTATGGGGTGTCCACTTATTTTTAAATACACTCTTCCCTGAAAACTTCTAGAAAACAGAGATTTCCATGGTTTGGATCACATGAATCCTCAAAGGTCTGTATGTTATAGTCTTACTGCCTAAGATGGGCCTATTGAGTATCAGTGAAATGTACAAAAATGTATATAAAGAATGTTTTGGATCAGTTGGGAGGTAATTACACATGCCTTTAACCCTAGCACTTGATGGGTAGGGGATCAGAGTCATGTGATCTGAGTTCAAGGCCAGCCTGGTCTCCAGGACAGCCAAGGGAACACAGAGAAACCCTATCTCAAACAAACAAACAAATAAATGAATGCATATGTTAGATCATTTGGAGGTATCCTCTGAAAGGAGATGATGATACATTATCCCCTTCTTCTTTCTCTATTTTACTTCTCAGACATGAGGTAAAAGATTCTAAAAATTCTAGAACTAGTAAAAGACAAACAGCAACAATTAAAAAAATTCAAAAAAAATCAATTTTCTGTGTAATTTAATTATATTAAATATTTGTTTTAGTGACAGGACTATAACATGGTAACAGAGAAACTCTGTCAAACAGGTCATAGTTCTACTCTCTGGATCTATAATTAGCTGTATTATCAACATTTAAAATAATTTTGACAAAATTTCTGGCAGAAGCAAGTTAAGAAAGGAAATAGTTATTTTGGCTCATGGTTTCAATTTAATATATTGGGAAAAATTCATGGCAGAGTTTATGGTGGCCAGAACAAATTTTGCTGGATAAGCAAATAGAGAACAGAGCCAGATTATATCCTTAAAGAGCTATCCTCTTCTGACAAACAGTTTCTACAACCTCACAAAATAGGGGGTTACCAGCTGGGAACATGACACCATAGGGGATATTTCTTTATTTTCTTTCTTTCTTTCTTCTTTCTTTCTTTCTTTCTTTCTTTCTTTCTTTCTTTCTTTCTTTCTTTCTTTCTTTCTTTCTTCTTTTAAAACTCCAGATTTTATTCCTCTCCCAGTCCACCCACAGACTGTTCAACATCCCATACCTCTTCCCTGCACCCTTGTCTCCATGAGGATGTCCTCATCCTCACTCTCACCCCACGAGACCTCTAAACTCCCTGGGGCCTCCAGTCTCTTGAGGGTTAGTTGCAACTTCTCTAACTGAAGCCAGGCTCGGCAGTCCTCTGCTGTATATGGGTTGTATATACACCATATCTGCTGGTTGGTGGTTCACTGAGAGATCTCTGCTGGTCCTCCAACAGGGTTGCCCTCCTCCTCAGCTTCTTCCAGCTCTTCCCTAATTCAACCACAAAGGTCAGCAGCTTCTGTCCATTAGTTGGGTGCAAATATCTTCATCTGACTCCTTCAGCTGCTTTTTGGTGTTGGGTCTTTTGGAGGATAGACTGAGAGGTCCCTTTTTGTGAGTGCTCCATAGCCTCAGTAATTGTGTCAGGCCTTGGAACCTTCCCTTAAGCTGGATTCCAGTTTGGGCCTCTTGCTGGACTTTCTTTTCCTCAAGCTCCTCTATATTTTCATCCCTGCAGTTCTTTCAGACAAGAACAATTATGGGTCAGAGTTTTGACTATGGGATGGCAACCCCATCCCTCACTTGATGCCCTGTCTTTCTGTTGGAGGTGGACTCTACAAGTTCCCTCTCCCCAATGTGTCAAGGCCAGGACTGAAAATTCACCTTTTGACTTAGCAGCAAAGACGCCACTGTGATCATCCTACAAAGTACGTTTCAAGATGGTAGAAGGGAATGAAAGTCATTGGTTGCAGAGAAACCTAAAGGTTAGCAGTCAAACTAGTGAATCTATACATAACACATTTAGAATGTTTACTGTAAGAGCAGAGACCAGAGATTGGGTTAAAGACTGCGTTATTCATTTGTCTGTTTTACAAATGCTGTGACTATTTATCACATAATCTCTAGAGAAGATATACAATTGTGTAATAAGTTTGAATAATAATTTTGGTAATTTATTTCAGTAAGAGTTAATGGGCTCTTGGGATATTGAAGGGAAAGAAAAAGACATTTACAGGCATGTTTACATTTTTCTTTTGAGTAATATGACTAATAGGCACCTAAAACTTTTTAGTTTATATGGAGCTATTCTTACTTGTACCCAATTGTTTGGGGCAGAAAACTTTTTCCTTTCTTTTTGTGAATGTGTTTTATTTTGTGCACAAAGAGTGTTTGGTCTGCATGTATGTTTGCATACCACATGTGCAACTGGTTCCTGTAGAGATCAAGAAAAAATATCAAATACCCTGTAACTGTAGTTAAAGATAGTTGGAACTGAGTTATAAGTACTGGGAATCAAACCTGTGTCCTGTGGAAGAACAGCCAGTACTCTTGACTAATCTCATTAATGTCTTGACAGAATTCCTTAATGGTACAAGTTGACAGGAATTAATGAAACTAATAATTGTAAGTATTATGGCCATCCTTATATAGTTAACTTGCCTTGAATAACAAGTAGACACTATCCAATGGAAGAGTATATATTATTTATTAACCTTATCTTAGGGATTAGGAGGTATAATCACAGAAAGGTGTGGCAACTGGCCAATGCTGTCAAAGTCTATTAATACCAAATCCAGGTCTGCTAATCAGAAAGCTCAGATTTTTCCAGAAATTCTATTGCCACAGACTAAGGGATTGGTAAATACTTTCCTTGCAAGTATGAAACCTTGAGTTTGATCACCATAATCCACAAAAAAAAAAACTCCAAAAAAAATAAACAAACAAAAATCTTGACATAGTGACACACATTTATAATCCTACAGCTAAAGAAGTAGAAGTAGAAAGACCCCTGAGCCCCAGTGTTAAGTTGCAGAGTAGTGAAAGATACTTCCTCTGAATACAACAACAAGGGTGGATGGCACCTGAGAAGTGACACCCATGCTTGTACTCTAGCATTATTGTGTAATTGCACACACATGTACAAGCACACATTTGCACATACACATGCACACACACACACACACACACACACACAAACACACACACACCCAGAGAGACAGAGAGAGACAGAGAGACAGAGAGGGAGAGAGAGCCCTATTACATTGAGTAGAAGTTTAAAGTAGACATATATTATTGACTATAGAAACAAGCCAGATATTTGGATCTTAACCTTTACTTTTACCATGTTAACATTTTAACCAAGCAAAAAGAAATCACTTAATCAATGAGAAATAGTGTCATGTAAGTTCAGTCTGTTTCACAATCTAGTTTTGTTTTGTTTTTCATTTCATTTCCTTTAAACCAAATGAGAAATGCACAAAATACATTTAGAGCTACACAGCTAGATCCTGCTGGTGAGAAGGTATCTAGTAAGAACTGAAGATAGGACACTGAGAAGAACTATCATTTTATAGTAAATGTAGTCCCAGATGTTCTTAGGATGATTCTACTTGTAATATTTTCAAATATTTGATAATTTGAAAACAAGTATTCGGTAGAAACCATCAGCCATTTCTGGGATAGTGATAAATCTCAAGTTCATGTGAAGCAGCAATAAACTGGGGTGTTTCTTCAGCCATGAGGTTACAATGTCACAACACATGTCCTTCAATGAATTGTATTGCTAACCTATATAGTTGGAGGTTATATTTATTAAATGAATTTCTATCTTATGATGGATGGGGTTTATACTGCTGAATTCCTATCATAAATCAAGTAACACACACACATACACACACACACACACACACACACACACACACACACACACACACACACGCTCTTACAAATGGGATTCATTATGAGCAAGCACTGAAAGTATCCTCTAAGTCACTAGCTGCTAATTCTTACTAAGTATTTTAAGCAATTTGGTATACCACATTTCTTTCGACCATGTTGTCTCCATTTTCTTACATGAAGAAAGGAATGAGATTTTTCTCTTCTAATATACATTTCTACCCCTGCATGAACCCCTTAGCTCTACTGCAGTTTTAGGATACAGTTCACATAATTCAGTAGGCAGCTAGTAAACTTGAGTAATGATCTTGTTCTTATAAGTTCAGAAATATATTACCTGCACATTCCTATGTTTATCTGAGTTTTTAAAATTCACAAGCAGTATGTATAGGAATGACAGTGGTGGCTAAAGATATGGCTCTACCTTCCTGGTGACTTTGGTTAAGTTAATTAAAATTTCATGAGGAGAAGTATATAATTAAATTAGTGTTCTCCTGCACCTACTGGAATGTTTGAAATAAAGTTTAAGAACAGTATAGTACCTTTCATCAATTTACTACTTGCTCTAATTTTATTTAAACTGTTAATAATATACAAGTACACTGTAAACAGCTATGAAATACTGTCTTGTCTATCTATCATCTTTAAAGTGGTAAGTCATCTGGTATGGAATCTGTGCCAGCATGTTTTTTGAGTACAATCATGGATCTTAGTGCATATCTCACAAAATTAGTATTTTCTTTAGTGTGTGTTTTGTTAGATTTAACTATTGAGACTAATTATTTTCTTAGTGGATGTTTGTACTTTCAAATACGTGCAAACATTTGCAAGGAGAAGAAAGGAAGAAAATAAGAAAGTCAAGAAGGCAGACATATTTGATACATAAACAGATCTTGTTTGATTTGGGAGGATGCAATTATATGGATCACAAATAAGCGAGAAATAGTCAGGAGATGTAAGAGACAAATCTTATATATGTACATTATGTTGCACATTTGAACTGTCTCATAGATCTGAAAGAGGAGCTCTACCCTTGCTACCAAACCACTCCAGAACTCAATTTTCCTGTTTTATTCTCTCATAAATCTTTCTATTCATGTTAATTTTGATGAAATTCCACAGGCTAGAGGGTTTGCTCAAAACCAAACTAACCAACCACACAAACTCAAACATACAAACAAAGAAAAAAATTACTCATAATAAACCCTTTTCTCAATGATTGATTTGAAGGTAATGATTAGAAAGACCATATGTAACTTTAGCTGACTCTTTAGACAGAATACTTAATCAAGGCTATTGATTATGTACTCTGATAAACTAACCAGTTGGGGGGAAATCACTATTTTTAAGACATTTTGGGGCTGCATAGATTAAAAACACAGGCATATCATTGAATTGAGCTGCTCCAAGTACCCTCCAAGTCTGGAGACATCCACCATCCCCCTCTATAGAAAGCCTACAAATAAGCTTCCAGAAAGGTCAATATTGGACCAGAGACCTCCATTTTTCTGCTCAGCAAAATTTTCTAATAAAGTTTTCTTCCTTGTCTTAATAGCTTGTCTTTCTAGAGAGTTTGTTTGTTGTCCAATCAATACTTTTCCTCACTCAGAGAAGCATTTGGAGAAAGAGTGAATGCTGAATAAGAGAGTGAAGTAAGATTAATTATGTGTGAGCTACTCAGGATGCTAAGCTGGATGAAATGAAGTTCCTATGCTTGTCTCAACAATTGCTCCCTATTTTTGAATTTTGAACCTGGAAGCATCTTTTCGCTAAGTCCATGAATAACAATTGCCAGGAGAGAATAGTAGACAATCCCAGAAATAGTTATCACTGACCACTTTTATTTAGCTTAGTATTCTCTTTTTTTCTAAGATGAGAATGGGGCCATACTTTCTGATAACATATTAATCATGATGAGCAGATGACAAAAGATAGTTTAAAGGTTGAGAAAGACCTGTCTTGGAAATCGGTGTCTGTTGAAGAGAGAATTCTAGAAGCTTAGAAATCATTTAGCAAAAGCCATTGCAGCAGACCTATCTGTTTACCATGTTTGACTGTGACATGTAGAAAGTCAAAAGGTTTTTTTTCCCAGATTTTAAATTACTTTATATATGATTAAATGTAGAAGGTAAATTTGAACCTTAAAGTTAAATTGGATTTTCAATATATGGAGTCATCTCCTGAATTATGTATTTTATAATGAAGTACACTCTTGGTATAATTAAGGCTCCTTAATTCATAGATATATGTCTCTTTTCACATCACTGAACACTCAAGGGCCTCTAAAATGAGTCAAAGACAGGAAGGTTGTGATTTTCCTTACAGGTGGATTTTTCATTGACCTTTGTGGAGAACCAAGTCTGCTGAAACATTAAAAGGACTATTTCAAATGCTGAAACCTGTTTACTGTTGATAAAGCAATTGCAGAAACCATACTAAGCATATCATGGGACCAGATAAAGAAAAAAACCAGAATATTAAATCAGTGCTCAGCAAAAATTACCTACTATTTCAGTTCATAAATCTCATGACCCACACATTATGAAATAACATTTTAATCACCAGAAATTAAATTAGGTAACTAAAGTTTTAATCATTTGTCAGTTATATAAAACATTGACATATGAATTTCACTACCAAAATCCATGCTTCAAAAATCACTAGTGGTTTGTTTTCACTTATATGACTTTATAAATCACTTTATTTTGTACTTTTAATTGCTTATTGTTTTTATATCAGCATGGATAATTTAAAACACACTTTGAATAGTAAGACAGTTTTATGATAAAAAAGAGGGTGAAATAACGAGATAAGTAAAAGTAATTTATCCTAAACAGATAATTATACTTTTAAGCATGATAATCCCTAAAAAGTGACCGCTGTGTGGTCTGATAAAGATTTTGGTTCTCAAAGTACCAAGCCAATCTTACTCAACACATAAATTTGACAAAATCTTCTTAGGAATTTCCCAATATAAATAGCATTGTTATTACCTTCTACAGAGTTCTTTTTTTGAAGATAAGTAAAGGAAAATATTTCAAACTTGCACTTTTTTTTCATTAAAAGCTTTTAGAAGGATTCTTCACTGAATATCTACTATGTGCTAGATGTCGGAAGTGGCAAGACATCAGCATTAATAGGACCCAGGCACTGTCAATCTCTTGCTGGATTCAGAGGAGAACAGTTGTGATATTAGAGAGGAAAACTGAGGAGTGGCCAGTTCTGCCTGGAGTAATGGAAGATGAAGAGCTTTGACCAAGACTTAAAGATGCATTTAGCAGAGCCTTTAAGGACAAATGGAAATTTATCAAAGAATGGTCAAGGGAGAAGGAAACAGACGGTAAAGGGAGGAGCTTATTCAAATAACAAATTGACTTTAAAGTGGAAAAGACTTTATTTTTATTTATTTTATTTTATTTATTTATTTGTGTGTGTGTGTGTGTGATAAAAGAAGACCACCATCTGTATTTAAGGTGCTTGAACACAGCTTCTAGCAGACAGACATGTTTAGTTAGGAACTTTCTTGAGATGATATCCAGGACATCGAGTACAATGGGAAGCCAGGCATGAGCTTTCTTTAGAGTCTCTTGAGATCCATGAGACGATGGAGTCTTTATCTGAGCTTTGATCCCAGGAGAGTATTTCTCATGAGCTTTTTTTTTTTTTCTTTTTACCTTTTTTTTAAAAAATTGGATATTTTATTTACATTTCAGATGTAATCCCCTTTCCTCATTTCCACCCCACCAAGGAACCTCCTATCTTATCACCCCCCTCCTCCTGATTCTATGAGGATATGTCCCCACTCACCATCCCACTCCAACTTCTCAACCAAGATTTCTCCCATACTCCAGCCTTGACTGGACCAAAGACTTCCTCACCCACCTATGGACATATAAAAGTGGAGCCATGGTTCTCTCCCTATGTACTCCCAGGCTGGTGGTTTAGAACCCTAGGATCTCTGGTTGGTTGGTATTGTTGCTCTCCTCATGGGGCCCGCAAACCTGTGGGGCGGTGGGCTGTGGGGAGCAGCTGGGTGCCTGGTTGAGCAAGCCTTGAACCCGGACCTTTACCAGGACGGCAGGTGTTCGGCGCTGCCCCCAGGCCCTGGTTCTTTTCATTCAGCTTCGGCCCTCCACAGCCTCTCCCAAAGAGAGGTCTATGACTATCAGTCACGAGGAACAGTGCCTCAGGCCCTCCCACATGTAGATGAGGCATCTCTAAGCTCTCCGACCAAGCCAATAAGCGTTATCTGCTGTCAGACCCTAACCCACCCTGAAACTGTATATAAAGGCTCTATTCGGGAGAAGTAAGGGTGTGTGTTCGAGAATCATCTTGGTGTCCTGGAGTCTTTGTCTCAAGAGCTGTAACACTTGGGGAGAGATCCGCTCTCCCGGAACCTTCCTGGGGCACCAAGCTGCTTCCTTGCCTGCTAGCCGGCTTCTATCGGCCCAGCCCGGGCGGCTCAGCATGGAGAGGCAGGTGCAGCACCTGGGAGTGAGCGGAGACTCGAGCAGGGGCAGCAGCGGAGGAAGGCAATCTCTCCTCCCTGCTTGTACTCGCACCCTTTTGGCCCAGACCTCTCACGCCAGGCTGGGTGAAGACCAACAGACAGCGGAGACGTGGGTAGAGCACCCTCCCTGCTCTCACTCTGTCCTCAGCCGGGAGATCATCGTGGGACACCCTCCAGAACCGTTCCCCCATACAAACCCTTTCAGCTTCTTCAGTCTTCTCTCTCATTCTTCCATTGTGAACCACATGGTCAGTTCAATTGTTAGCTGTGAGCATCCATCTCTGCATATTTCAGGCTGTGGCAGACCTCTAAATATCAGGCTCCTGTCAGTATGCACTTCCTGGCATCCACATAAGCATCTAACTTTGAGGACTGCAAAAGGAATGGATACCCAGGTGGAGCAGTCTCTGTACAGGCCTCCTTCATTTTTGGTCCCATGGTTTGTCTCCATATTTGTTCCCATGAGTATTCTGTTACTCCTTCTAAGAAGGGCCAAAGCCCCCACACTTGGTCTTCCTTCTTCATGAGCTTCATGTGGTCTATGAGTTGTATCTTGGATATTGTGAGCTTTTGGGCTAATATACAATTATCAGTGAGTGCATACCATGTGTGTTCTTTTGTGATTGGGTTACCTTACTCAGGATGATATTTTCTAGTTGCATCCTTTTACCTAGGAATTTCTCAAATTCATTGTTTTTAATAGATGAGTAATATTCTATTGTGTAAATGTACCGCATTTGCAGTATCCATTCCTCTGTTGAAGGATATCTGGGTTCTTTCCAGCTTCTTGCTATTATAAATAAGGCTGCTATGAACATAGTGGAGCATATGTGCTTGTTATATGTTGGAGCATCTTCTGGATATATGCCCAGGAGTAGTATAGGTGGGTCCCCAGATAATGCTATGTCCTATTTTCTAAGGAACCACCAGACTGATTTCCAGAGTGGTTGCACCATCTTGCAATCCCATCAACAATGGAGGAGTGTTCCTCTTTCTCCACATCCTCCCCAGCATCTGCTATCACCTGAGTTTTTGATCTTATCCAGTCTGACTTGTTTGAGGTATAATCTCAGTGTTGTTTTGATTTGCATTTCCCTGATGACTAAGGATATTCAACATTTCTTTAAGTGATTCTGGTCATTCAAGTTTCCTCAGTTGAGAATTCTTTGTTTAGCTCTGTACCCCATTTTTAATAGGGGTATTTAGTTGTCTGGAGTCTAATTTCTTGAATTCTTTGTGTATGTTGGATATTAGCCCTCTATCAGATGTAGGGTTGGTAAAGATTTTTTCCCAATCTGTTGGTTGCTGTTTTGTTCTCTTGACAGTGTCCTTTGTCTTACAGAAACTTTGCAATTTTATGAAGTCCCATTTGTCAATTCTTGATCTTAGAGCATAAGCCATTGATGTTCTGTTCAAGAACTTTTCCCCTGTGCCTAGGTATTTGAGGGTCTTCCCCACCTTCTCTTCTATTAGTTTCAGAATATCTGATTTTAGGTGAAGGTCCTTTAACCACTTGGACTTGAGCTTTGTATAAGGAGATAAGAATGGATCAATTGGATCAATTTACATTCTTTTACATGCTCATCTCCAGTTGAACCAGCACCAGTTGTTGAAAATGCTGTCCTATTTCCACTGGATAGTTTTAGTTCCTTTGGCAAAGATCAAGTGACCATAGGTGTGTGGGTTCATTTCTGGATCTTCAATTCTATTGAATTGATCTTCCTGTTTGTCTCTGTACCAATACCATGCAGTTTTTATCATTATTACTCTGCAGTACAGCTTGAGGTCAGGGATGGTGATTCCCCCAGAAGTTATTTTTTTGTTGGGAAATGTCTTTGCTATCTTGGTTTTTTTTTGTTATTCCAAATGAATTTTCAAATTGCTCTTTCTTTCTTTCTTTTTTTTTTTTTTTTTATTTTCAGCAAATCAAAAAAAATTAAAAAGCATTCAAACAGAATAAAATGAAAAGAAACAAACAAGCAAAATACCAAGTGTCAGATATACTTATACAAGAATTCTATAGAGCCTTCAAACAAGCAATACTTTTTGAGTTATGTTTAAAAAAATTCAGAACCACAATAAGCTCCTTCACAAAGCAAATAATATTGAAATAGTGAAATCAAGTATAAACCCAACAAAAATATATAATTTATAGTCCAGTATCCCTCATGAATATACATACAAAAATTCTCAATGAAGTAGTTGCAAACTGAATACAAGAGATATAAAAAAATAATATTCCATGAACAACTGAACAACTGTTTTTTTTTAGAAGACCATACTCCATATACAGGCTGCATGTTTTGGGATAGCCCCCACTCCAGATGTCTTTCCATCTTTGAGATCTTCTCCGATTTCTTACTTCAGAGACTTGAAGGCCTTGTCATATAGATCTTTCACTTGCTTGGTTAGATTCACACCAAGGTAATTTAGATTATTTGTGACTATTGTGAAGGGTGATATTTTTTAATTTCTTTCTCAGCCTGTTCTTCCTTTGAGTAGAGGAAGGCTACTGATTTTATTGAGTTGATTTTATATCCACCCACATTGATGAAGTTGTTTATCAGGTTTAGGAGTTCTCTGGTAGAAATTTTAAGATCACTTAAGTATACTATCGTATCATCTGCAAATAATGAAATTTTGACTTTTTCCTTTCCTATTTTTATCCCTTTGACTATATGTTCTGGCTAGGACTTCCAGTACTATATTGAATAGGTAGGGTGAGAGAGGGCAGCCTTGTCTAGTCCCTGATTTTAGTGGGATTGCTTCAAGTTTCTCTCCATTTAGTTTGATATTGGCTACTGGCTTGCTGTATATTGTTTTTACTATGTTTAGGTATGGGCCTTGAATTCCTGATCTTTCCAAGACTTTTATCATGAAGGGATGTTGAATTTTGTCAAATGCTTTCTCAGCATCTAATGAAATGATCATGTGGTTTTTTCCTTTGAGTTTGTTTATATAGTAGATTACATTGGTGGATTTCTGAATATTGAATCATTCCTGCATTCCTGGGATAAAGCCTACTTGATCATGATGGATGATTGTTTTGAGGTGTTCTTGGATTTGGTTTTCAAGAATTTTATTGAGTATTTTTGCATAGATATTCATAAGGGAGATTGGTCTGAAGTTCTCTTTCTTTGTTGAGTCTTTATGAAGTTTACCTATAAGTGTGATTGTAGCTTCATGGAATGAATTGGCAAGTGTTCCTTCTGTTTCTATTTTGTTGAATAGTTTGAAGAAAATTGGTATTAGGTTGTCCTTGAAGGTCTGATATAATTCTGCACTAAAACCATCTGGCCCTGAGCTCTTTTTTTTGTGGGGAGACTTTTAATGACTGTTGCTATTTCTTTAGGGGTTATGGGACTGTTTAGATGGTTTATTTGCTTCAGATTTAACTTTGGTACCTGGTATCTGTCTAGAGAATTGTCGATTTCATCCAGATTTTCCAGTTTTGCATTGTATAGGCTTTTGTTAGTAGGATCTGATGAATTCTGTTATTTCCTCAGTTTCTGCTGTTATGTTCAGTTCTGATTTTATTAATTTGGATACTGTCTCTGTGCCCTCTGGTTAGTCTGGATAAGGGTTTATCTTGTTGATTTTTTCAAAGAACCAGCTCCTGTTTTTTTTTTTTTTTTTTTTTTTTTTTTATATATTTTGTATAATTCTTTTTGTTTCTTCTTGTTTGATGTCAGACCTGAATTTGATTATTCCTGCTCTCTACTCCTCTTGGGTGTATTTGCTTCTTTTAGATCTAGAGCTTTCAGGTGTACTGTCCAATTGTTAGTGTATGCTCTCTCAAGGTTTTTTGTTTGTTTGTAGGCACTTAGAGCTATGAATTTTCCTCTTAGCACTGCTTTCATGGAGTCCCACAAGTTTTGGTATGATGTGTCCTCACTTTCATTAAATTGTAAAAAGTTTTTAATTTCTTTGTATCTTCCTTGGCCAAGTTATCATTGAGTAGAACGTTGTTCAGTTTCCGTGTGTATTTGGGCTTTTCACTATTTTTGTCATTATTGAAGACTAGCCTTAGTCCGTGGAGATCTGATAGGATGCAAGGGGTTATTTCAATCTTTTTGTATCTGTTGAGGACGGTTTTGTGAGCAATGATACAGTCTATTTTGGAAAAGATACCATGAGGTGCTGAAAAAAAGGTATATTCTTTTGTTTTAGGATGAAATGTTCTATAGGTATCTGTTAAATCCATTTGGTTCATAACTTGTGTTAATTTCATTGTGTCTCTGTTTAGTTTCTGTTTCCATAATCTGTCCATTGCTAAGAGTGGGGTTTTGAAATCCCACACTATTACTGTGTGAGGTGTAATGTGTGCTTTGAGCTTTAGTAAAGTTTCTTTTATGTATGTGGGTGCCCTTGCATTTGGAGCGTAGATGTTCAAAATTGAGAGTTCATTTTGGTAGATTTTTCCTTTGATGAGTATGAAGTATCCTTCTTTATCTTTTTTGATTACTTTTTGTTGAAAGTCAATTTTATTTGATATTAGAATGGCTACTCCAGCTTGTTTCTTGGGACTATTTGCTTGGAAAATTGTTTTCCATACTTTTACTCTGAGGTAGTGTCTACCTTTGTAACTGAGGTATCTTTCCTGTATGCAGCACAGTTTTTGGTCCTGTTTATGTATCCAGTATGATAGTCTATGTCTTTTTATTGAGGAATTGAATCCTTTGATGTTAAGAGTTATTAAGGAAAAATGATTGTTGCTTCCTGTTATTTTTGTTATTAGAGGTGGAATTATGTTTGTGTAGCTATCTACTTTTGGGGTTATTGAAAGATTACTTCCTTGCTTTTTCTAGGTTGTAGTTTCCCTCCTTGTGTTGGAGTTTTCCATCAATTATCCTTTGAATTGCTGGATTTGTGGGAAGATATTATGTAAGTTTGGTTTTGTCATAGAATATCTTGGTTTCTCCATCTATAGTGATTGAGAGTTTTGCTGGGTATAGTAATCTGGGCTGGCATTTGTGTTCTCTTAGGGTCTGTATGATGTCAGTCCAGGATCTTCTGTATTTTATAGACTCTGTTGAGAAGTCTGATGTAATTCTTATAGGTCTGCCTTTATATGATACTTGGCTTTTTTCCCTTACTGCTTTAATTATTTTTTCTTTGTTTGGTACATTTGATGTTTTGATTATTATGTAACAGGAGGTTATTTCTTTTCTGGTCTAGTCTCTTTGGAGTTCTATAGTCTTGTACATTCATGGACATCTCTTTCTTTAGGTTAGGGAAGTTTTCCTCTATAATTTTTTGAAGATATTTACTGGCTCATTAAGTTTGGAATCTACACCCTCATCTATACCTATTATCCTTAAGTTTGGTCTTCTCATTGTGTCCTGGATTTCCTGGATGTTTTGGGTTAGGAGCTTTTTGCAATTTGCATTTTTTGACAGTTGTGTCAATGTTTTCCATGGTATCTTCTGCA
The DNA here is from genome assembly GCA_021653895.1 of Mastomys natalensis. Classification (NCBI taxonomy): domain Eukaryota; kingdom Metazoa; phylum Chordata; class Mammalia; order Rodentia; family Muridae; genus Mastomys; species Mastomys natalensis. The sequence goes on along the minus strand of JAJTUV010001193.1, from coordinate 66,042 downwards.
CATGATATTCTCTCTTGTATCACTTGTATTCTTTTGGTGATGCTTGAATCTATGACTCCTGATCTCTTTCCTAGGTTTTCTATCTCCAAGGTAGTCTCCCTTTGAGATTTCCTTATTGTTTCTATTTCCAGTTTTAGATCCTGGATGGTTTTGTTTAAATCCTTCACCTGTTTGGTTGTATTTTCTTGTAGTTCTTTAAGAGATTTTTGTGTTTCCTTTTTAAGGGCTTCTACCTCTTTGTCTGTGATCTCCTGTCCTTCTTTAAGGGAGTTATTTATGTCCTTCTTAAATTCCTCTATCATCCTCATGAGAAGTGATATATTTCTGAGTCTTGCTTTTCTGGTGTGATAGGGTGTTCAGGGCTTGCTATGGTGGGAGAACTTTGTTTTGATGATGCCAAGTAACTTTGGGTTTTGTTGCTTATGTTCTTGTGCTTGCCTTTTGCCATCTGGTTAACTCTAACACTACCTGCTCTCACTGTCTCTGATTGGAGCCTGTGTTTCTAGTTATCTTGCTTGTGTCAATACTCCTCAGAGTCCAGATGTCTCTGTGATCCTGTGATCCTGATCTCCTGTGTAGAAGAACTGCTGAGACTCAGGTTGCCTCTCGGATCCTGAAATTCTGCTGCTCTGAGTACAGTGGTTCCTAGTATGGCTCAGGATATGGTGTCTTCACAGGAGCAGACCAGCTAGATGTCTGCCTCAGCCATAAGGACTAAGTGAGGGACTGAAGCGGTGTGGTATTCCAGAGGGGTAGGGTTTGGGTGACTGATGTGTCCTGAGCTCCCAGGCTCCCAGTTGTATCTCTAGTGCATAGGGTAATGGGAGACAGTTCTTACCTGCTGCTCTGAGTGCAGACATTCCTCTAGGATGGCTCAGGATATGGTTTTTTCAGGGGAGCAGACCAGCTCAGAAAATACTTTAAATTGTATTGTTTGCATTCTCAATTCACAAAGCATCTCCTCAGGAGTGTTAGGAAGTGGGTATATGACTCTTGACACATACCACCTCCTCTTCTCTAGACACCTCTTACTCAGGATTCAATTCAAATCACCTTTTTCTACCACAAAAGGCCTTGAAGAAACTGTTTTTCCCATAGCCTTGCACATATGTTCTCCCTGTGATTTATTCTTGGAGCATGGCTCCATGCTTCTCTATTCTTTTGGTAAGCACAGATTCATGGCTTGCCACTGTTACTTTAGTATTTTTCAGATAGTTGTTCAATAAATTAGTTTATTTGAATCACAGACTTCTTTATCCTTAACATCCTTAAAGTTTCTCCTTAAATTTTATCATTTTTTTTAATGTTTCTACAGAAATAAAATTTCTAGGGAAATTAAATTTAGGCATTCTTAGATACAGTTGTGCATTAAAACACACTTCAATGTATATAATATCATAATAATTATAAATAGGGATATATACATCATTGCCACATTGGTCTTCATAAGACAATTTTTCTTGTGGAAATCAAAACTCTAGTCATTAAAAGTTCTATATTCATGAGAGATTATACAAATATCTTTCTGCTTCTAGTGTCCATATACCTATTGGAAATAAAAATGTAATTGCTATGGATCATGTATTTCTCACCATAATCCATGTGGGAGGCAAAAAGTATAAGTTTAAATAAAACAAATAGAAGGTTTCCATGGTTACATAGGTGGGAACCCTTATCTAGTACCACTTTGAGTTTTGTTTCTATGGATATCTCAGTTTTAGATAATAAATAAGTTTTATTAAGAACAAAATAATAAGTAGTACATAATTTTCTGTAATAGACAAATAAGACCATAAATAGCTATTTACATAAACCCAAGAATTATTCTTAACTTCTGATACAAAAATAATTTTCTTGTAATAAAATAGACTTGTTCATCTTCCTTTCAGCCCCAAATATTGAGGATTATAATCTCTTTGATACTCTGTCCTGCATGCTTCCTAGTGAGAACTCCTTTTATTAGGATAGTGAACCAAAAGCAATGGATGGCTGCAGCAGAAGCCCTGAAACCTGGCATTTCCTCGAAAGAAACAAACAAGAAGGAAGAAAAATGGTCATAGTTCTTTATGTTTTTCCTAATAACTCAAATGATGAAAGTACAAATTGTTAATTGCATATTCTACTTTCTTAAAATAGCTTCTCTCTTCAGCATTTGTACTATGTAAATGGAATAGTTATTTTGCTTTTCAAACATTGATTCCATAGTCCAGCTTTCTCTTTTTGGTTGACCTCACCATGCTTACCTGGACTGTTGCTTCTTCTCTAACAATTCTTTTTTTTTTTTTTTTTTTTTATTGTAAAATTTTTTATTTTTTACATTTCAGATGTTCTCTCCTTACCCCATTTCCCCCCTCCCTCCCAGTAACTCACTATCCCTTCCCCCCTCTTCCCACCTCCATATTGGTGTACCCCCACCCACCCTCCCCTGTACCTCACCTCCCCACCCTCGAGTATCCCCCCCCCCCACGACGACCAGCCTTCATGGGTCAAAGGATCTCTTCTCCCACTTATATATAGCTCCCTTGCCTATATAGCTGGAGCCTTGAGTCCCTCCCTAAGCACTCCCAGGCTGGTGGCTTAGACCCTGGGTGCTCTGGTTGGTTGGCATTGTTGCTTTCCTCATGGTGTCGCGAATCCTCTCAACTCCTTCAGCCTTCACTCTATCTTCTCCATTGGGAACTCCATGCTCAGTCTAATGGTTAGCTGTGAGCATCTGCCTCTGAGTATGTCAGACTCTTGTAGACCTCTAAGGAGACAGCTATATCAGGCTCCTGTCAGCATGTACATCCTGCCATCCACATCAACCTCTACCTTTGGTGACTGCACATAGGAAGGATATCTAGGTGGAATAGTCTGTAGATGGTCCCTCCTTCAGTTTCTGTCCTGCACTGTGTCTCCATATTTGCACCCTTGAGTATTTTGTTACTCCTTCTAAGAAGGACTGAAGGCTCCCTATTTGGTCATCATTCTTCATGAGCTTTATGTGGTCTGTGAGTTGAATCTTGGGTATTTCAGGCTTCTGGGCTAAAATCCAATAATCAGTGAGTGAATACCATGTATGTTCTTTTGTGATTGGGTTACTTCACTCAGGATGATATTTTCTAGTTCCATCCATTTATATATGAATTTATCAAATTCATTGTTTTTAATAGCTGAGTAATATTCCATTGTATAAATGTACCACATTTTTTGTATCCATTCCTCTGTTGAAGGGCATCTGGGTTCTTTCCAGTTTCTGGCTATTATAAATAAAGCTGCTATAAACATAGTGGAGCATATTTCCTTGTTATGTGTTAGAGCATCTTCTGGATATATACCCAGGAGTGGTATAGCTGGGTCCTCAGGTAGTGATATGTCCAATTTTCTGAGGAACCGCCAGACTGTTTTCCATAGTGGTTGCACCATCTTGCAATCCCACCAACAATGGAGGAGGGTTCCTCTTTTTCCACATCCTCGCCAGCATCTGCTATCACCTGAGTTTTTTATTTTAGCCATTCTGACTGGTGTGAAGTGGAATCTCAGGGTTGTTTTGATTTGCATTTCCCTGATGACCAAGGATGCTGAACATTTCTTTAGGTGCTTCTCGGCCATTCGGATTTCCTCAATTGAGAATTCTTTGTTTAGCTCCTTACTCGATTTTTTAATAGGGTTATTTGGTTGTCTAGAGTCTAATTTCTTGAGTTCTTTGTATATATTGGATATTAGTCCTCTATCGGATGTGGGATTGGTGAAGATCTTTTCCCAATCTGTTGGTTGCCGTTTTGTCCTATTGACAGTGTCCTTTGCCTTACAGAAACTTTGCAATTTTATGAAGTCCCATTTGTCAATTCTTGATCTTAGAGCATAGGTCATTGGTGTTCTATTCAGGAACTTTTCGCCTGTGCCTAGGTATTCGAGGGTCTTCCCCACTTTCTCTTCTATTAGTTTCAGTGTGTCTGGTTTTATGTGAAGGTCCTTTATCCACTTGGACTTGAGCTTTGTACAAGGAGATAGGAAAGGATCGATTTGCATTCTTCTGCATGTTGTCCTCCAGTTGAACCAGCACCATTTGTTGAAAATGCTGTCCTTGTTCCACTGGATAGTTTTAGCTCCTTTGTCAAAGATTAAATGACCATAGTTCTGTGGGTTCATTTCTGGGTCTTCAACTCTATTCCACTGATCTTCCTGCCTGTCTCTGTACCAATACCAGGCCGTTTTTATCACTATTGCTTTGTAGTACAGCTTGATGTCAGGGATGGCGATTCCTCCAGAAGTTCTTTTATTGTTGAGGATGGTTTTCGCTATCCTGGGTTTTTTGTTGTTCCAAATAAATTTCAGAATTTCTCTTTCTAGTTCTGTAAAGAATTGAGTTGGTATTTTAATGGGGATTGCATTGAATCTGTAGATTGCTTTTGGCAAGATGGCCATTTTTACTATATTAATCCTGCCAATCCATGAGCATGGGAGATCTTTCCATTTCCTGAGATCTTCTTCAATTTCTTTCTTCAGAGACTTGAAGTTCTTGTCATACAGATCTTTCACTTGCTTGGTTAGATTCACCCCGAGGTATTTTATATTATGTGTGACTATTGTGAAGGGTGTCATTTCCCTAATTTCTTTTTCAGCCTGTTTATCTTTCATGTAGAGGAAGGCTACTGATTTGTTCGAGTTGATTTTATAACCTGCCACCTTGCTGAAGTCGTTCATCAGGTTTAGGAGTTCTCTCAATCACACTCATACCTAAACCTCACAAAGACCCAACAAAGAAAGAGAACTTCAGACCAATCTCTCTTATGAATATTGATGCAAAAATACTCAATAAAATTCTAGCAAACCGAATCCAAGAACACATCAAAACAATCATTCATCATGATCAAGTGGGCTTTATCCCAGGAATGCAGGGATGGTTCAATATTCGGAAATCCATCAATGTAATCCACTATATAAACAAACTCAAAGAAAAAAACCACATGATCATCTCATTAGATGCTGAGAAAGCATTTGACAAAATCCAACATCCCTTCATGGTAAAAGTCTTGGAAAAATCAGGAATTCAAGGCCCATACCTAAACATAGTAAAAGCAATATACAGCAAACCAGTAGCCAACATCAAACTAAATGGAGAGAAACTTGAAGCATTCCCACTAAGATCAGGGACTAGACAAGGCTGCCCACTCTCTCCCTACCTATTCAAGATAGTACTGGAAGTCCTAGACAGAGCAATTAGACAACAAAAAGAAGTCAAAGTAATACAAATAGGAAAGGAAGAAGTCAAAATATCACTATTTGCAGATGATATGATAGTATACGTAAGTGACCCCAAAAACTCCACCAGAGAACTCCTAACAATTCTTGAAATGTTTCTTTTATTACTATCTGTCACCATTTAAGAGCTCAATTACCACTGTCAGGGACAATTTCAGTGTTCCAGCTTGCCTTCTCATCCTGCTGAAAATGGCAAGTTCATCTTTTGAAAGCAAAGTTCCAATTGCATCACATTTCTGTTTTTTCCCTTCAGTTCTTGTGTGATGAATAAAGTTCAGGCATTCTAAAAGAAGTCTTGGAACTAAACGTCACAAATTTGCCACTGTATCTAGCACTCTTAGCCTTTCTGAATCTTGAGCACTGGAAAAACCCACTCATCCAGTGCTCATAGCCCAGACTCAGATGCTTCCCAGCTCTCTGTCACTTAGCTCCTTTGTCCTGACTCCTTTCAATGCCACTTCTTTGCTTCTTGGTGTTTGTCTTGGAAGCATCTCCTGAAGAGTCATCTCCTGACTACTGCTGTTCTGAATAGATACCTGCATCAGTATCAAACTGTTTTACATGTTAAACAATCAAACTAACAAAATTTTGGCACTATTGTATAACTGATACAATTTAGTTAATTTCAAAGTTAATTTTTCAAGTGGGTAACATGTTCAAGGTGCCTAAAACATGGCAATCACAGTGTTAGTTACAGGAAAAAGAAAAACCTTCAAAATCATACTTTTAGTGGAGAAGTAAGACTTAATTGTAAGTGACAGAATAAAAACCTGAAGATTTTCTATATTTCAGTGTTATGACTGCTGTGAATGAATGAAAAGGGTTGGGGCTTTGTGAATCATATTTTATTTGATTCCTATTTTTCTGGCACCTCAGCCTCTTCACCCTTTCTGTAATTCTGGATGTCTCACAGCGTGTGTGTTGTGGAAGCTGGATTTAAGAGGTAAATGCAGTCATTCAAAGAGTTATAAAAGATTTTCATATGTTTTTAATATTTTCCCCCTAGTTGATAAACACAATATGAAAAATATATAACAAAACTCCTGTGTTACACTTTATGCAATTAGCTTATATATTCTGAAGGTCTTACACTCATTATGTTTTTTTCCCTTTTAGAAGGAGAAAGGAATATCATTGATTGTTCAAATATTGAATTTTGCTGGAACTTTATGGATATTATCTCCTTAGATGACAATCATTTCAGAAAGACATTTTTATCTTGATTTACACATTAAAAACCAGAGACCCAGATGGCAACAGGCAAAGATGGCGTTTAAACCTGGCATTTCCAGTGTCCTCTCTTTTACACCACACAGACTCCTGCCTGTGTTAGAGTGTAGACTCCTTAGAAGCTGAGACTGACAGTAGTTTTGTTGCTCTTCCCGGTAGCTTTTAACACAGTGCCTTACACAGAATATGCTCCCTGCATAATTTGTCTAAGGAATGAAGAACCAAAGCAAACCAGCAAACATTTCTTTGTTCAAAGAAATCAAATGAGCATTAATGTATAAAGCCCTTGAAGAATAAATAAGCCATCTGAATTATAATGTCAGACACAGTATTACATTTCACAGTTTTTCACAATTTGCACATTTCAATTGATCCATGAAATTATTAATTGCATAGATTACTGCATTATGATATAGTTTGGTACTGCTTTTTTCCCAATGTGTTTTTGAAGAGAGATAAATTCTTTCTCAGAAAGGAAATATATAGCAGAAGAGCCTAAATAAAGATGAAAGGGCTTGCAGTCAACTCTCCCATCACCAGAACTGTACTGGCAAGTTCCCTCTAGTATCTTTTAATGGATTTGTCCAGAGTTGCTTAAGTCAAGGAATTTCTATCTAGTCTCAGGAACTCTGGAGAAATTGAGATATTTTAATGGAAAAATTATAATGTCTAATTTAGTTTTTATACATTCACACAGGAAATTCAGAAACTTAAAATGGTTCTCTAACACATTTCATATTGAGTCTTGTATAATGTTGTCAGTAGAATAAAATTAGTGGTTTTTATTCAAGTAATTCTTCATCATTATCAATATTTGGTGTCTTTATATAAGTCGTATGCCCATGTCTTTTAGTTATAAAACTCCTATCTTTGTGTAGTTAGTTAATATTTTTTAAAAATTATCTTTATGGATCATCTGATTTTAATACAAAACAGGTTGTAGACTTAAGAATGGGAAGAGAACATGGAAAGAGCTGAGTAGAGCAAACATGGGAGGGGAGAGATGGAGGAAAGGGAACAGGAAATGAAATGCAGTTCTATTTTGATTAAAACTTTAAAAAAAAAAGTCTTATTTGAGGTACATAGGGGGTACTCATTGGGCTTTCTGGTTTCAATTAAGAGAAAACAAATTTTTTTTTTAACTTTTACTTGTACTTTTACTTTTACTTTTACTGTATGAGTGTGTGAAGATCAACGTGAAACTAAAGAAGAGACCACCACTGTTTTTTATAGGCAGAAGTCACAAGAACTTAAGACTTTAATATTTAAATAGTTGACTGAATAAACTTTTGATAGTACATGTAAAATGTTTCCTCTTTCCTGGTAGTTGTAAAAGAAATGGAGAGTAGACAATTATATATTCTTGTCCTTATGTCTCTCTACCTTAGTATTTATCTCTTTCTTTTTTGGAAAACTAATATTCCAGAAATCAAGGTCTTTGTCCACTCATTTCCTTGTTTTTTTTTTTTGTTGTTGTTGTTGTTTTGTTTTTTATGTTAGCCATTCCTATGATTTGTGTATCTCTAGAGCATCTAAGTGACAGACTACTTTTGTTTTCAGCACAGTCCTGTGACAGACCTAGTGCTCTTTAGTTCCCACCTCCTTGTGAAGGATTGGGTGAGGAGTGTATGGAGTTCCAAGTTGCATTCTCCTTCCTGAATCAGTGTCTACTTTTGTTTTGTATGACAAACACAAAATCAAAATGTCAGAAATGTTTATAATTTGATCACTTCTGGAGTCTGACTCATGTCCAGATTCCAGTTTTTCTGAATCTTGCTTTTAGAGATCATACAGATAACTCAGTAAAGCTGTAGTATGCATACTTAGTTGGCCTAAATGATTAACTGTATGCTCCTTGTCAATTATTCCACCTTTCCTATCCTTAGTTGTCTTTATGTGTAAAATTAGAATTTGCAGTGTTTGTTGTAAGATCAAATGAGGTGATGTATCTAGGTCATTAGCACAAGGCTAAGGTGATAATAATGTAACTATTTTGACTAGTCTCTTTAGCATCAGAAACATTATGTCTCATAATTCAGCTTTGGGGCCTAAATTCTGTGCCACTCTATTATTATCTCAGTTTCTTCTATGATTTGATATGAAGTGGCCTCTATGGGACCCTGAGTTAAACTTTGATTCCTAGCTGGTGGTGCTATTTGCAAACTGATAGAAATGTTACCCAGAAATGTTTCTAAATTTATCTTTAAGTTAATGTCTGTGCAGCACATAATGCTAAGCTTTTGTTTATAGAGAGGTTGATACTAAGAGTCCACCTGTTCCATGTGTTTATCTCTTATAAGTACATAGTCTATTAAAGCCTCTCATTTTTCCTCAGAACCCTTTAAATGCTCTATTGTGCCATTTTAATTTTTTGGCTCCAATTTTCATATTGTTTATGTTTGTCTATCATTATATGAGCATCAAGTTCTTTTTTTTTTGTTTTTTGTTTTTTGTTTTTTTTTTAATTGGAACTTTATTTACATTTCAGGTGTTTTCCCCTTACCTCCTTTCCCCCTTCCTCCCAGGAACTCCCTATCCCTTCCCCCCTCCTCCTGCCTCTATGATGGTGTACCCACACCCACCCTCCCCAGTACCTCACCTCCCCACCCTCGAATAACTCCCCCGCCCACGATGTCCAGCCTACATGAGACCAAGAATCACTTCTCCCACTTATATATAGTTCCCTTGCATATATAGCTGGAGCCATGGGTCCCTCCCTAAGCGCTCCCAGGCTGGTGGTATAGACCCTGGGGGCTCTGGTTGGTTGGTATTGTTGCTCTCCTCATGGGGTCTCATACCCTTTCTACTCCTTCAGTCTTCACTCTATCTTCTCTGTTGGAAACCCCATGATCAGTTTAATGGTTAGCTGTGAGCATCCGCCTCTGAATATGTCAGACTCTTGCAGACCTCTTGCAGACAGTTATGTTAGGCTCCTGTTAGCATGCACCTCCTGACACCCACGTCCGCATCTACCTTTGGTGACTGCACATGGAATGGATACCCAGGTGGAATGGTCTGCAGACAGCCCCTCCAGTTTCTGTCCTGCACTTTGCATCCATATTTGCTCCCTTGAGTATTTTGTTATTTCTTTTAAGAGGGACTGTAGCACCCCCCCCCACTTGGTCTTCATTCTTCATGAGCTTTATTTGGACTGTGAGTTGAATCTTGGGTGTTTCAAGCTTCTGGGCTAAAGTCCAATAATCAGTGAGTGAATACCATGTATGTTCTTTTGTGATTGGGTTACCTCACTCAGGATGATATTTTCTAGTTCCATCCATTTATTTAATAATTTCTCAAATTCTTTGTTTTTAATAGCTGAGTAATATTCCATTGTGTAAATGTACCACAATTTTTTTATCCATTCCTCTGTTGAAGGGCATCTGGGTTCTTTCCAGTTTCTGGCTATTATAAATAAAGCTGCTATGAACATAGTGGAACATATGTCCTTGTTATGTGTTAGAGCATCTTCTGGGTATATGCCCAGGAGTGGTATAGCTGGGTCCTCAGGTAGTGATATGTCCAATTTTCTGAGGAACCTCCAGACTGTTTTCCATAGTGGTTGCACCATCTTGCAATCCCACCAATAATGGAGGAGTGTTCCTCTTTCTCCACATCCTACCCAGCATCTACTATCACCTGAGTTTTTGATCTTAGCCATTCTGACTGGTGTGAGGTGGAATCTCAGGATTGTTTTGATTTGCATTTCCCTGATGACTAGGGATGCTGAACATTTCTTTAGGTGCTTCTCGGCCATTCGATTTCCTCAGATTGAGAATTCTTTGTTTAGCTCCATACTCCATTTTTTAATAGGGATATTTGGTTTTCTAGAGCCTAATTTCTTGAGTTCTTTGTACATATTGGATATTAGTCCTCTATCGGATGTGGGATTGGTAAAGATCTTTTCCCAATCTGTTGGTTGCCGTTTTGTCCTATTGACAGTGTCCTTTGCCTTACAGAAACATTGCAATTTTATGTAGTCCCATTTGTCAATTCTTGATCTTAGAGCAAAACCAAAAAAAAAAAAAAAACCATTGGTGTTCTGTTCAGGAACTTTTTCCCTGTGCCTAGGTGTTTGAGGGTCTTCCCACCTTCTCTTCTATTAGTTTCAGTGTGTCTGGTTTTATGTGAAGATCCTTTATCCACTTGGACTTGAGCTTCGTACACGGAGATAAGAATGGATTGATTTGCATTCTTCTGCATGCTGTCCTCTAGTTGAATCAGCATCATTTGTTGAAAATGCTGTCCTTGTTTCACTGGATAGTTTTAGCTCCTTTGTCAAAGATCAAATGACCATAGGTGTGTGGGTTCATTTCAGGGTCTTCAACTCTATTCCACTGATCTTCCTGCCTGTCTCTGTACCAATACCAGGACATTTTTATCACTATTGCTCTGTAGTACAGCTTGAGGTCAGAGATGGTGATTCTTCCAGAAGTTCTATTATTGTTGAGAATGGTTTCACTATCCTGGGTTTTTTGTTATTCCATATAAATTTGAGAATTTCTCTTTCTAGCTCTGTAAACAATTGAGTTGATATTTTAATGGGATTGCATTGAATCTGTAGATTGCTTTTGGCAAAATGGCCATTTTTACTATATTAATCCTGCCGATCCATGAGCATGAGAGAGCTTTCCATTTCCTGAGATCGTCTTCAATTTCTTTCTTCAGAGACTTGAAGTTCTTGTCATACAGATCTTTCACCTGCTTGGTTAGGTTCACCCGAGGTATTTTATATTATTTGTGACTATTGTGAAGGGTGTCATTTCCCTAATTTCTTTTTCAGCCCGCACGCAGAGGAAGGCTACTGATTTGTTTGAGTTGATTTTATAACCTGCCACCTTGCTGAAGTCGTTTATCAGGTTTAGGAGTTCTTTGGTGGAGTTTTTGGGGTCACTTAAGTATACTATCATATCATCTTCAAATAGTGATATTTTGACTTCTTCCTTTCCTATTTGTATTCCTTTGACTTCCTTTTGTTGTCTAATTGCTCTGGCTAGGACTTCCAGTACTATATTGAATAGGTAGGAGAGAGTGGGCAGCCTTGTCTAGTCCCTGAACTTAGTGGGATTGCTTCAAGTTTCTCTCCATTTAGTTTGATGTTGGCTACTGGTTTGCTGTATATTGCTTTTACTATGTTTAGGTATGGGCCTTGAATTCCTGATCTTTCCAAGACTTTTACCATGAAGGGATGTTGAATTTTGTCAAATGCTTTCTCAGCATCTAGTGAGATGATCATGTGGTTTTTTTCTTTGAGTTTGTTTATATAGTGGATTACATTGATGGATTTCCAAATATTGAACCATCCCTGCATTCCTGGGATAAAGCCCACTTGATCATGATGAATGATTGTTTTGATGTGTTCTTGGATTCGGTTTGCTAGAATTTTATTGAGTATTTTTGCATCGGTATTCATAAGAGTGATTGGTCTGAAGTTCTCTTTCTTTGTTGGGTCTTTGTGATTTTAGTTATGAGTGTGATTGTAGCTTCATAGAACGAATAGGGTAGTGTTCCTTCTGTTTCTATTTTGTGGAATAGTTTTAAGAGAATTGGTATTTGATTTTTCTTGAAGGTCTGATAGAATTCTGCATTAAAACCATCTGGGCCTGGGCTTTTTTTGTTGGGGAGACTTTTAATGACTGCTGCTATTTCTTTAGGGGTTATGGGACTGTTTAGATGGTTTATTTGCTCCTCATTTTACTTTGGTACCTGGTTTCTGTCTAGAAAATTGTCCATTTCATCCAGATTTTCCAGTTTTGTTGAGTATAGACCTTTGTAGTAAGATCTGATGATTTTTGAATTTCCTCCATTTCTGTTCTTATGTCTCCCTTTACAGATCTGATTTTATTAATTTGGATACTATCTCTGTTCCCTCTGGTTAATCTGCTAAGGGTTTATCTATCTTGTTGATTTTCTCAAAGAAGCAACTCCTGGTTTTGTTGATATTTTGTATAGTTCTTTCTGTTTCTACTCGGTTGATTTCAGCCCTGAGTTTGATTATTTCCTGATGCCTACTCCTCTTGGGTGTATTTGCTTCTTTTTGTTCTAGAGCTTTCAGGTGTGCTGTCAAGTTATTAATGTGTGCTCTCTCCAATTTCTTTTTATGGGCAATTAGAGCTGAGTTTTCCTCTTAGCACTGCTTTCATGGAGTCCCACAATTCTGGTATGATGTTTCCTCATTTTCGTTAAATTCTAAAATGTCTTTAATTTCTTTCTGTATTTCTTCCTTGACAAAGTCATCATTGAGTAGAGCATTGTTCAGTTTCCACATGCATGTGGGTTTTCCCTTGGTTCTGTCCTTATCAAAGACCAGCCTTTATCCCTGGTGATCTGATAGGATGCAAGGGATTAATTCAATCTTTTGTATCTGTTGAGGGCTGTTTTGTGACCAATTATATGGTCTGTTTTGGAGAAGGTACCATGAGGTGCTCAGAAAAAGGTATATTCTTTTTCTTTAGGATGAAATGTTCTATAGATATCTGTTAAATCCATTTGGTTCATAACTTCTGTTAATTTCAGTGTGTCTTTGTTTAGTGTGTCATGACGGGCGGGGTTTAGGTGCCTGCTAGTTCCTTAACCTCCCCCTGAGTCCCAGTTGTAACTCTGGGGCATGGGGTGGTGGGCAAGGTGTCTTACCCTCTGCTCTAGATGCAGTTGGTCCCTCTAGGTTGTCTCAGGATTGGTGTTTCCACAGGAGCACACCAGCTGAGGGTCTTCCCCAGGCAAAGGGAACTGATTCTGGGTGGAAGGGGGGTAGTGTTGTGGAGGGGCGGGGTTTGGGTGCCTGCTAGTTCCTTAACCTCCCCCTGAGTCCCAGTTGTAACTCTGGGGCATGGGGTGGTGGGCAAGGTGTCTTACCCTCTGCTCTGGATGCAGTTGGTCCCTCTAGGTAGTCTCAGGATCGATGTTTTCACAGGAGCAGATCAGCTAAGGGTCTGCCCCAGGCAAAGGAATCAGATTCCCGAGCATCAAGTTCTTGACTACTAAGGTATCATCCAAAAACTATAAGTAATTAAAATAACACAAAAATTATGGTTTAAAATGTCCTATTTTTCTACTACTGTGATTTTGTTATAAAGTTAATCAATTCAAATAACTATTATATCTACTTTGTTTCAGGTAATTTATTCTGAACATAGAATATAAATAGAAAACAAAAAATATTCAAGATAAATATCAGAATCTTATAATCTTCATTCATTATGATAAAAATATTCAAACCTACAAGATATGTAAAGGGTAATTTTCTAAAATATGTACATATTTTTTTTCATGTAACACAAGTTGGCATAAAAGACTAGTAATATTCGTCATGATATATTCCATTCTCTGTCATACAATTCAAAGGCTCAATAATAATCATATTTACTTGTTTGAATTATAAAATATATTTAAAAAGACAATGAAATAAATATATTTGTTTCAATAAAAACAAATGTTACCAGGAGATGTGAACCTGGATGAAAGCAGGTCACTGGAGTGAGTGCTCCTATGAATGCTGTACTTTGATTCTTCTCTGTTCTCTGTCCAGATTGTGTGAGCATTCTTTGCCACTCAGAACTGCCAGGATGTTCTGTAGTGTTTGTGACCTAGAATCAATAGAACTAAGTAATATGAACAGAAACTTCCAAAATACTGAGCTAAAGTAAGTCTCTCCATTTTTATTTATTTACTTTTGGCTAGGTATTTTATCACAGTGATCCAAAGTAAATAATATAATGTCCTTAAAAAAAAAATATTCTCCCTAGACAGGAATGATGGCTCAGAGAATAAGAGTGTATACTGATCTTGAAGAGGACACAAGTTTGGTTTCTAGTACCCGAGTCAGGTGGTTCCACAACATCTATAACTCCAGCATGAGGGGAATCTAATGCCTCTAACATCCATGGGCACATGAACTCATAAGATCATGAACAGGCATTCATGTGTGAACATACAACACACACACACACACACACACACACACACACACACACAATTATAAAAAAAATATTTAAGAAGAATATTGTCCAGTTTCTTAAAGTGCTTCCAGATTATTAGCAATGATGCTAATAAAAGTTCCAAAGGGGTTGCAGTAGCTAAAACTGATTATGACATGATAATTGCTGATGTCACAATTTTATTATAGGATCCTTTCGAGGTGCATACTCTTATAGTTTTCACTTACAAATGTAGAAACTGAACGTAAGGGAAGTAAACTAACAAATTCCTGGAAGAGTTATGTCTGACTTTACCTTTACAGGTTGTAACTAGATCCTTTCCAAGAGATTTATTATTCATCTATCTATCTATCTATCTATCTATCATCTATCTATACCAGTTTTGACAAGAGAATACATTTATCAGAAAGCATAGGGACCATAATCATCACACATTCATTGTATCTCATCACCATAGGCACAGTGACTATAGTAAGAGAAATCTACCTGACTCATTCCCAGCCAATTATTCAGTTTGTTTATTTTGTGTTGTTATTTTGATTTATATTATCTGGAAAACAAACTTTTTATCATAAAAGGTACAAAATTTCACATTTATTTGTGTATGCTCATCTCATAATTTATTTAATGGTTTCTATTTATATGCCATTATGTTTTGAATTCTGCTAACCATCATATGAAAATTAAAAATGTAATTAAGCTCCTGCCACTTTTGAACTTACCATTCAGTCATGAAATGGAGAATTAAAGTTTATGTTACTCATACCACTAAAGTAATAATTGGTGACCCAAAGGAATAAGTGATCCAATTGAAAATTAAAATATATCAGAAACAGTTTTACAAGTAGAATTTATGAAACAGAAAACTGGACATGTGGTTCTGTTAAAATAATAAGTAAAAAAATTAAAAAAAAACCACCAACAAAATAATAAGCAAACAAATAATCAAAGGGGGATCTGAGAGGCCTTACAAAGAGCCACAGAGTCTCCCTCTCTCAACTCCCAGACAGAGAGCTAAGGCCAGGGTCAGGAGCAGCACCTGAGCCTGCAGCTGGGCTTGATCCAAGCTGTAAAAATTGCCTGTGAGGTAATTTTCAGGCAGAAAAAGTGAACTGAAGGCTCTGGATCAGGTAATTCTTTGATATAAAAAAGATATGTAACCTTTTAATACTTAAAGATGAGAAACACGATAAATATTTTTGGGCTTTATGTGATGATATTTCGAATGGTTTGACAGGAATCAATTTAGACACATTATTTATCAGTATTGCAATATTTATTCTCTTGACTTACTATGTCTTCTCAAAAGATAGGGCCCTAGATAAAAAATTCCTTGTCCTAGAAAAAAGATTACAAGTAACACTAGAACTAAAGGTTCAGGATTTAATTAGTCAAAATAAGCAACAGCAAGGAGATAGAGATAAGATTTGGAGACAAGGTCTAGAAGATAATTTACTAAAGCAAATAAAAATAAGGAAGATGCTGTAATATTTAAAAATAAAGTAATAATATTTAAAAAAAAAAAAAAAAGAAAGAAAGTGAGCCAGGCAGTGGTGCCACATGCCTTTAATCCCAGCACTTGGGAGGCAGTGGTGGCACACGCCTTTAATCCCAGCATTTGGGAGGCAGAGGCAGGTGGATTTCTGAGTTCAAGCCAGCCTGGTTTACAGAGTGAATTCCTGGACAGCCTGAGCTATACAGAGAAACCCTGTCTCAAGAAACCAAAAAAAAAAAAAATGTGAGTGAGTGATTGGCACTGATAGGAGTCATGTGACTCCTAGCGCAGGAATCCTGAACAAAAAACTGCAGCTGAATTCCCTGGCTATGGGGAAACGCAAGTTGCTTTTTGCTAGGAAAAGAAGGAAGTATATGACTCTAGAGTACAGAATACAGTGTCTGTGAATTAAAATAGGGATTATTTGCTTTTAGGAAAGATTTATAAACAGATTTTGTCTGAAACATGTGGGGATTATCACCTGTGGTTTGGAACTTAGATAGGGAAAATTGTCACTGGCTCTTGAATAGAGAGTACAGTATAAGTTTAAGCTGCTCTGGAGCCAAACAGATAGATGGTATAAAAAAAAAAAAAACAAAAAAAAAAAACAAAAAAAAAAAAACAAAAAACTGTTCTAGGCTGAGGACCAAACAGAAAGATAATGTAAATCAGATGTATTCAAATGATATAAGGTTATATTGCCTCACAGGAGACTCGGGTTCTGTTTAACGTGGGCCCCACAGTAATTCTGGGTTCTTTTTCCTGCTTGGCAAAATAGGAAAGGCCTAAAGAATAGGCACATACAGTATTTTTAGTTATTAAGTTGATTTTATTTTCAAGATGGGTGATATATATATATGGTGATGTTTATGTCTCTTATATGGATACAGCTCTGGAACTGGCTGGGGCTAAAATGTCTATACAAAGCCAAGAATATTTGTTGGGTACTAATTTCTAATGACTTGTTAATACATGCCATCCTTTATGAGGGCATATATACAAAGTTATATTATAGTTTGATTAAGTGATCAAACTAACCTGAAGAAAGGCAGTCATCTTTCTTTCTTGATCTTCATTGACAAAGCTGTGTACGCTGCACAGCTAACTGCTGCTTTTAAGCTTTATGTACTGCAGGATGAAAGAAGAGAAAGACAGCCCGAAAAAGATTCATACTCGGGGATGCTGAGACCTACTATTCCAGCTTTGTGCTTGATTCTACTGCAACTACATTGAAGCTACTTCTTCGTCGAAGCTGCAACTACAACTACGTCGAATACTTGCTTCCAGAACTTTTCCAGAACAAGTGGCTTGCCTGTCCAGCCTTTCCGACTGTCACAGTCATGATGTTACCTAAGCAATGAACTCTCACAGCACATAGTGACTGCAAGGCAAATGATGCCCACTAGCTCTCCTTTGACTAAACCAATTTTCCTATTTCCCTTTGGGCCCCCAGAAGGGAATTCTATATCCAGATTCACCTTGAATAAGTTAATGAAGAGTCAGCGCCCCTATTCCCTGGGCTTGGGGACTGAGGTGGTTAATATTAGGCTATCCTTCTAGGGAAAAGTAATGGAAAAGTTTTATTGGAACAGGGAGGAATCGTTAGAATTGATTATTTCTACATTGGTAGAAATCTCTATAATTGATACAAAGTTGAGGTTATAATCTCTTACATTGGTATAGAATTTATTTTGTACAAATTTAAAGTTTTTATTGATATGAGTTTCTTATTGATATAAA
This sequence comes from Mastomys natalensis, assembly GCA_021653895.1. Classification (NCBI taxonomy): domain Eukaryota; kingdom Metazoa; phylum Chordata; class Mammalia; order Rodentia; family Muridae; genus Mastomys; species Mastomys natalensis. Next base: position 48,399 of record JAJTUV010001193.1, on the reverse strand, counting down.
AGTGAGATTAATATTGTTACTCTCTTAGGAATTGTGCCTATATAACACATTTAGGAATACAAGGCTTAGACCCATGTGGGAAAATGGGGCCGCAGCGGGGGAGGCTGCCTGGAGACTTCCAAGCAATGGGTCCCACATCCAGGAGAAAGGTCTGGGGTTGCACAGGCTGGAAGCTTCAGCGACAGCAGGCCCCAATGATATGAGGAAGTCCTTGGTTCCAAAAGGGTTTATTGTCATGGTGGATGGTGGATGGATCTGGATGTACCCCCCCAAACTCAGGACAGACCTGAATTAAGTAGGGAGGGAGAAAGGGGAAGGTTCTGGGGGCAGTTTAATTGGCTCTGCCCTCTGGCCTTCATTAGTATGTAAATCTCTAGGGCCTGAGGCCTGTAGTCACACTGTCTACCAGTGCACTTTGGGAGGGGCTGTAATGACCTACGTGACTGAACAATGTAGGTCCATGGAGATTAGACTGATTGTCAGGACCTTGGGTTCTGGGGATGTGGCCACACTCCTGCCGTTTCTCCCTTGGAGTCTCAGGGTTCTAGGCACATGCCCAGCCAAGAATCAGGATACCCTTATGCAGTCCCACAGACCCAGTCCTTCTTTAACTTTTTTAACTGATTTGAGATGGTTAGTCTGTGAGTTAAAGGCCTGTAGCAATTGCATGGCTCTGAGTTTGTTAGGATGTTTTCTAGATTTTAATTAGAAATAGCAGAAAGGAGTTAATGGACAACAGTCCAGATTGCTTTACATAGATAGTTGTTTTTCAAAAATGTCAGAGGTCCACAGAAGTTATGTCACTAGCATTTCTGTATTAATGTTCATTTTACTAGAGACCTGTCTGCTCTTGACAGCTTCCCTGTCTTGGATTCCAAGAAGAAATTGAGCATCTTTGGAGTTACTCCAGTTGTGGTGAGACAGCCACTAGGCAAGAATTGCCTCTTTTCTTCTACAGACAAAATACTGTCCAGAAAAAGGACACACTTGTGGAATAGTTGACTGATTATCTCTACCAAGACAGAGTAATCAGCCCTTAAAATTTCTGCATTACTAGGTCTGTCAGATGATCCTGGGCCAGAAGGCTGAAGACCAGATGCTCCAATGTTTTGAAGTAAGGGACTGTCCAGGTGTTCAGTGGTCTATACAAACTGGCTAAGTTTTGGAAGCCATGCTTTGTGCTTCCCATATCTTCAGTTAATTCAGTCACTCTGGCTTTCTGATGGGGCTGAAGACTTATAGTCTCATAGCCAACGCAGGCTATTTACTTTGAGAGGATAATTTTCAGATAGCATTCATTTTAAAGACAGGACATAAGCCAGGTTCAGAACTAAGCCTTTTAGTTAAGAGAGATAGCAGAGGTTCTATTTAGTTAACAAAAATGATAGACTAGGTATTAGGTCTATCTTGCACTTTAACAATTACAACATGGTAATATAGTTTGTGCTCAATATATCTGAGAGAAAAGAGTCTTTTAATTGGACAGAAAGGGGGAAATGTTGTGGATAGCCTCAACCTTGTATTTTGATCCTAGTGGATAGCCTCAGCCTTGTATTTTGATCCTAGTTCCCAGTGGATAGCCCCAGCCTTGTATTTTGATCCTAGTTTCACTTTCTTGGGAGGGGCTGCAGAGGATGATTGAATCTGTACACAGGTGTCGTCCTGTAAATCTTCTGTCCAATTAAAACCTGTAAAATAAAGGCTAGAGCCGAAGATTGGACAGTAGAAGGGGAGGTGGAGAAAAAGGCTTAGGGGAGGAGACAGTGAGACGAATTCGATATAAAAATAGAAACAAGAGGAAGTTGAGGCAGAAGGAAGCCGGGCAGTAGAAGGAAGTCAACAGAAGAAGGAGTAGGAAGCCGATGATGGAGGAGCCAGAGTCAAAAGGACAAGCACGGATAAACCGCAAGTTATAAGGGATCTCATAGCAGGGAATAGAGTAGTGTAATGGTAAATCTTTCCAATCTAGGCGTGCAATTTATACCCATAATTATTGAGTTGTGTTTTCCTTTACTGGTCTCCTTTGGGTAGGAGATCTTACAGCAACAAATTTGGTGGTTTAAATAATTTCATCTACTACAAAAAAAAATATCCCAAACACAACAACAACAAACTCCGAAAACATTAGCAGGTTCACAGCACAAAATGACTATTACATATAATATATGACCCATGAGGAACACACAGACACACACACTCTCACGCATAAACCCAAAATAGACTTAATTATAAAATGAGGCTAAGGCCTGCATGAAGACAAAAAACAACACTTCAAACAATAATAATCCAAAGAAATAATCTCACACACACTAGAAAAGAAAGGTAACACAAAAAAGTCTTTAAAACATAAAATTGAGAAAAGATGGTAATATTGACGCTCTCCTGGTAGCAGTGTGAATGTGACTGTGAAACAGAAAATTTTCATTTTGTTCAGGCATTAGGTTAATCCTTTTACATAATAAAATCAAAAATGACACTCTGAAAAAAAAATTGTATTTGAAGTAGAATATCATTAAATGCAAAGATGAAAATTATAGTATCATATATAATAATGTAAATTAAATCTCTGTTAACAGAGAACTCACTAAATCTATGGAAAGATACATTTTTGTTTAGACATTGCTGTGTATTTTATCCATTTGAAATTAAGACAATGATGTAATCATATGTTGAAATATTACAATACAAAACATATTAAATTAAAATTATTAAAAGGGGACATTGTGCCTTTTCTCTGTAGATGGGATCATATAATGCTTTCTGTTCTGTATATCACAGTCCCTATAATTTGTTGTCCTATTTCCAAATTTCTTAAAACAATGGCCTCCTCTGTCTTTTATATTTATCTACTAGTAGTATCTGTAATTCAATGAAATGTCTGTGATATCCAACTAACACATGCTGATCTCTTTTCATGATCCTGATTTTATTATATCTTTCTTTATATGAAATATTTTCCATAGTTTATATATCTTAAAGTAGATATTTCAATTTTTTCCTTAGTGCAAGATACTCCTTGTTAATTGAGCTTGTAAAGTAATAATATATAAAGCATGAGAAACATTCTAGTAAGTTAAATGGGAAATTATTTGATATGTATAACATCAGATAAAAATATTTGATTAGTACAGTTTTCTAACCATTATCAGTTGTACTACTAATATTGTACTTCTGAAATGACAGTCATGGAGAAAGAAAGGATCCTCTACATGCTTTAAAGTTCATGGCCATTTCTCATACCTTAAAAGGCATTTTGTGGGCAATGTGAGGAAAAATTGGGGGATTGGAAACAGTCTCAATAGATTCTGGATTACCTCATTAAATACTAAAATATCATTTCTATTTTTCATAATTTAACATGGCAAACTATAAAAAAGGTGAAACTGGAAACCCCTTGGCATGTGTTTTAAAACATCCTCATTTAGATGCTAATTTTGATTCCAAGTGTATGACTGGCTTTAAAAAAAAGCCATTAACAAAGGGCTAGATTATTTAAAAGGGATTATTAGGCAAATATGTGAGGTTGTTCATATTCCAAGTGGCCCTTTTTATGACCAAATACAGCTATCCCAAATAAAAAGGAATAAAGATATTTGCTTCAAATTGATAGAGAAAAATTGTACAACATTTGAAATGAAAAGAATGTAGTGAATTCCTAATACAAATAATGTAGCTAAATCCAAGGTTCTTTTCCCTGGTGCTATAGGAATATGAACTACAGTCACAAGCACAGTTTTTTAAACTGAGAAATGGTTGCCTGGATGGAGCTTCTTGTAATGGTGAAGTGAACTAAAGTAATCTGTTCAACTATTTTATGCCTTGGCTTTTAGGTTAATAAAATCTACCATGAGCAGAGCAAAATAAGGAAAATAACAGCAAGAGGGAGACATCCCAGCAGAGATGGAACTCACGAATGGCGAAAGTGGTACAGAAATGACCATAAAATGAGGAATGTGACATCAATGACTGTACAATCCTGTATTAATAAATGAGGGATAGAGACTAGTAAAATGACTGAGTAAATATATTATAGCTCAGCATTGCTGTGCTGGCAGTGAATGGGGTTATATCTCATTCACATATCTCAATCAAAGAACAAAGGAACTTGTGACCAGATGACTTAAAACACACCAACTTATAGAGACAGTTGTATTTTACCATTGAGCTTATTATATAATCTTTCTGTTTCACAATTGATGTTTTGCCTAGCAGTGTCTTAAAAGCTTTAAACTCTACAAGAGACAACTTGCTAAATATCTTTCCTCATTCTGTTATACTTTTTATTTACTAGTGTACATGTGTGTGTGTCTATATGTGTATGTGTGTGAATGTGTAGATTCTTTAAAATTTTTAAAGAGAGATTTATGTTGGCTCATAGTTTTATAGGGTTTAATTCATGGTTGATTGACTATAGATGCTTTGGCAGGATATTGTGGCAGTGTGTGGGTAACTGAAGAAGTTTGACATCTCATGCTAGAGAACCAGAGAAAGAGGAAAAGATTAGGAATTGGGTACATATAGCCTTTATTTTATTTTTAATTATTAGAGTGCAGGTGCATGTGGAAGCCAGTGGTGTCTAATTCTCAGGAACTGTACTCACAGCCAGGAGAGTGTTCAGACTGAGAGTTCAGATTTAAACTCATCTCCTGTGGAATAACAGCAAGTTCTATTGAGCTATCTTTCCAGTCCCTATATGTAATCTTTGAAGTCCCTTCAAAACTCTTACAGGAACTTCCTTTAGCCTTGGTTCAGCTTCCAGAATTTCTACCACTTCCAAAAATTGTGCCATTTGTTGAACACTATTTGTGATGGCCAGTGTTAATTGTCAACTAGTCAAAATTTAGAATCACCAGGAAATGGGCCTCTGGTATGTCTGTGGGGGTATTACCTTAATTGTGCCAATTGAGGTGAAAAGACATACCCTTTAGGCTGCATCATTCCTGTGGCAGGGAACTTGAGAGAGAAAAGGAAATAAGCTAAGCATTAAAATGTGCACTTTCATTTATCTCTTTGTGGACCTACTGTGTCCAGCTGCTTAAATTTCTTATGTATTGTCTCTCCTGTGATGCCAGACTCTAACCTGGAACTACAACAAAACAAACAAAACAAAACAAAACAAAACAAAAGCCATTTATTTGTTAATATTTTTTGTTACAGTATTTTTATCATAGCAACTAGAAAAGAAAATAAGTATTCAAAACATGAATATATTGATGGACAATTTATACTCATTACTTAAAGAAAGGAGAATGAGAGGGTTGGAAATGGTATAAATACAATATCTTATACAAATTTCTAAAAAATTAAAAATGTATTAACTACAAAATGAAAAATTTATTTAGGTCACCTCTAATAGTCTCTAAAATCTCAAAAGTTCTAATCTTCAAAATTCTAAAATCAAAAATCTTTAAGTCAACTTGTTATTTAAACAAACAAATAAAATACAAGTTATATACTCCAAAGACAAATGGCACAGAGTATTCACTTCTTTTCTAAAAAGTTGATATAGCATTATAGGAAGCACTGGATGAAAGCAACACAAAATTCAGCAGAGTAACTATACTATAAGGGACAGATATCAAATCAGTTTACTCTTTTATAAAACAGCTCAAACATTCTAATTCCATGTTTAGCACCTAGAACAGACAGTATTGTGGTGTGTGCCAATGATCCTAGATATTGATGTCTTTGTGGTCTTAGCATTCCCATGGTCACAGCAATTACATCCCACACAGATGTTTTCTTGGAAATGTTCTATTCATTGCCTGTCACTTAAGTCATCAGATATTCCTTAAATTTCTGTCATGCTGATTTCCCTATTATGCCTTAGATTTTGAAAATACCAAGGGCTGCTTATTTTCTGGCTATGTCAAACTCTACCTTATCTCCCAGGATTTTCTCTGAAATCTTGGTTGAAAACTTCAATTCTCCATACAGTATAAACATCACATAGATGAAACCAGGTTCTCTCATTGGTTTCAATACTTGAAATAATGCTGAATAGGCATTTAAGTGCATAAATAACTAAATAGCATGAATGGAATACTGGAGAAGAAATTTCTAGTTGGCTCTGTGTAAGCAAGGTATCAAGGAAGTGGTAATTTTTTTTTAAGGGACTGATTTCAAATGAGTTTACTCTTTCATACATTCGAGCTTGCCATATGTTGGGTATGGACAAGACCTAAGGTGCATAAAGGCATACTTCATACTGATTCCCTGCTAACTTACTTGAGTCACTATAATGGCTATAATCTCTTCAGAAATCATGAATTCCTTAAAGCCAACATTAGGCAAGGTTTCTGAATGAACTAAATGTTTAGCACTTTTTATTCTGCTTTTGTTTTTCTCTTAATTCTTAGTATTAATCTGATTAAAATAAATGATCAAACCCATTCCATGTTCTGAATGTTAAGCTGTTACAATACCTCCTGTATCACATTAATCGTTTTATGCTTTTAAAATTTAGCATCCTATAACGTTTCAGGACATTGATGACACATAGACAAATTCTTTGCACAGTGTGGTATAGAATCTAGTCTAGCCTATTTCCCAAAAGAGTTTTCATTCCCACCCGAAATTTTCTAAGCCTCATATTTATAATGCATTCGTTAGATCAGTGGTCATCAACCTTTCTAAGATAGCCAACCTTTAATACAGTATTCTTCACATTCTAGTGACATCCAACCACAAATTATTTTGTTGCTAACTTGTAACTATAATTTTGTTACTGTCATGAGTAATAACATAAGTATCTGGTATGCAATATATCTGATTTGTGACCCCCAAAAAGATCATGACCAACAGGTTGAGAACCACTGTCCTAAACATTCTGGTCTTCTGAGCTTCTACCAGAAACTCCCATTAATTAATGTAATCACATGGTGATGGCATTGTATGACAGGAGTCCTTCACCTAATGATTGACAGATATATCAGTTTTATACATTTTGCCAGAATGAAAAAGTTATTTTGAAGGGAAAAATAATATTCTTTTTACTGTTTTTATTTTTCAGATGGGATGGACTCTTAGAGCAAGAGAATTTCAAGAAATAAAAAGAGTGCTCCATAGCCTCAGTAATAGTGTCAGGCCTTGGAACCTTCTCTTGAGCTGGATCCAACTTGGAGCTTGTTGCTAGACCTTCTTTTCCTCTGACTCCTTTCCATTTCCATCCCTGTAGTTCTTTCAGACAGGAACAATTATGGGTCAGAGTTTTGACTGTGGGATGGCAACTCTATCCCTCACTTGATGCCCTGTTTTCCTGCTGGAGGTAGGCTCTATAAGTCCCTTCTACCTAATGTTGGGCATTTCATCTAAGGTCCCTCCCTTTGAGTCCTGAGAATCTCTCACCTCCCAGGTCTCTGGTGCATTCTGGAGGGTCCCTCCCCAACCTCCTACCTACCTAGGCTGACTGTTTCCATTCTTTCTGCTGGGTCTCTGGGCTTCAGTCCTTTTCCCTCACTCAATACCAGATCAGGTTCCCCTCTTCCCCTACCTTCCCCTGTCCACTTTCCCTTCCAGGTCCCTTCCTCCCTCCCTAGATGTGATTGCTTTCTTCTCCCTCCCATGTGGGACTGAGGCATCCTCACTTGGGCCCTTCAGCTTGTTGACACTTTTTAGTTATTTGGACTGTATCTTGGGTATTTTGTCCCCCCCCTTTTTTTTTTTTACTAAAACCCACTTATTAGTGAATACATGCCATGCATGGTCTTTTGGGTCTGAGTTACTTCACTCAGGATAATATTTTCTCGTTCCATACACTTGCTTGCAAAACTCAGCATTTCCTCATTCTTAAAAGCTAAGAAGTATTCCATTGTCTGTCATGGGACATCTGGGTTGTTTCCAGCTTCTGGCTATCACAAACAAGTCCACTATGAACATAGTGCAGCATGTGCCCCTGTGGCATGGTGGGGCACCTTTTGGGTATATTCACAAGAAAGGTATTGGTGGGTCTTCAGGTAGATCTATTTTCAATTTTCTGAGGAACCTACAGATTGATTTCCTTCTGGAAGACCCAACCAAGAGTCAGATGCAGATATTTGCACCCAACCAATTGTCAGAAGCTGCTGATCTCTGTGGTTGAATTAGGGAAAGGCTGAAAGAAGCTGAGGAGGAGAGCAACTCTGTAGAAGGACCAGCAGTCTCGATTAATCTGGATACCCTAGATCTCTCAAACACTGGACCACCAAAAATTCAGCTTATACCAGCTGATATGAGGCTTTCAATACATATACAGTAAAGGACTGCTGGGTCTGTGTTCAATCAGAGATGATGCACCTAACCTTCAAGAGACTGGAGGCTCCTGGGAGTTTAGAGTTCAGGTGGGTTGGGCAGTAGGGGTGGGGACAGCCTGGTGGAGACAGGGTTTGGGGAAGAGATAAGGGATGTGGAACAGTTGGGGTGCATGGGGGAGGGGGAATAAAATCTGGAGTGTAAATAAATAAATAAAACAAAAGAAACAAACAAATTCAATAATTTAATATCACATATACCTCATGCATATGCAGAAGACAGAATTTACTAAAACTCAGAGGGAAATTTGAAATTACGCTTACATATAATCACATATTTAAATCTAGAAAGAAGAGTGTGGTAAAGTTCTCAAAAAGCAGGCCATGACCAGCACTTTCAATGGGAGGAAGCAGCTTAATCTTGGAATCTTTTCCAATGAGAATATATTTTATAATTCAGTTTTCGACAGAAAGTAGATTCCCCTACAAATGGAGGTTCCCTTTGTTTATGCAAGTTTTTATATAAAATCATAATTTCTACTGTTACTAATCATGCTATTCTACTGGCCTGTTCTCAAGAATATAACAACAGCTTATATCATCACTTGCAACTGATAGGTGTACTAGGAGTGCTAGGTGTATTAGGTGTGTTAGGTGCTCTGTCTAAAAAGACCCCCAGCCACCCTGGTACTCTCATCCTCTCTTGTGTGTATACATCATGTTTCTCTTTCAGTCTGTCTCTATCTCTCCCTTATGTCATGTCCCTACATGGTCTTTCATTGTTCCCTCCTTCACTAAATCTCTTATACTAGATCTGCTGCTTAGTATAATTTCTCAGGGTTACAACTTGGTATAGGTCTGCCAAAGATATCCCTTACCACCCTCGCTGCTTTTATTCTATTCTACTTTGTTTTCAGTGTTCTCTAAATCATTAATTTAAAATAAAGTAGGAGCCAAGACAATGTGTTTTCCTCTCCTATGGTCATTTCTTGGTATGGCGTAACTAAATTTTCTAATGGTAAAAAATTTGAGTTAATTTCCTGATTATTTGTTCTTGCATTTTGGTTGCAAAAGGCCCTGACTATTAATATTCAACAAATCATTGTCACATTGATGGGTTTGTGAGTAGATGCATGGATTGAAAGGTGGGTGGGTTTATATTTTTCTTCATTGACCACCGAGCCTTAAAATAATAGTCATCCTGGCTCTATTTTATCCTGCTAACATTCTTTTCTGTTACTTTGGTCTGTATATTTTTCTCCTGTCAAAATAAATGACTGTTTGCTAAGTCCACCCCTCCCTTTCTTGATCACCTGTGGCTTTGGCTCATGCTGTGAACTCCATCTGGAATATCATTTCTACCTTTCTGTAGAATGGTTTTCAAAAAGACAACCTGCATTCAAGTTCCATCATAATATCAACTTCTTATAAACTTTCTACTTCACTGAATGAAACTTCTTTTCTTCTACCTTTCAGTTTTGTACTTGTTTCAACAATGATGTCTATAGTTTTCTTTCTATGCAGTGTTTCTAATTTTAAACTCTCAAGTTGCTTATCATCCCCATTGTCATCTTTGTGACCTTATTTTGTTTTACTTATCTTATTTGATCATAAACTCCACAAAGTAGAAAATAGAGTTAGACTTATTTTGCCTTCTCTAATATTGTTTTCTAATGTACAGACTGAAGCATGCTAGTAGCTTTCAAGATTAATTTATTACTCCAATAATTGTACACAAAACATATTAGAAGTTGCTATTTATTAGATTAGTATAGAAAGCTATGAGGTTAAATTGTTTCAAAAATTTCACTTCAATCATAAAAATACATTCTACTACAATGTGACATGTAGCTTTTGCTACACTGCCTTACTTTCAGAGCTGGCATGCTACCAGTCCCCACTCAGCTTCCCTTGAATCCACTGATAAAAGACACATACACAGTTTTTTTCAACTTGCCTTCTTAGCACAATTGTTGGGATTATTAAACTCTTCCTGGTAGCATGCTGTTATCAATACCCATATCTCCACACCTACTGCCTGCCCTAAACTTTAATGCCAAGTTACATCTAGACCCTGCTAAACATCTCTGTAGGAGCAGCCATAAGCTGCTGTTCCTCTGGAGATCTCACATGGCTGCTTGGCTTCTGTCTCCAAAGCATGCTGAACCCTCCTCTCCTCCCTTGTGTTTCTCATTTCCTCCAGGGACCTGGAAGTCTCACCTATTCCTTCTGCCCAGCAATTATCCCTGAATTCTTCTAGAATTCTGCTAGATCAAGAACCAATTAGGTAACAGGACAGTGCCAGAACCACCTCTACACTATCATATATTTCTTATTGTTTATGTTAGTTAAATCATCCAAAATCATAACTGCAGAGCATTTAACTCAATTATTTTATATGTAATAATAATTTCAGTGAAGTGATTAACAGCATCACTGTTCACAATAAATTATATATATTTTTGCAAATACACTTTATTATGTCAATGATATTTATAATTATTTCTTCCGGTAGGAACCACAGAAGAGCGAGTATTAGCAATGTGGTTTTAGACTAACAGAAAAAATATTAAGTATAATGTAGTTTTTACTTTTCAGAGATATTTTAATGTTGAGCAGCATTTGAATTTTTTCTATTTGAATAGTGTGGTCCATTTCTATTCAACCCTAATGTTTTTGTTCTTAATTCTAGCCTCATGAAAAGGATCTAAATAAATGTAGATTTCAATTAAAAGAGGCTAGACTATTATTTATAATTAAGCTTCCAAATAGTATGAGCTTGTTTACTAGTCAAATGAAATAGAAATGGTGGCTTTTACAATAAATTTGGGGTTGGAGCTTGTTGCTGCACATTTGAGTTTCTGTTATGCCAACACAGCTGGAGGCAGATGGTAGAAGTGGCTCTGAGGAGCCTGCCCATGAATAATGGGAGACCAAGGGAGCCCAGCCCTGCAGGAGTGATCTGGGTAGGAAACTTTTAGGAAGACCTTGGAAATACCTTTTGTTGTTCAAAGTATTGTTACCTTTAAACAACTAGAGACCCCTGCTAACAGCTGGAAATAGTAAGAGAGCAATGCATTTTGAAATGAAAATGGTTGCCTCACATGTAAACACCTACACCTTTTTGCAGATTTCACATGATTCCAAGTATGGGACTATCTTTCCTTTCTGTTTGGGTTCACAAGAAACCCAATGTTTCCTTTTTCTTTCTTAACCTTAGTGGAGATGTTGATTTCCTATCACTACTATTGATTTTAATTTGTTTCTTTTTCTGCTTAGGACATCTCTTTTCCTTGGCTGATGTTTCTCTGTGCATGGCTTGGAACAGACCACACCAGACCAAACAGTTCTAAGTGGGGTTTATTCAGGAGATAGGACAAAGGTTGGTGGTGGGGAGAAAGAAGAGGAAGAAGAGAGCAGGGTCAGGGGTTTTTGCCTATTTATGTGGGCAGTGACATAACCTCTCCCAGGTAAAGGTAGGAGGTAGCCAGGTGGATTCTGGGAATGTATGGCAGTTGTCTTGGCAATGATGTGGGGATCGTCTAGGTGTAATGTCACAGGGTTTGGAGCCTGATACCAACATACCTCCCTTTTTTCTCATTATAAAGAGAAGAAAAAGGGGAGGGGAAGCTGATGGTGAAAGGGAAGTTGGGGTGCTGTGTCTCTTAAACTACTTCCTGCTGTGTAGGCGCAAAGTCCATTTTGGGGTATAGCTGGCTTTCACCATCAGGGTCCACTTGGTAGATGTGAGTATCAGGTTCCTCTGTGGACAACAGCTGGTAATCCTGTAACAGGAACTGATTAATAGTTTGGTAGAAATAATAACACCAGGAGGATGACTAGAAAGGATGTTACAAAAGAGAGTATCTACTTTTAGATGAGTTTTTAAAAAAAATCTTAGAATTGGAGGTATCATGTTCCCTAAAAACAGCATTCTTCTTGGAGGAACCAGCAGAGACCACCTTCTTTAGCTGTCAGGACATCTAGTCCCCATCGATTCTGAAACATCACAACTGGAATCCCATGGGTCTTGTATGTAGAAAAGAGTATCTTGTGGTGTTGGTAGAAGAAATCGTTGGTCTGTGATCCTAGCATATGTATCTGACAAGACCAATATGGGCAGCCCCCATAATCATCTGGCCATTTTCTACAATAATCTTCTATCTGGTCAAAGAGAAAGCAAGTATAGAGAACATAGTATTTAGATGGGATAACAGATATAGGGATGATAACAATTTGGATTAGTTCTTGGCATCTGGCTATGGAGCAGTTTTCTGATACTATTTGGAAAGACTGTTATCTGTGGGGATTTCTTGAATGTCGAATCTCCAGATGTAAGGGCTGTCCTGGATGGAAACAAGTAGCAGGATGAGAAACCCATGTTTAATACAGTGAGGTAGAGCTTGGCTGTGGAGCAGAGTCTCATTTTCTGGGACTGGGGACAAGGTCGGTGATCTCAATGTCTTCTGGAGCTTAACAGAGCACAGTCCTGGTAGAGTCCAGTAACTCGATGACAACAGGAGAATGATGTTTAGCAACAGGGGGGTTCTGGACATCCCAAACTCAGGGCTCTGCCTGAGAAGCTGGTAAGGGAAATAACATGTTAGCATTAGTAGGTTAACTGGCTAAAAAAGGATCAGAGGAACTGCTGGAGATCTTGAGTTTAGGGGAATTGGGGAGGAAAGGAAATAGAGGCTCCCAACTTAGCCAAAATACCCCATGTAGGCACTACCAAAAAGGAATGAGTGAGAGGTATACCCCTAAAAATGCAACTAAGTGGGGCGGGGGTCTGGTGAGGAAGGTAAGGTTGTCCTCCTACCCCGACAATAGGAAAAAATGAAGATGAAGTGGCCCCAGTGTCCAAGAGGAAGGAGATGGATCATCCACATACCATGATAGTTTTCTGGGGCTCCCTGCTAGTATTAGGCATGGTCAGGTCAAGAGAGCTCAAGTCCTGTCAGTTGTCCATAGATAATGCTAGAAGGTCAGCTGAAGGATTTTCTGGGAACGATATCCTTCTGTTCTGCGTGACATGAGGGCAATCGACAGCCTAATATCCCTTTTGATGGCACCTAGGACATGGTCCCCTTGGCTTGTTGGGGTGGAAACAGGTCCTCACCAAATGACCTTGTTGACCACATTTATAGCAGGTAGCCTGGTGGTCCCTGAGCCTTCAAAGACCAGGAGTCTGGGGTAGCAGCTGAGGCTGGTCAGATAGCCTTTGCCAGCATGTGGTATTTTTGTTTTCGGACTTTCTCATCTCTTTCATGGTACACCTTGAAGGCCAGCACCAAGACTTCTGCCTGTGGCATTAGGGGCCCCTTCTCCAACTGCCTAAGTTTAACTTTTATGGCGGGGTAGCTCTGGGGAAAAAAGTAGGTCATCGGAAGTTGCTTACCTTCTGGGTTTTCAGGGTCCAGATTGGTATACTGCAATAAAGATTTTATGAGGTGTTTTAAAAACTGAAAAGGGGTTTTCCTGTTTGTCCTGGACAACCTTTTGGAGTTTCTCAAAGTTTAATGGCTTTAAGGCTGCCTTTCTTAGGCCTACCAAAAGGCATGTTATAAATCTATCTCTAGCTAAGATACCACCAGCGGAATTAAAATTCCATTGAGGATCCTGGTCAGGCACTGTCTCAGATCCAACTGAATATGTTTTGTCTGTTTGATGAATCTGATCTGCATGCATTTTTGCCTCTTCCCAAACTCGCTTGTGTTCATCAGGAAGTAAATTGTTAATGAGAGTCATATGCACATCATGGAAAGTCAAGAGAAAGGCAGAGGAGTTAAAAGTATAGGAAACCAATCTGTTCTCTATTTGAGAAAGTTCACTCAGTAAGAAATGGACATGTAGTCTGACCAAACCTTTAACCTCAGCCACTTCCTTTAGAGGAAGGATAGATGATGGTTTAGGTGTACCTGGAAGAGAAGGAATTGGGGGTTTGGCTGTGGCCTTAGAATGCATGATAGGAAGGGTAAAGGCTCGTGCCAATGCAAGGCAATTAGAGTGATCTGTAGATGGCACAAAAGGGGAGGGGAGGGGTCTGGAGAGGTCAGGCTAGTAGGCTCTGAGTTATTTTGGTGAGAAGAAGAAACTGAGGCAGCAGTTTGGGATTTTGGTGGCATGGAAACAAGTTTGTGATGGAAGGGAGGCAGTTCATCAGCTGGATCTAGGAGTGTAGTGTCATCTAATGGTGGTTGAGTAGGTTTTATGGCTAAGAGAAGCTGGGGTGGGAAACAGGCAGAACACATGGAGGATTAAGATAGAAGATAAATGAATGCCTGGATATAGGGAACTTCTTTCCATTTACCAGACTGCTGGCAGTATGTATGAAGACCTTTTAAAATGATTGGATCTAGCATGCCATTAGGTAGTCATTTTGAATCACTATCTAGAGAGTATTGAATCCAGACCTTATTGTAGAGGTGGATCAGTTTGGAAGGCCTCAAATCAGATGTTAATTTTAGGAAGTTTTTCAGGAGACAACCCAGTGGGGTGTCTGGGGGTACAGTCGAAGACACTTTAGCTCCCATTAAGTGATGGAGGTTGTTACAGAACTATTCTTACTGGCATCCTGAGATAAGAGTCAGTAGTGGATCAGATACCCAGGCTAGAAATTCAGATTGTCATGAGAATATCTAGGGGCTATGGTGACAGCAATCTCCCAGAGATCTCCAGAAAGCAGCTCAACCTGGTACCAGGAATTTACTAGCTGCTGCAAGAGCTTGGGGTATTTATGAGCTGCTTTTGAGAGGGGAAGTCACCCAACGGCCTAAGTCCTAACTCATAGGTCATCCAGGAGGCCAGTCATATGGACTGGGGCATTGAAATGCCAACCCCTCAGCCCAGAAAAGGCTGGCCAGGCACTATTTGGGAATTTAGGGTCCCTCCTGCCAGTTGGAAACTCCTTACCAATCAATATGCCAGTGTGTGTTTGCGAGCTTCCACAGTCTGGTATCAGAAAATATGGGGCCTGTCTGGCTGCCAAGCCCATGTGGCAGAGGCTAGCTCCACATCGGGAGCCGCAGTGGCACAGCTCACATGGTAGAAGTTCCGTGAGCCTTACAGAGGTGGGTGGAGTTGGTCTGCTGCAGCGGTGGAAATCTACAAGGTCAGTGACTGCAGGTAGCAGTATATACAGTCCACATAGTGTAACAGTGGTGACTGTGGTGATGACCCGTGCGTCTTGCACAGTCACAGGAGCCAGCGGCAGTGGAGGTCGGTGGTGGCTGCATGGATGAGGGTTACCAAAGCCTTCAGTTCCCTGCCAATGCACCAATGATGTTCATCTGCACTCGCAGCTTGGAACAGACCACACCAGACCAAATGGTTCCAAGTGGGGATTATTCAGGAGATAGGGCAAAGGTGGGAGGAGGAAGAAAAAGAGGAAGAAGATAGCATGGTCAGGGAGTTCTGCCTATTTATATAGGCAGTGATGTAGCCTCTCCCAGGTAAAGGTGGGAGGTAGCCAGGTGTATTCTGGGAATGTATGGCAGTTGTCTTGGCAATGATGTGGGGTCACCTAGATGTGATATCACTGGGTTTGGAGCTTGATACCAACACTGGCTAACCACTGTGTGTGTGTGTGTCCTTGTACCTTGCATATCTGTATGCACACATTAAGGTACAGAATGCAGGAGGACACTAAAAATTTTCTTCAATCACTTTGCCTCTTATTTTTTCAGACAGGACTCTCATTGAACATAAGTTAAGCTGGCACACTAGCAAGATCTCAGAATTCTCCTGACTCTACCTTTCTAGCTTATGGTTTACAAGCATGCAGGCACTACAGTTTTGGGTCTTTTTGTGGGTGCTGGTCATCTGACATGTTCTCATGCTTACATAGCAAACACTCTACCTATAATTGCTGACCAACTTATTCAACACTCCTCCATTTTTTTTCCTGAAGCAAGTAAGAAGATGAACTTATGTACATATCTTTGTCTTGAGGGTTCTTTGCTACAATGGGTCTATGAAGTGAGAATCCCTATGAGAGCCTTTTCCTTCCTAAGATCAATCATTTTACTTCAGATCAATAATTAAGTAAATGTTTCCAAATATATATTACCATTAGATTATTAAAATTATTTAATGATAAAACAGATTTTTGTAAGCAATAGGTATAATTAGATGTAAATATTTATTTAAAAATCAAGCCAGATAAAGTTTCACACACATATAATTCTAGTACTTGGAAGATGGAGAAAAGGGCATTGCAAATTTAGTGCTCATCCAGAATATATAAAGAATCTCTGACTCAAGCCATATAATTTAAAGAAAAAGAAAACATAGAATCAGTAATGCCATCAATAAGACAAACATTTATTGAGTATTGTGTGCCTGAATACTTATATAAACCATTAAATTTAGCCTTTAAACAACCTGTAGAAGAGCTAGCAATGTCAAAATTAATATTTGGGAAAGCTAAATACCTTAGTTATTGTCACATATTAAAGTGGTTGCTTGTATATAGCTATGAAATCTCATTCAAGAATATACTATATAAATTATATCAGCGTAATTTGCAAGAAAAATGTTGACTAAGCAGAGTCTGACAAATTAGATACCTGCAAGCATGATGGCAAGTAGAAAATGAATTAATAGTACTTTGTTGATTTGGGTATGAAATACTCAGCTGAGATCCACCGTAAGATTCTAGTTAGGCCCATTCTTTCTTTACCCCATCTCTGCCAACATTTATCCGACCTGTGGATCCTGAGCCATACAGATTAGTTTCCCTTCCACCATCCATCTACCCTTCTCACTGAGTCTTCTGGTGTACCGGGAGCTGCCCTGAACAGTGGGCTATCCATAGCAGACCTTCATTCTCCTGCCACCTCTCTGCCTACCCTTATCAGTTCTACAGATTTTGAAAGACCTGCTGATCTTTGAGCACACAACACAAGGAGACCATTAGAGGCCTGTAACACCAAGACTATCTAAGATAACCTCCTCCCAGGAACATCCAGGGACCAAAGCCATCTACATGCCTAAATACCCTTAAACACACACACACACACACACACACACACACACACACACACACACACACAGTTGGCAAAAGCAAGAGTAATATGACACTTTCAGAGCACAGCTAACCTACTATAGCAAGCCCTGAATATCCTATCACAACTAAAGCACAATAACATTACCTTAAATCCAGTATTAAAAGAGGATAGAGGCCTTTAAAAGGAAATGAATAAATCTCTTAAAGAAATACAGGAAAATAAAACAGGTAGAGGTCTTTACAGAGGAAACAAATAAATCCCTTAACATATAGGAAAATGTAATTAAGCAGGTGAAATAAATAAATAAAAATGGTCAAGACATAAAAGTGGAAATAGAATATTTTTTAAAAAGAACATAAACTGAGGGAATTATGGAAATGGAAAACCTAGAGAAGAGAACAGAACAACTTATGCAAGCATCACCAACATAATACAGGAGATAAAAGAGAGAGACTTGGGTGTAAAAGATACAATGGAAGAAATTGTTACATCAGTCAAAAAAATTGTTAAATCAAAAAAATTATTGGCACAAAATAATCAGGAAATCTTGGATGCCATGAAAAGACCTAACCTAAGAATAATAGGAATAGAAGAAGTTGAAAAAGCACAGCTCCAAGGCCCAGAAATTATTTTCAACAAACTCGTAGAAGACAGTTTTCTCAATATAAGGAAAGAGATGCCAATAAAAATGTAAGTTTATATAACAACAATTAGAAATGAATCCTCCTACCACATAATAATCAGAATTGAAATCTATAGAATAAAAAATGAATATCAAAAGCTGCAAGGGAAAAGGGCCAGGTAACATACAGAGGCATACCATTCAGAATTATACCTGACTTCTCATCAGAGAATCCAAAATCTAGAAAGGCCTGAACAGACATCTTGCAGCCTATAACAACTCACAGATGACAACCTACACTACTATACTTGGTAAAACTCTCAATAACTGTAGATAAAGAGAACAAGATATTTTAAGTCAAATCCAAATTTCAACAATATGTATTCACAAATGCAGTCCTATGAAAAACATTAGAAAGTTAGAAAGACAACTCCAACCCAAGAATGATAACTAAATCCAAGAAAACACAGGAAATAAATAATTACATCCCAGCAAAAACAAGCGAAGCACACACACACACACACACACACACACACACACAATCACTTTTACCACCACCACCAATATCAAAAATAATAGGAAGAAACAATCACTGGTTTTTAATATCTCTCAACATCAATGAACTCAATTGCCCAATAAAAAGACATAGGCTTAGAGAATGGAAGCAAAAACAGGATCCATCATTTTGGGGTAAACAAGAAACATACCACAATACTAAAAGATAGACACTACCTCAGAGTAAAGCCTGGAAAAAAGTTTATCAAGCATTCAGATGGAAGAAGAAATAGGCTTTCAGCTGAAATTAAACAAAAGAGACAGGGAAGGACACTTCATACTTAACAAAGGAAAACAAAACAAAACGAAAAACTTCCCAAGGTGATATCTCAAATCTGAACATCTATGCCCCAAACACAAGGCCCCCACATCTGTAAAAGAACCATTGCTAAAGCATAAATTATACACTGAGTCCCACATATTTAAAAAAAAAAAATAAAGGGGACTTAAAAAAAAAAAAGGAGATTTCAACACCCCACTCTCACCAAATGACAGGTCATCTAGACAAAAATGAATTAAAAAAATCATGACGCTAACAGACATTATGAATCAAATGGACCTAACAGACATCTATAGAATATTTCACCTAAACACAAATGAATGTAATTTCTTCTTAGCATCTTATTAATTCTCCAAAACTGACCACATAATTGGCCATAAAGTAAGTCTCAACAAATACAAGAAAATTGAAAAGTGCCTTGTATCTTATCAGACGACTATGATTTAAAGCTGGGCTTCAATAACAGAAACACCATAAAGCCTACATATTTATTGATATTGAATAACTCTCTACTTAATGATCTCAGGGGTGAGTGAAGAAATTAAACATCTAGAATTCAATAAAAATGAAAACAAAACTGTAGGTGGTTCTGATGCTAAGGTCCTGTTCCTCAATTGGTTCTTGATCTGTCAGTAAAGAATCCATGGGCAGAAGGGATATGTGGGAGTTCCAGGTCCCTGAGGGCAAGAGAGAAGCACAAGGAGAAGACAGACAGAGTGTTCCGGGCTTCTGATGGAGAAAAGTTAACCAGCCATGTGAGATCTTGAATCCAAGAGGCCACACAGCATGCTCCTACAGGCAGGTGGTTAGGGGTGTTTTACAGGGGTAGATGTATTGATAAGGGCATGCTAGCCTCTGGAATTTATTAATGCCCAGCAATTGTGCCAAGAAGGCAAGTTGAAAATAAATAATGTGTGTTTCTGTCTTTTATGGGTTCAAGAGAAGCTATCTGGGGGCTGTTAGCACAGCCCCTTCCCAGAGCCCTGGTGGGGTAGCAAATCTACACACTACACAAAACATAGCCAAATTTATGGGATACATCAAAAGGAGTGCTAAGAGGCAAGTTCTTAGCACTAAATGAATCCATAAAGAAAATAGAAAGTTCTCATACCAGAAATTTAAAAGTATATTTAAATGCTCTAGAAATAAAGCAGCAAACATACCAAAGAGGAGTAGAAGGCAGTAAATAATCAAAATCAGGCCTGAAATCAATCATTAAGATACAATCTAGAGCCAGGCGGTGGTGGCACATGGCTTTAATCCCAGCACTTGGGAGGCAGAGGCAGGTGGGTTTCTGAGTTTGAGGCCAGCCTGGTCTACAGAGTGAGTTCCAGGACAGCCTGGAATACACAGAGAAACCTTGTCTTGAAAAACCAAAAAAAAAAAAAAATACAATCTAGAAAACAATACAAAGAATCAATGAAGCCAAGAGCTGATTCTTTGAGAAAATCAACAAGATTGATTAGCCAAACTAACCAGAAGATATTATCCAAATAAACAAAATCAGAAAAGAAAAGAGAGACAAAAGAACATACACTGAAGAAATATAATCACTACATCTCACTTTGAAAGCCTGTACTCTACAAAATTAGAAAATTTTAACAAAATGAACAATTTTCTATACAGATACCACTTACCCAAGTAAAACTAAGATCAGGTAAACTATTTAACAGCCTTAATATAACCCCTAAGGAAATGGAAGCAGTCGTCAAAAGTCTCCCACCAAAAACAAACAAAAAAATAAACAAAAGAAAAAAAACCCCAAAACCCAAAACAACAACAAAATAGTACCAGATGGCTGTAGTTCAGAATTCTACCATACTTGCAAAGAAGAGCTGCTACCAATCTTCCTTGAACTATTCCACAAAATAGAAACAGAAGGAACACTGACAAACTCATTCTATGAAGCCACAGTCACCCTGATACCTAAACCATGGAAAGACTCAACAAAGAAAGGGAACTTCAGACCCATTACTCTTATGAACATTGATGCAAAAATACTCAATAAAATACTCACAAGCCGAATCCAGGAACACATTAAAAAGATTCACTATGATCAAGAAGGTAGGCTTCATCTCAGGAATGTAGGGATGGTTCAATATATGAAAATCCATCAACATAAATCACATAAATAAACTGAAAGAAAAAAATCACGTGGTCATCTTATTATATCCTGAAAATGCCTTTGACAAAGTCTAACACCCCTTCATGTTAAAAGTATTAGAGAGATCAGGGATACCAAGAAATACATATTCAAGGCAATATATAGCTAGCCGATAGGCAACATCAATTGAAATGGAAACAAATTTAAAGCAATTCCACTAAAATCAGGACAAGACAAGGTTGCCCACTCTCTCCCTATCTATTCATTATAGTACTTGAAGTTCTAGGCAGAGCAATAAGACAACAAAAGGAGTTCAAGTGAATACACCTGATAAGGAAGAAGTCAAAGTATCTGTATTTGCAGATAATATGATGATATAAATACGTGACCACCCAAAGTCTACCAGAGAACTCATACAGCTGATAAACAACTTCAGCAAAGTGGATGTATACTAAATTAGCTCAAAGAAATCAGTAACTCTCCATTACACAAATGATAAAAGGACTAAGAAAGAAATTAAGGAAATAAAATTGTTTATAGTAGCCATGAATAATATAAAATATATTGGTGTAACTCCAATCAAGTGAGTAAAAGATCTATATGACAAGAACTTCAAGTTCCTGAAGAAAGAAATTTAAGAAGACCTAAGCAGATGGAAAAGTTTCCCATGCTCATGGATAGGTAGGATTAACATACTGAGAATGGCCATCTTTTCAAAAGCAATTTACAGATTCAATGAAATCTCCGTCAAAATTTCAACAGAAGTTTTTTTATAGACCTTGAAAGAACAATTCTCAACTTCATACTGTAAAACAAAAAACACAGGTTAACTAAAACCATCCTGAACAACAAAAGACCTTTGGGAAGAACTACCATGCCTGATCTCAAGTTCTACTATAGAACAATAATGATAAAAAATCTTCATGTTATTGGTACAGAAACAGACATGTTGATAAATGGAATAGTATTCAAGACACAAAAGCAAGCCCAAAAACATATGGACATTTGATTTTTGATAAAGAAGCCAAAACTTTACGATGTAAAAAAAAAAAAGTCTTCAACAAGTAATGCTGGTCTAACTGGATGACTATGTGTAGACCAATGCAAATAGATCCATATTTATTACTCTGCACAACACTTAAGTCCAAGATGGTGAAGGACCTCAACATAAAACAAAGTACACTAAATTTCATATAAGACAAAGTGCAATATATCCTTGAAAGCATTAGTACAGGAGACAGTTTCCTGAGCAGAACACAAATGTTTCAGACTCTATGGTTAACAATTGATAAATGGGACCACATGAAACTGAAAAGCTTCTGTAAGGCAAAAAATACTGTCAATAGGACAAAAATATCCAAAATTTATAAAGAATTCAAGAAGTTAGATAGCAACAACCCAAATAACCCAATTAAAAAATAAGAGTACAGAGCTAAACTGAGAAATCTCAACATAGGAAACTTGAATGGCTGAGAAGCACTTAAGGAAATTGACAGTCTCTAGTCACCAGTGAAATGGAAATCAAAACAACTCTGAGATTCCATCTTATACCAGTCATAATGGCTCATCTCAAAAATACAAGTGATAGTACATACCAATGTGGATATGTAGCAAGTAGAATATTACACCATTGCTGGTGGGAGTATATACTTGTACAATCACTTTGTAAATCAACTTGGTGGTTTCTATGAAAACCAGGAGTAGTTCTCAGCTATATCACTCCTGGGCATACTCAGAATATGGTTCACCATCCAAGAAAGACACTTGCTCAACTTTTTTCATAGAAGAATTATTTGTAATTTTCATAAATTGTAAACAACCTAGATGTACCTCAACTAAAGAATAGATGAAGAAAATCTGGTACATCTACACAATGGAATACTATTTACCTATTAAAAACCAAGATATCATTAATTTTGCAGGCAAATGGATGAAATTTGAGAATATTATCCAAAGTGAGATAACCAAGTCCCCAAAAGACATGCATGGTATATACTTATTTATAAGTGTGTATTAGCCATAAAATACCAGATGCCCATGCTTCACTCCACAAACCCAAATAAGCAAAACAAGAAGGAAGGCACAAATAAGGATGTTTAAATCTCACTTAGAAATGGGAAAAAAATAGTCATATGAGGCAGATGATGTGAGAGAATTTGGTGGGAGAGGGGGTAGGGAATGGGTCATTTCTGGGTCAGATGTGGGAAGGACAGTAGAAATGATTTGATGGCAATGAGAATGAATGAAAATATGTATTTGCAGGTTGTGTGGACGTTGAGGACATATCCAGAATATGACAGAAACATGGGAGAACAGAGGCACACCAAAATCAAAGAGGATAAACTTAGCTGTGGCTCACATCATTTGGGATATTGAACCTGAAACAGCCACCTCAGTTGCCAGACAGGAACCCCAGTGATCCGATATGGACACCAATCCACTCACAGAACTTTCAACTTAAAATTTATCCTGTCTACAATAAATGCAGAGTTCAGGGATGGAGAATTCCCTATCCAATGAGCAAGCACCAATTCCTGACATTATTAATGACACTCTGTTTGCTTGCAGACATGACTTTAGTATGGATGTCCTCTGATAGGCTCCACCTAGCTGCTGACTCAGAGAGATTTAGACACCCACAGTCAAACAGTTGTTGGAGTTTGGGAACTCTTATGAAAGAGTTAGGGAAGGGATTGCAGGCCCTAATGGGATAGGAATACATAGAAAAACCAACAGAGCCAACTAACCTGGACCCTTGGTACTCTCAGAGACTGTACTACCAACAAAAGAGCACTCACAGACTTGACCTAGGCCTCTCTGCACATATGTAGCAGATGTGTAGTTTTGTCTTCATGCGGGTCCAGAATAACGAGAGTGGGGGCTATCCCAAAAGCTGTTGCCAGTACAAGGATATGTTCTTCTAGGTGGGCTGCTTTGTCAGGTCTCAGTGGGAGAGGATGTGCTACCGTGGGAGAGATAGCCTGTACTGCCCCCACCAACTCAGAGGAGAAGGGGATGTGGGAAGGAGACTTGGATTTTGTGGGAAGGTGACCAGGATGAAGGCAGTGAGGGAGATTATATAAAATGAATTAAAAAAAAAAAAAAAAAGATTCCGCTGAGGCTCTACTGGCTCTCAGGATTCCTGAACTTTAGCAGCAGGTTTACCATTCCCAGCACAGTACAAACTTTAAGAGTTAGGGCCTGGTAGCTATAGGAACCCGAAATTAGCCTAGTGTAAATAGAGATCATGCCCCACTGTCTCGTATACATGAAAGTGAAGAGAAAATAATAACAAAAAATGAAAAACAAACAAAGGAACTAAAGAAGGTTAACGTTTGAGAGAGGAAAATCAGAATTTAGAATTATTTGACAGAAATCAGGAACTCGTGAATGAAATAATCATTATTAAAGAAGATAAGAATTTGAAAGAAGGTATGTATATTATGTTCCTGAGTTGAGAGAGCTAAAATGTAGTCTCAAGTGTAGCCACAATCCTCTTCTGGGCATTTGTAGAAAGTTCCAGAAAGAAGTGACTGAGCTTTATGTATACATGAACATAGCTTTGAAAATAAAAGGATGACTTTATTATTTGATGAGGTGTCTCAAATCACTTACAAGATAATGTATGATATATGCATGACTGTATAAATGTGTATATTTTACTCCACATGGAATATTTGACAAATCACCATTAAAATCATGGAAATGCCTTTCTTTGTCCTGACTAAAACGCCATCTCACCAACCCTTACTAAGTCCACATACTGGAACCGTGCTAACTGTGAAGTGAATAGGAATGAGATGTCTATGGTCACTGACAGACACTGAAGGATTCCCTTGAGTTGTAGTAGCTGTTATTTTCTGGCAGAGACAAAATCATTTGGAATGCCAGAAAATAAGAAGCGTGCAGTCACTGGGCAGTGCTTCCCACAAGGAAGAAAGGTGTTTTTACTCCTAGTGCTGAATCTGCACTTCATGGTATTTATTCATTTTCCTTACTCAGCAACACCTGTACTTTTGATTCACAACAGAGAAAGTGTACAGACTATGTTGGTCCTACAGTACCTGTGGGGGTGTGTTTGTAGATGGGAATGAAATTGTGGGATGACTGCTTTTGAAGATTTTCCTTTAATCTTCTCTTTTACCTCAGCTAAGTACTTGGAAATAGAAATACATAGACAGGAATATTAGTCTATGCTAGGACGACAAGAACCCAGTACATCACAGTAAAATAGTAGAAATGCTGTACTGGAGAAGGGCAGATGAAAACCACAGGGAAGGCACCAAGGTTCAGACTATTTGTGTTTCATAATACGAAATGATTATACTCAAAAAATTCCTAATGTTAAGAAGAGAACTAGTTTTCAGCCCCTTCTGAGCAACTTCTTCTATGTTAACAGAAATGCAAAAGAAAATGTGTCTTGTGTAGGGCTCAGAGGGCTTTATAAAATATGGTTTGGTTAGTCTTACATAAGGTTTTGTCCATTCACAGATCAGTAAAGTCTTGCTTCTATACGGAACTGTGGGAATACAAGGATCCAAGTATCTACATGGACAAAATCATCATACCCCTTAGTCAGGGTTTTAGTTGTTTTATTAGTCTGTATATATATGTGTGTATACATATGTGTATATATATATGTACACATATATATTCACAAACTAATATATAATATATATTATATAATAACATTTACAAGTATATAATATATTATATAACAATATAATATATAAAATATATATGTACATAGTGTATGTGTGTGCATGTGTGTACATATATATACATATATATGTACATATATGTATGAATTATTAATATACACTTTAATATTTTGTCTCAGCTGAAAGTTTAATCCTGCTCTTGGTTTATTCAATGAAGTTAATGAGTTTACAGAAAAATCAATTCTTCTTGTTTATTGTTGTTTCAAAAGTATCAGTGCAGCTGTTTCCAGAGCTTATTTAACCAAGATCACCACAAAAATTTGGATCCTGCAACTACACTCAATTAAATTAAGTTTCTATTTGGTCAAGTTATATTGTTTTTTTTCTTTAGCACAGTGCACAAGAAATATGAATTTTCAATAACAGTAATGTCATGTTGTAAAAGTAAACAATTGTTTTCCAATAAAAATTCTTTTATTTTATTACTTTTACTTAACAATCCTAGTAATTAGCCACTGTCTATATGTGTCTTAATCAATTTGTATGGTTACAACAAAATAACTGTGACTATATAATATGGGGTTAACAATAATGTATTCCTCAGCATTCTGTAGGGCACCAGCAGAAAAAACCCTGTCAGCACCTGCAATGCTCTTTATAAAATAGAGAAAAGGGTCAAACTCACTTTCTTAAACCTTTTGAAAGGCAGCAATTTCATTCACATATGTGGAGGTCTCAGAACCTAATGATTTTCAAATACATCATTTCTCAGTACTGCTGCTTGGAAACTCAAGAACCTGGGATTATGTATGGCAAGGACTTAATGTTATATCATAATGTGGTAGAAAACTGGAAGGTTTTATATATATATATATAATTGGGAAATACAGACTTGCTTTGCAACCTTCTTCCTATAGTACAAGTGACCATCAAATTTACCATGATTATTTAGACAGTTGTATTTGAACCATAGTGGAAGACTTCACTGACATCATGGTGCTTAAAAAGAGAAATGAAAACCTGAGTGAGGAGTCAGGGACATGGCTTAGTTGGTAGAGCACTTACCTATAATGCACAGACTCTGGTTTTCAAACCCACACTACATAAAACATAGAGGGTTAATTCATGCCTGTAATTCTAGCACTTGGGAGATGGAATCAAGAAGATCAAGAACTGAAGCTCTTTCTTGTGTGTACATGGTAAATTTAAGGCCACATTGGGCTTTTATAAAAAAAAATAAATAAAAGGAAGTTGAGGAAGTTGTCAAGATAATGTTTTGGAAACAAATATTTGATTGAGACAGAAAGACACCATGCAAAACTAGAGTGGAGCTACTTAATAGACTGGAAACTGTATTTTTGTCTTTGTCTCCCATTGCTAGTGTGTGTGTGTGTGTGTGTGTGTGTGTGTGTGTGTGTGTGTGTCACATGTCAATCTTCAGCTTTCACCTTAGTTGAGACAGGGTGTCTTAGTCAGGATTCATGACATTTAGAGTCACAGAACTTAGGAAATGTCTTTATATATTAAGGGCATTTATTGGAATAAGTTATAGACTGCAGGCCAACTAATCCAATAATGGCCAGCTGTGAATGAGAAGTCCAAGAATCTAGCAGTTGCTAAGTCCCACTAGGTTGGGGGTTTCAGTCTATCTTCTGTATAAACTGGATTCTTGAAGAGGCAGGCTTCAATAGATGTGCTGTCAAATAAGTGAAATCAGACAAAGGAGAACAAACCCTTTCTTTTTCAATTGTCCATATGTAGGCCTTCAGCAGAAGGTATGGCCCAGATTAAAGGTATGTACCATCATGCTTGGATTTACACTTTTTTATACTTGGAACTTGCTCTGTTCTAGGCTTGCCTTAATCTCAGAGGTTTCCTTGCCTGTGTCTTGTAATTAAAGATGTGAACTTTTAATGGCCACTATGCCACAAGGTCTGGATCAAAATCATATAGCATCCAACATCTAGATCCAGATCAAAAGCCTGTGTCTTCTAGTCTCAAAATTTGGATCCCAGCTATAGTATCCATTTCTGGATTGTTATTTATTTCAGATATAGTCAAGTTGGCAACCATGAATAACCATTGCACAGGGTTTATATTGTTCTCCACTACATATAACAGCATAACTGGCTCATGAACTTCTCAGGATTCTCCTCTCTTCATCTCAGCATAGGAACACAGCATACCAATGTATACTATGGTGTCAAATTTTGCATAGGTTCTGCAGATTCAAACTTATGTGCTTAAACTTGTAAGAGAAGTGCTTTGCCCATTGATCCATCTCCCCAACCTTTGATTTTTAATTTTAATGAGACAATAATTAGGAGTGATATCATGTATACTCCATATAGTAGTTCTAATCTGCCAAGGTATTGTGAATTGACTTTAGGGAATATGATAGAAGTAGAAAGACCAATTCAAATGCTATTGGAATAATACAATTGAGCAATTAAGAAAAGATGATAGTGTAGGCAAAAAGGGTAGCATTAGAGACAGACGAAAAAAAAAAACCTTGACAGATTTTAAGTGTTCCAGTTTGAGATGTGCTAGTGGACTAAGTGTGAGATATAGAAGAAAAAATGATTATTTGGTTTTTTTTGTTGTTGTTGTTTTGTTTAGTTTTTTTTTTTTTTGTGCTTTTGGATTTTTTTTTTCATTTTTTTTTATTGGAAATTTTTTATTGGAAAATTTTTTTTTTTTACATATCAGATGTTCTCTCCTTACCCCATTTCCCCCCCTCCCTTCCAGGAACTCACTATCCCTTCCCCCCTCCTCCTGCCTCCACGTTGGTGTACCCCACCCACCCTCCCTGTACCTCACCTCCCCACCCTCAAGTATCCCCCCCCCCACGACGTCCAGCCTTCCTGGGACCAAGGATCTCTTCTCCCACTTATATATAGCTCCCTTGCCTATATAGCTGGAGCCATGGGTCCCTCCCTAAGCACTCCCAGGCTGGTAGTTTAGACCCTGGGGGCTCTGGTTGGTTGGGATTGTTGCTTTCCTCATGGTGTCTCAAATCCTCTCAACTCCTTCAGCCTTCACTCTATCTTCTCCGTTGGGAACTCCATGCTCAGTTTAATGGTTAGCTGTGAGCATCTGCCTCTGAGTATGTCAGACTCTTGCAGACCTCTAAGGAGACAGCTATATCAGGCTCCTGTCAACATGTACATCCTGACATCCACATCAACCTCTGCCTTTGGTGACTGCACATAGGATGGATTTCCAGGTGGAATGGTCTGTAGACGGTCCCTCCTTCAGGTTCTGTCCTGCACTGTGTCTCCATATTTGCACCCTTGAGTATTTTGTTACTCCTTCTAAGAAGGACTGAAGCACCCCCTACTTGGTTCTCATTCTTCATGAGCTTTTTGTGGTCTGTGAGTTGAGTCTTGGGTATTTCAGGCTTCTGGGCTAAAACCCAATAATCAGTGAGTGAATACCATGTATGTTCTTTTGTGATTGGGTTACTTCACTCAGGATGATATTTTCTAGTTCCATCCATTTATATAAGAATTTATCAAATTCATTGTTTTTAATAGCTGAGTAATATTCCATTGTATAAATGTACCACATTTTTTGTATCCATTCCTCTGTTGAAGGGCATCTGGGTTCTTTCCAGTTTCTGGCTATTATAAATAAAACTGCTATAAACATAGTGGAGCATATGTCCTTGTTATGTGTTAGAGCATCTTCTGGATATATACCCAGGAGTGGTATAGCTGGGTCCTCAGGTAGTGATATGTCCAATTTTCTGAGGAACCGCCAGACTGATTTCCATAGTGGTTGCACCATCTTGCAATCCCACCAACAATGGAGGAGTGTTCCTCTTTCTCCACATCCTACCCAGCATCTACTATCACCTGAGTTTTTGATCTTAGCCATTCAGACTGGTGTGAGGTGGAATCTCAGGGTTGTTTTAATTTGCATTTCACTGATGACTAGGGATTCTGAACATTTCTTTAGGTGCTTCTCGGCCATTTGCATTTCCTCAGTTGAGAATTCTTTGTTTAGCTCCTTACTCCATTTTTTAATAGGGTTATTTGGTTGTCTAGAGTCTAATTTCTTGAGTTCTTTGTATATATTGGATATTAGTCCTCTATCGGATGTGGGATTGGTAAAGATCTTTTCCCAATCTGTTGGTTGCCGTTTTGTCCTATTGACAGTGTCCTTTGCCTTACAGAAACTTTGCAATTTTATGAAGTCCCATTTGTCAATTCTTGATCTTAGAGCATAGGCCATTGGTGTTCTATTCAGGAACTTTTCTCCCATGCCTAGGTATTCGAGGGTCTTCCCCACTTTCTCTTCTATTAGTTTCAGTGTGTCTGGTTTTATGTGAAGGTCCTTTATCCATTTGGATTTGAGCTTTGTACAAGGAGATAGGAAAGGATGGATTTGCATTCTTCTGCATGTTGTCCTCTAGTTGTACCAGCACCATTTGTTGAAAATGCTGTCCTTGTTCCACTGGATGGTTTTAGCTCCTTTGTCAAAGATTAAATGACCATAGTTGTGTGGGTTCATTTCTGGGTCTTCAACTCTATTCCACTGATCTTCCTGCCTGTCTCTGTACCAATACCAGGCCGTTTTTATCACTACTGCTCTGTAGTACAGCTTGAGGTCAGGGATGGCGATTCCTCCAGAAGTTCTTTTATTGTTGAGGATGGTTTTCACTATCCTGGGTTTTTTGTTGTTCCAAATAAATTTCAGAATTTCTCTTTAAAGTTCTGTAAAGAATTGAGTTGGTATTTTAATGGGGATTGCATTGTATCTGTAGATTGCTTTTGGCAAGATGGCCATTTTTACTATATTAATCCTGCCAATCCATGAGCATGGGAAATCTTTCCATTTCCTGAGATCTTCTTCAATTTCTTTCTTCAGAGACTTGAAGTTCTTGTCATACAGATCTTTCACTTGCTTGGTTAGATTCACCCCGAGGTATTTTATATTATTTGTGACTATTGTGAAGGGTGTCATTTCCCTAATTTCTTTTTCAGCCTGTTTATCTTTCATGTAGAGGAAGGCTACTGATTTGTTCGAGTTGATTTTATAACCTGCCACCTTGTTGAAGTCGTTTATCAGGTTTAGGAGTTCTCTGGTGGAGTTTTTGGGGTCGCTTAAGTATACTATCATATCATCTGCAAATAGTGATATTTTGACTTCTTCCTTTCCCATTTGTATTCCTTTGAATTCTTTTTGTTGTCTAATTGCTCTGGCTAGGACTTCCAGTACTATATTGAATAGGTAGGGAGAGAGTGGGCAGACTTGTCTAGTCCCTGATCTTAGTGGGAATGCTTCAAGTTTCTCTCCATTTAGTTTCATTTTGGCTATTGGTTTGCTGTATATTGCTTTTAGTATGTTTAGGTATGGGCCTTGAATTCCTGATCTTTCCAAGACTTTTACCATGAAGGGATGTTGGATTTTGTCAAATGCTTTCTCAGCATCTAATGAGATGATAATGTGGTTTTTTTCTTTGAGTTTGTTTATATAGTGGATTACATTGATGGATTTCCGAATATTGAACCATCCCTGCATTCCTGGGATAAAGCCTACTTGATCATGATGAATGATTGTTTTGATGTGTTCTTGGATTCGGTTCGAAAGAATTTTATTGAGTATTTTTGCATCAATATTCATAAGAGAGATTGGTCTGAAGTTCTCTTTCTTTGTTGGGTCTTTGTGAGGTTTAGGTATGAGTGTGATTGTAGCTTCATAGAACGAATTGGGTAGTGTTCCTTCCGTTTCTATTTTGTGGAATAGTTTGAAGAGAATTGGTATTAGGTCTTCCTTGAAGGTCTGATAGAATTCTCCACTAAAACCATCTGGGCCTGCGCTTTTTTTGGTGGGGAGACTTTTAATGACTGCTGCTATTTCTTTAGGGGTTATGGGACTGTTTAGATGGTTTATTTGCTCCTCATTTAACTTTGGTACCTGGTATCTGTCTAGAAAATTGTCCATTTCATCCAGATTTTCCAGTTTTGTTGAGTATAGGCCTTTGTAGTAGGATCTGATGATTTTTTGATTTTTCTCAGTTTCTGTTGTTATGTCTCCCTTTTCAGATCTGATTTTATTAATTTGGGTACTATCTCTGTGCCCTCTGGTTAATCTGGCTAAGGGTTTATCGATCTTGTTGATTTTCTGAAAGAACAAACTCCTGGTTTTGTTGATATTTTGTTTAGTTCTTTTTGTTTCTACTTGGTTGATTTCAGCCCTGAGTTTGATTATTTCCTGACGCCTACTCCTCTTGGGTGTATTTGCTTCTTTTTGTTCTAGAGCTTTCAGGTATGCTGTCAAGTTGTTAATGTGTGCTCTCTCCAATTTCTTTTTGTAGGCATTTAGAGCTATGAGTTTTCCTCTTAGCACTGCTTTCATGGAGTCCCACAAGTTCTGGTATGATGTTTCCTCATTTTCATTAAATTCTAGAAAGTCTTTAATTTCTTTCTTTATTTCTTCCTTGACAAAGTCATCATTGAGTAGAGCATTGTTCAGTTTCCACATGGATGTGGGTTTTCCCTTGGTTCTGTCATTGTTAAAGACCAGCCTTAGTCCGTGGTGATCTGATACTATGCAGGGGATCATTTCAATCTTTTTGTATCTGTTGAGGACTGTTTTGTGAACAATTATATGGTCTATTTTGGAGAAGGTACCATGAGGTGCTGAGAAAAAGGTGTATTCTTTAACTTTAGGATGAAATGTTCTATAGATATCTGTTAAATCCATTTGGTCCATAACTTCTGTTAATTTCAGTGTGTCTTTGTTTAGTTTCTGTTTCCAGGATCTGTCCATTGGAGAGAGCGGGTTGTTAAAATCCCCCACTATTATTGTGTGAGGTGCAATGTGTGCTTTGAGCTTTAGTAAAGTTTCTTTTATATATGTAGGTGCCCTTGCATTTGGAGCGTAAATGTTCAGAATTGAGAGTTCATCTTGGTAGATTTTTCCTTTGATGTGTATGAAGTGTCCTTCCTTATCTTTTTTGATTACTTTTGGTTGAAAGTCGATTTTATTTGATATTAGAATGGCTACTCCAGCTTGTTTCTTGGGACCATTTGCTTGGAAAATTGTTTTCCAGCCTTTTACTCTGAGGTAAAGTCTGTCTTTGTCACTGAGGTGCGTTTCTTGTATGCAACAAAATTCTGGGTCCTGTTTATGTATCCAGTCTGATAGTCTATGTCTTTTTATTGGAGAATTGAGTCCATTGATGTTAAGGGATATTAAGGAAAAATGATTGTTGCTTCCTGTTATTTTTGTTATTAGAGGGGAATTATGTTTGTGTAGCTACCTTTTTTTTGGGAGGTTGTTGGACGATTACTTTCATGTTGTTTCTAGGTTGTAGTTTCCTTCCTTGTGTTGGCGTTTTCCGTTAATTATCCTTTGAAGTGCTGGGTTTGTGGGAAGATATTGTGCAAATTTGGTTTTGTCATGGAATATCTTGGTTTCTCCATCTATAGTGATTGAGAGTTTTGCTGGGAATAGCAGTCTGGGCTGGCATTTGTGTTCCCTTAGGGTCTGTATGATATCAGACCAGGATCTTCTGGCTTTTATAGTTTCTGGTGAAAAGTCTGGTGTAATTCTTATAGGTCTGCCTTTATATGTTACTTGACCTTTTTCCCTTACTGCTTTTAGTATTTTTTTCTTTGTTTTGTGCATTTGGTGTTTTGATTATTATGTGACGGGAGGTATTTCTTTTCTTGTCTAGTCTGTTTGGTGTTCTGTAGGCTTCTTGTATGTTTATGGGTGTCTCGTACTTTAGGTTGGGGAAATTTTCCTCTATAATTTTGTTGAAGATATTTACTGGCCCTTTAGATTGGGAATCTTCACTCTCATCTATACCTATTATCCTTAGGTTTGGTCTTCTCATTGCATCTTGGATTTCCTGAATGTTTTGTGTTAGGAGCTTTTTGCATTTTGCATTTTCTTTGACTGTTGTGTCGAGGTTTTCCATGGTATCTTCCTTGCATGAGATTCTCTCTTCTATTTCTTGTATTCTGTTGGTGATGCTTGCATCTATGACTCCTGATCTCTTTCCTATGTTTTCTATCTCCACAGTAGTCTCCCTTTGAGATTTCTTTATTGTTTCTATTTCCAGTTTTAGATCCTGGATGGTTTTGTTCAATTCCTTCACCTGTTTTGTTGTGTTTTCTTGAAATTCTTTAAAGGATTTTTGTGTTTCCTCTTTAAGGGCTTCTACCTGTTTACCCGTGTTCTCTTTCAATTCTTTAAAGGATTTTTGTGTTTCCTCTTTGAGGGCTTCTACCTGTTTACCTGTGTTCTCCTGTATTGCTTTAAGGGAGTTACTTATGTCCTTCTTAAAATCCTCCATCATCATCATGAGAAGTGATTTTAATTCTGAGTCCTGTTTTTCCTGTGTGATGGACTATCCAGGGCTTGCTATTGTGGGAGAACTGGGTTCTGATGATGTCAGGTAACTTTGGTTTCTGTTGCTTGTGTTCTTTCGCTTGCCTTTCGCCATCTGGTTGACTCTGGTGTTGCCTGTGCTCACTGTGTCTGACTGGAGTCTGTCTTTCCAGCTATCTTGCTTGTGTCAGATCTCCTCGGATTCCAGATGTCTCTGTGTTCCTGTGATCCCTAGCTCCTTCTGCTCTGGATGCAATAGGTCTTCTAGGATGTCTCAGGATTCGATGTTTCCACAGGCGCAGACCAGCTAAGTGTCCTCTGCACTGGATGCAGTATGTCCTCTAGGTTGTCTCAGGATCAGGTGTTTCCACCAGAGCAGACCAGCTAAGGCACCTGTGCTCTGTGTGCAGTGGGTCCCTCTAGGATGTCTCAGGATCCGGTGTTTCCACAGGAGCAGACCAGCAATGGGCCCGCCCCAGGCCAAAGGACCAGGGTCCGGGCGCAACTGAAGTTATAGTTCGGAGGGGCGGGCTTTGGGTGCCTGCTAGTTCCTTAAACCCGCCTGGTTCCTGGTTGTAACTCTGGGGTTTGGGCTAGTGGGCAAGGTGACTTACCCTCTGCTCTGTGTGCAGTGGGTCCCTCTAGGATGTCTCAGGATCCTGTGTTTCCACAGGAGCAGACCAGCAACGCGCCCGCCCCAGGCCAAAGGCGATTATTTGGTTTTAATTACTATTAATATTGGCTTGTTGCTTTGATTCAAGTGTGCTTTGGGATTCCTAAAGAGCTAATTGTAATTGCGTGCATGGCTCCCAACATAGTGGGTCCCTATGAAAGGCCATTTGGTCAAATATTTGGAAGATAATTTGCTTGTCACTCCTGGAAGTATTCATGAGAGAACTATAAAAGAAAATCTCAATTCTTTTTTGTTCACTGATCTTAGTTAGAGATGTAATCACTCTAACATGCTTTCCCTTCACTGTTGTCTATAACAGGAGAAAATGTGGCTTTCCCTATAACACTTGGATATTGGGACTTCAAAACTCTAAGGTATACTTCTACTTGATAAATAGTCTGTGTCAAGATTTCAGAGTCATTTCCCCTTATTTATATATGAGTTCTTTGAGAATTTCATTCAATGTGTTTTGATCCTATTGACCCATTCTCCAATGCCTCATAGATCCATTCCCCTTCCCTTCTCATCAAAATATATTGCTTCATAATTTATTCAACTCATTAAATCCAACTTGTGCAGCCCACATATTGGGCCTTCTTATTGATCATGGTTGATTTACTGAGGACCATATGTTTAAAGGAAACTCATTCTCTCACTCTCAACAGCAACCAATTGCCAACAGAGCCTCACTTATGGGTGAGACTTTATGTCTAAAGCTGGTAATTTTGCCAGGCTTAAGCTTGTGCCTATCTTTTGTATGTCCTACTGTGTCTGGAAAACATTCTTTTCTGGTAGTCAGCCACCATGTTTATCTCTGACAATCTTTCTGTATCCATTCTGCTTCCTACTGCCTGCAATGAATCCTGAGACTTAGAAGAGAGGATGCTATATAAATATCCCAATAAGGGTTTGTCTTAGTAAGGGTTTTTATTGTGATAAAACACCATGACCAAAAGCAACTTGTGGAGAAATGTGTTATTTACTTGTAAATCTCAAGTCACTGAGGAGAGTAATTTTAGGAATTTGAGACATGAAACCTAAGGCAGGAACTGAAACAGAAGCTCTGGAGGAAGCTGCTTACTGGTCATTCTGCATTCTTTTTTCTTTTTTTTTCCTTTTTTTTTTTTTTTTTTTTTTGGTTTTTGGAGGCAGAGTATCTCTGTGTAGCCCTGGCTGTCCTGGAACTTACTCTGTAGACCAGGCTGGCCTCGAACTCAGAAATCCTCCTGCCTCTGCCTCCCAAATGCTGGGATTAAAGGTGTGCGCCACCACTGCCAGGCGTCATTCTGCTTTCTTATATGAACCAGGGATGTCTGTCCTTTGTGGCACTACCCATAGTAGGCTAGGCCCTCTTACATCAATTATTATTATAGAACATGCCTTACAGATGTAACTAAAGACAATCTACCCCAGACTGTTTTCTTACTGAGGTTATTCTTCTTTTGACTTGTGTCAAAATGACTAAAGCCAATCCCACATAGCTGAGCATTCCACAATTTCTTAATCTCAGCATTTTGTACAGTTGTGTGTGTCAGTGTTTACTCTTATCTACTGCAAATAGAAGCTTCTCTGATGACATTTGGGGTATGAACTAATCTATGGATAGAACAATAAGTCATTAGGGGTCAGTTTAATATATGTACTTAGTATAATAATACTAGTTAGTTCTCCCCTAGACCCTATGACCTGAGTAGTCACAAGTCCTTGGCCTGATAATGGTTCTAGGATTGAATTTACTCTTGTGAAATAGATTTTTAAACCCAACCAAAAAGTTATTGGTCAGTTCCAAATCATAGATGCCAATTTCACAGCAGTGGCCATGTCTTGCCAGACTGTGTCAAGAATTTTGTTATTGATGTAAAACTGGCTATTACAGAGTGAAAGAGAAATAATGAGTAACACAGAGGCTTGTGGAGACAGAAATACAAATGGTTATGGGTATTGACTTCCTGGAGTACATATATGAAAAGAGTTCTTATATTTTTAGCTTTAGCTCAACAGGATGGTGGGACTAAGAGTGCTAGAAAGGACTGTGAATAGTTTGCCAACAGTCTCTTACTTTTACAATAGAATAATTAGAGAAAAATGAGGAATGCATTTCTGGTGTTGGGGTTTCTTCTTGGTAAAAAGGAATTTGACAAATATAAGTAACCATAATAGGGCAAATTTTATGTTTCTGAATTACAAATGCCATGTCTTGGTTTTGGTAAGATACATTTTACTTTACATATATATATTTGTTTTTTGAGACAGGGTTTCTTTGTCTAACAGCCCTGGTTGTCCTAGATTTATTTTGTAGATCAGATTTCCTTTCAACTCACAGAGATCCACCTGTCTCTTCCTCTCAAGTGTATGTGGCAGAGGATTGCCTTGTTGGACAGCAGTGGGAGGAGCAGCCCTTGGTCCTGTGGGGGTTCCATGCCCTAGTGTAGGGGAATGTCAGGGCAGGAAGGCAGAAGTGGGTGGATGGGGTAGCACCCTCATAGAGGCAGAGGGAGGGGGGATGGGATAGGGCGTTTCCCAATGGGAGACTAGGAAAGGGGATAACATTTGAAATGTAAATAAAAAAAAATCCAATAAAAGAAAGTCAAAAATAAGGTGTGTGACCAACCAATCGTGTCAACTAACCAGGACCCTTGGGAGCTCCGAGAGACCAAGCCACCAACCAAAGAGCATACATGGGCTGGTCTGAGGATCCCAGCACATATGTAGCCAAGGTCTTCTTTTTGTGGTCACAGTGGGAGAGGATACACCTAATCCTGTAGATACTTGATGTCCCAGGGAAGGGGAATGGGGGGGGTGACTGGGGGAATAACGTCTCAGAGGCAAAGGGGAGGAGGATAGGGTGAAGAACTATGGGAGGGGGACCTGGAGGGGTAGCAACATTTGAAATGCAACTAAATAAAATAATTAATTTAAAAAAGGAGTAAATGAAGAATACATGCAACTTTATACAAGCTTACCATTTTGTATTTATATATTTAGGAATATGTCTATATCTATCTATTTTTTGTCATCTCTCTGTGTGTAACAAAAAAAATAAAGAAAAAGATACCCCAAATTTGAAAGAAAGCATTGGTCTATAAGAGATATGTTGAAGGGAGGAAAGAGAAGGAGGAAGTAGGATATTATATTTTAGTTTCAATAAATGCAAATATATTAATAAACCCTGATCAGAAAGTAATACGGCTAACATTTCTTGTTTTTTTGCAAGCTATGGTTAGACACAAAGAAGTTATCTGGTACTTACAAGGATATGATGACTCATTTTTGAATATAAAATATTATCTACTCTACTTTTTATTTTATTCATATACAGATTGCACACAATTTATATGTAATTAAAACCACTTTTATAGTGTGTCTACTTTTAGTCACATAATATATATTGTGGAAGGTCAGTAGCATATATTCTATCTATTAAGGTTTTAAAATCTCAAGACTTAATAAAGAATGTTAAGTTCATCATGACAGATAGTCCAAGATAAATGTAGAAGAATTTTGAAGAACAATATCTGTGGTAACTGGAAAAATTTAAGAAAATCCTAGTCAAGAGGCTTGATACTGGCTCTCAAGAATGGGTAAGACTTTGACAAATGGAAAGAATGGATAAGAATAATAAATTACATATATGAAATATTGTTATTATTACAGTTAAATCATTTACAATAAATAATATTGAAAAAGAGATATTCACTGACCTATATTTTTCTAGGGATAAAATGGGCAAAAGACACAGGAAATTTGAATTAAAGCTTTTTAATTTAGTACAAACACTAATGATCTTTTCTAGAATAATTGCTTTCCCCAATAGTATTTCAACACAAGCAACAATTACAAACATTAACTTATCAGTTAGATTTTCTGGATAACAAAGGATCATTGTAATCACATCTAAATGAATTCTTAAACATGAAGGAAAGCTCAAGTGGTCATAGAAGTGGCCAATAGTGTGATGCACAAGGCTTTTCCACAGGACCTGACCTGTTAGACTCTAGAGCAACATGACTCAAGAAAATATCTTTGGAAATGACTCAACTGGATTTACTAATGTAGACTGAAGTAGTGAACTAAAGTCAGAGGCCTTCTGGATTTTCATTACTGTCCCTGACTTGTGTAATTTTGAGCTGACAATTTTATCTCTGGCTTTTGGTTTACTCGATCACATGAGAATATTATCTTTTATTTATTTATTTATTTATTTATTTATTTATTTATATTGGAACTTTTATTTACATTTCAGATGTTTTCCCCTTACCCCCTCCCAGGAACTCCCTATCCCTTCCCCCCTCCTCCTGCCTCTATGATGGTGTACCCACACCCACCCTCCCAGCACCTCACCTCCCCACCCTCAAATACCACCCCCCACGATGTCCAGCCTTCATGGGACCAAGGATCTCTTCTCCCACTTATATATAGCACCCTTGCATACATAGCTGGAGCCATGGGTCCCTCCCTAAGTGCCCCCAGGCTGGTGGTTTAGACCCTGGGTGCTCTGGTTGGTTGGTATTGTTGCTTTCCTCATGGGGTCCCGTACCCTTTCAACTCCTTCAATCTTCACTCTATCTTCTTTGTTGGGAACCCCATGATCAGTTTAATGGTTAGCTGTGAGCATCTGCCTCTGAATATGTCAGACTCTTGCAGACTTCTAAGGAGACAGTTATATCAGGCTCCTGTCAGCATGTACATCCTGACATCCACATCAACGTCTACCTTTGGTGACTGCACATAGGATGGATATCCAGGTGGAATGGTCTGCAAACGGCCCCTCCTTCAGTTTCTGTCCTGCACTTTGCATCCATGTTTGCTCCCTTGAGTATTTTGTTACTTCTTCTAAGAGGGACTGTAGCACCACCACTCCCCAACTTGGTCTTCATTCTTCATGAGCTTTATGTGGACTGTGAGTTGAATCTTGGGTGTTTCAAGCTTCTGGGCTAAAGTCCAATAATCAGTGAGTGAATACCATGTATGTTCTTTTGTGATTGGGTTACCTCACTCAGGATGATATTTTCTAGTTCCATCCATTTATTTAATAATTTCTCAAATTCATTGTTTTTAATAGCTGAGTAATATTCCATTGTGTAAATGTACCACATTTTTTTGTATCCATTCCTCTGTTGAAGGGCATCTGGGTTCTTTCCAGTTTCTGGCTATTATAAATAAAGCTGATATGAACATAGTGGAGCATATGTCCTTGTTATGTGTTAGAGCATCTTCTGGGTATATGCCTAGGAGTGGTATTGCTGGGTCCTCAGGTAGTGATATGTCCAATTTTCTGAGGAACCACCAGACTGTTTTCCATAGTGGTTGCACCATCTTGCAATCCCACCAACAATGGAGGAGTGTTCCTCTTTCTCCACATCCTACCCAGCATCTACTATCACCTGAGTTTCTGATCTTAGCCATTCTGACTGGTGTGAGGTGGAATCTCAGGGTTGTTTTAATTTGCATTTCCCTGATGACTAGGGATTCTGAACATTTCTTTAGGTGCTTCTCGGCCATTTGCATTTCCTCAGTTGAGAATTCTTTGTTTAGCTCCATACCTCATTTTTTAATAGGGTTATTTGGTTTTCTAGAGCCTAATTTCTTGAGATCTTTGTATATATTGGATATTAGTCCTCTATCAGATGTGGGAATAGTAAAGATCTTTTCCCAATCTGTTGGTTGCCGTTTTGTCCTATTGACAGTGTCTTTTGCCTTACAGAAACTTTGCAATTTTATGTAGTCCCATTTGTCAATTCTTGATCTTAGAGCAAAACCAAAAAAAAAAAAAAAAAAAAAAAAAAAAAACCAAAAAAAAAAAAAAACCATTGTTCTGTTCAGGAACTTTTCTCCTGTGCCTAGGTGTTCAAGGGTCTTCCCCACCTTCTCTTCTATTAGTTTCAGTGTGTCTGGTTTTATGTGAAGGTCCTTTATCTACTTGGACTTGAGCTTTGAACACGGAGATAAGAATAAATTGATTTGCATTCTTCTGCATGTTGTCCTCCAGTTGAAACAGCACCATTTGTTGAAAATGCTGTCCTTGTCCCACTGGATGGTTTTAGCTCCTTTGTCAAAGATCAAATGACCATAGGTGTGTAGGTTCATTTCGGGGTCTTCAACTCTATTCCACTGATCTTCCTGCCTGTCTCTGTACCAATACCAGGCAGTTTTCATCACTATTGCGCTGTAATACAGCTTGAGGTCAGGGATGGTGATTCCTCAAGAAGTTCTTTTATTGTTGAGAATGGTTTTCAATATCCTGGTTTTTTTTTTATTCCAAATAAATTTGAGAATTTCTCTTTCTAGCTCTGTAAACAATTAAGTTGATATTTTAATGTGGATTGCATTGAATCCGTAGATTGCTTTTGGCAAAATGGCCATTTCTAATATATTAATCCTGACGATCCATGAGCATGGGAGATCTTTCCATTTCCTGAGATCTTCTTCAATTTCTTTCTTCAGAGACTTGAAGTTCTTGTCATACAGATCTTTCACCTGCTTGGTTAGGTTCACCCTGAGGTATTTCATATTATGTGTGACTATTGTGAAGGGTGTCATTTCCCTAATTTCTTTTTCAGCCTGTTTATCTTTCATGTAGAGGAAGGCTACTAATTTGTTTGAGTTGATTGATTTTATAACCTGCCACCTTGTTGAAGTTGTCTATCAGGTTTAGGAGGTCTCTGGTGGAAGTTCTAGGGTCACTTAAGTATACTATCATATCATCTGCAAATAGTGATATTTTGACTTCTTCCTTTCCTATTTGTATTCCTTTGACTTCCTTTTGTTGTCTATTTGCTCTGGCTAGGACTTCCAGTACTATATTGAATAGGTAGGGAGAGAGTGGGCAGCCTTGTCTAGTCCCTGATCTTAATGGGAATGCTTCAAGTTTCTCTCCATTTAGTTTGATGTTGGCCACTGGTTTGCTGTATATTACTTTTACTATGTTTAGGTATGGGCCTTGAATTCCTGTTCCTTCCAAGACTTTTACCATGAAGGGATGTTGAATTTTGTCAAATGCTTTCTCAGAATCTAGTGAGATGATCATGTGGTTTTTTTCTTTGAGTTTGTTTAAATAGTGGATTACATTGATGCATTTCCAAATATTGAGCCATCCCTGCATTCCTGGGATAAAGCCCACTTGATCATGATGGATGGTTGTTTTGATGTGTTCTTGGATTCAGTTTGCTAGATTTTTATTGAGTATTTTTGC
Source organism: Mastomys natalensis (assembly GCA_021653895.1). Taxonomy (NCBI): domain Eukaryota; kingdom Metazoa; phylum Chordata; class Mammalia; order Rodentia; family Muridae; genus Mastomys; species Mastomys natalensis. The sequence continues at coordinate 6,730 of JAJTUV010001193.1, read as the reverse complement.
ATCGATATTCATAAGAAAGATTGGTCTGAAGTTCTCTTTCTTTGTTGGGTCTTTGTGAGGTTTAGGTATGAGTGTGATTGTAGCTTCATAGAACGAATTGGGTAGTGTTCCTTCTGTTTCTATTTTGTGGAATAGTTTGAAGAGAATTGGTATTTGATTTTCCTTGAAGGTCTGACAGAATTCTGCATTAAAACCATCTGGGCCTGGGCTTTTTTTGGTGGGGAGACTTTTAATGACTGCTGCTATTTCTTTAGGGGTTATGGGACTGTTTAGATGGTTTATTTGCTCCCCATTTTACTTTGGTACCTGGTTTCTGTCTAGAAAATTGTCCATTTCATCCAGATTTTCCAGTTTTGTTGAGTATAGGCCTTTGTAGTTGGATATGATGATTTTTTTGAATTTCCTCGTTTTCTGTTGTTATGTCTGTCTTTTCAGATCTGATTTTATTAATTTGGATACTGTCTCTGTGCCTTCTGGTTAATCTGGCTAAGTGTTTATCTATCTTGTTGATTTTCTCAAAGAAGCAACTCCTGGTTTTGTTGATATTTTGTATAGTTCTTTTTGTTTCTACTTGGTTGATTTCAGCCCTGTGTTTGATTATTTCCTGACACCTACCCCTCTTGGGTGTATTTGCTTCTTTCTGTTCTAGAGCTTTCAGGTGTGCTGTCAAGTTATTAATGTGTGCTCTCTCCAATTTCTTTTTGTTGGCACTTAGAGCTATGAGTTTTCCTCTTAGCACTGCTTTCATGGAGTCCCACAAGTTCTGGTATGATGTGTCCTCATTTTCGTTAAATTCCAAAAAATCTTTAATTTCTTTCTGTATTTCTTCCATGACAAAGTCATCATTGAGTATAGCATTGTCCAGTTTCCACATGCATGTGGGTTTTCCCTTGGTTCTGTCCTCATCAAAGACCAGCCTTAATCCTTGGTGATCTGATAGTATGCAAGGGATTATTTCAATCTTTTTGTATCTGTTGAGGACTGTTTTGTGACCAATCATATGGTCTATTTTGGAGAAGGTACCATGAGGTGCTGAGAAAAAGGTATATTCTTTTTCTTTAGGATGAAATGTTCTATAGATATCCGTTAGATCCATTTGGTTCAAAACCTCTGTTAATTTCAATGTGTCTTTGTTTAGTTTCTGTTTCCATGATCTGTCCATTGGAGAGAGCGGGGTGTTAAAATCCCCCACTATTATTGTTAGAGGTGCAATGTGTGCTTTGAGCTTAAGTAAAGTTTCTTTTATATATGTGGGTGCCCTTGCATTTGGAGCATAGATGTTCAGAACTGAGAGTTCATCTTGGTAGATTTTTCCTTTGATGAGTATGAAGTGTCCTTCCTTATCTTTTTTGATTACTTTTGGTTGAAAGTCGATTTTATTTGATATTAGAATGGCTACTCCAGCTTGTTTCTTGGGACTATCTGCTTGGAAAATTGTTTTCTAGCCTTTTACTCTGAGGTAGTGTCTGTCTTTGTCACTGAAGTGTGTTTCTTGTATGCAGCAAAATACTGTCCTGTTTATGTATCCAGTCTGATAGTCTACGTCTTTTTATTGGAGAGTTGAGTCCATTGATGTTAAGAGATATTAAGGAAAAAATGATTGTTGTTTCCTATTATTTTTGTTATTAGAGGTGGAATTATGTTTGTGTAGCTACCTTTTTTTGAGGTTGTTGGAAGATTACTTCCGTGCTTTTTCTAGGTTGTAGTTTCCTTCCTTGTGTTGGCGTTTTCCATCAATTATTCTTTGAAGTGCTGGGTTTGTGGGAAGATATTGTGCAAATTTGGTTTTGTCATGGAATATCTTGGTTTCTCCATCTATAGTGATTGAGAGTTTTGCTGGGAATAGCAGTCTGGGCTGGCATTTGTGTTCCCTTAGGGTCTGTATGATATCAGACCAGGATCTTCTGGCTTTTATAGTCTCTGGTGAAAAGTCTGGTATAATTCTTATCGGTCTGCCTTTATATGTTACTTGACCTTTTTCCCTTACTGCTTTTAGTATTTTTCTTTGTTTTGTGCATTTGGTGTTTTGATTATCATGTGTTGAGGGGCATTTCTTTTCTGGTCTAGTCTGTTTGGTGTTCTGTAGGCTTCTTGTATGTTTATGGGCATCTCGTTCTTTAGGTTGGGGATATTTTCCTCTATAATTTTGTTGAAGATATATACTGGCCCTTTAAATTGGGAGTCTTCACTCTCATCTATACCTATTATCCTTAGGTTTGGTCTTCTCATTGTGTCTTGGATTTCCTGGATGTTCTGGGTTAGGAGCTTTTTGCATTTTGCATTTTCTTTGACTGTTGTGTCAATGTTTTCCATGGTAGAGATTCTCTCTTCTATCTCTTATATTCTGTTGGTGATGCTTGTGTCTATGACTCCTGATCTCTTTCCTATGTTTTCTATCTCCAGAGTAGTCTCCCTTTGAGATTTCTTTATTGTTTCTATTTCCAGTTTTAGATCCTGTATGGTTTAGTTCAATTCCTTCACCTGTTGGTTGTGTTTTCTTACAATTCTTTAAAGAATTTTGTGTTTCTTCTTTAAGGGCTTAGACCTGTTTCCCTGTGTTCTCTTTCAATTCTTTAAAGGATTTTTGTGTGTGTTTCCTCTTTAAGGGCTTCTACCTGTTTACCTGTGTTCTCCTGTATTTCTTTGAGGGAGTTACTCATGTCTTTCTTAAAATCCTCTATCATCACCATGAGAAGTGATTTTAATTCTGAATCCTGTTTTTCCTGTGTGATGTGGTATCCAGTGCTTGCTATGTTAGAAGAACTGGGTTCTGATGATGTCAGGTAACTTTGGTTTCTGTTGCTTGTGTTCTTGTGCTTGCCTTTCGCCATCTGGTTGACTCTAGTGTTACCTGTGCTCGCTGTATCTGACTGGAGTCTCTGTCTTTCCAGTTATCTTGCTTGTGTCAGATCTCCTCAGATTCCCGATGTCTCTGTGTTCCTGTGATCCTAATCTTCCTCTGCTCTGGATGCAGTAGGTCCTCCTCTGCTCTGGATGCAGTAGGTCCTGTAGGTTGTCTCAGGATCAGGTGTTTCCACAGGAGCAGATCAGCTAAGGGTCTGCCTCAGGCAAAGGAACCAGGTTCTGGGCGGAAGGGGGGTGGTATTCTGGAGGGGCGGGGTTTGGGTGCCTGCTCATTCCTTAACCTCCCCTTGAGTCCCAGTTGTAACTGTGGGGCGTCGGGTGGTGGGCAAGGTGTCTTACCCTCTGCTCTGGATGCAGTGGGTCCCTCTAGGATGTCTCAGGATCGGAGTTTCCACAGGAGCAGACCAGCTAAGGGTCTGCCCCAGGCAAAGGGCCCGAGAATATTATCTTAATCCAATAGGACTGATATGATGGTTAAAAGGAATTTTGGAGTTTCCGTTAGTGTTATCTAAAGTGAACTTAAGATTATACAGCAATAAAATCTTTATATAAATAAAAATGAATTTCAACTTTGATTCATTATTCATGTTTATATATCATATTTCATAGTTAATTGGCAGTGCTGATGGATTTTAAAAGTATGAATAATCTTGAAACCAAATAGCCCACTTAAAGAATGATCTTATACATACCACATTCTTATACAAAATGAAAACATTCAGCTGATATATTTTTTCCAGTGCTTTTAGATAATAGTATTTACCATGGTACTTCCTTGTTGAATTTCTGCCTTTAGATCCTTTTAGAGTAAGGGACCAGAATTGAATGCAACATATGAAGTGATCACACTGGATGGTCAATAGTGTGACACAATTATTCATATGATTTGCTTTGCTTTAAAATTCCTAGGATAAATTTACCAAACAAAATGTATTGTTTTAACAAAGGGAAAAACACATATAAAACAAAACAACTTCAACAATGAAAACCTTCATGCTGCCTCTGCTCTCCATTTGCGCATGGTCTTCCTGCTAAGTACAGACATCCCTTAACCCACTGGATTTGCTGGTAGCGGAACTCAGCTATTCGGCAGTCTAACCCTATGGCTATGAACTGCAGTTGCGGAAACTGTGTTTTTCTAGTAAGAAACTGGGATGCACGTCTGTCAATTCTCACCATATGCTTAGACAAAGAGGAATTTAGACCTGTGAGTCTCAGGTTGAGTAGAGGATGGATTATAGACAGCTTCTCTGTGTCAACTCAGGTTTGCTGTGTTTAACCAAATATTGCAAATGGTAAAGCATCAGTTTTTTACCAACCTATAAGATTTGACTCCACAGGAAAATCCTATCCTGTCAGTTTTCCTAAAATGCTAGGCAGATCTGAGCCCAGAGGTAAATAAAGGTTAAACTCAAATTGACATACTTGCTGTAGTTATTTTAGTTATTCATTTAAACTCCTTCTACAGCTAGCTGCTGTATGTGCTTTTTCTCTCTCGCTGTAATTTATGTTGTAGTAGAAATACTATTATTGTACAATTAATAACCAATGAAAATATATGGAAGCATTTTTATTTTTCCAATTTAGTTTGATTTAATTTTTTAATTCTGTTTTATTTTTATTTTATGTGTATGAATATTTTTGCCTGCATATGTGTATATGCAACATCAATGCTTATAGAGGCCAGAAAAAGACACTGGTGCCTGGGAACTATAGTTACAGATAAATGAGTTGCCACTTGTGTATGTATATGCTGGGAACTAAACCATGGTCCTCTGCAAGAACAATAAATGTTCTTAACTACTGAGCCATCTCTCTAGCCCATTAAACCAAACCAAACTAAAAAAAAAAAAAAAAAAAAAAAAAAAAAAAAAAAAAAAAAAAAAAAAAAAAAAAACAAAGAAAATATGCATTTAAATGTATGATAGGTTATTTAAATGGTGCCAGTTGTTAATATTAAAAAAGACCATATTTATTCTGCCAATATTCACTCTTTGATTTAATCAAATATGTAGCTTTGTGAAAAATGTTTGGAAGTTCACAGCCAGAATATAACTTTGAAAATCTCTGTGAAAATAAACATAGAAATATATAATTTTACAATGTAAAATATTAAGATTAAATATCTTCATACTGAGTAATTTTGGGAGAAGAAACAGAAAATCTTTTTTTATGTGATCAGGTAAACCAAAATGTCATGTTAAAGACAAAATTTCACTATCCTAAGGATATAACTCAATGATTAACATTATATTTAGTATGTATAAGGTCCTAAGTTTAATCTCTCTCACTGAAAATAACATCAGCAATGAAATATATAAAAAAATGTAGTGATAAAATAACTTCTAATGAAGTACTCAGAGGAACAGGGCAGACTGTAAAACCCAGAGGGTATGGAAGACACCAAGACAACAAGGCTTTCTAAATCTAGGTGAGCAAAGCTCACATGAATTCAGAGGCTGAAGTATCATGCACAGAACATGAACATGCCTGCAACAGGTTCTCTGCACTTACATCTTCAAGTTGAATGGTTTTGTGGCATTCTTGAGTAGGTAAATGAGTAGGTATCTGATTTTTGCCCCTTCATTTGGGCTCTTTTTGTTCTGTTTGTTTTGTCTAATTTTGATGTGACAGGTTTTTCCTTTACATTATTACACTTTATTATGCTATATTTAAAACAATTGAATGAATGAATAATAACATCTCCACCAGGGTAAATGTTAACAAGTGAACTCTCATACCTGCTGGGAGAGGAAATATCTGTTTTCTCCAATAGAATGAGATTGGGTATATTAATTATGCCAGGATAATTCTCGTGATCAGGAGTAGTTGATCAACATATAATGGACCCACAGGCTTTTATTATGTGTACTTTTGTTTGGTTACAGTTTGATATATTTTGTATTTTTTTTTTGGATGTGGTTTTATTTTATTCTCTTGGTTTTGATGTTGTATTAAGCTTTTGGCTTATTAGAAAAAAAATTAACATTGAGTGGGTAGGGAGGGGAGTGGATCTGGAAGGACTTGGGGAAGGAAAAGACTATGATCAAATATATTTAAATTTAAATTTTATTTTAACTAAGAAAAATTTAAAAGGAAAATGTAATTTTCTTGAATAAAGATTTTTGGTTCACTTGAATGCATTGTGTCATGCTCTGCAGTACAATACTTATGAAATACATTCAGCTTTTACAAAATTCTAGTTGAATAATTCCTTTAAGATCTGACTTCTTTGTGCATTCTGTAAAATACTATGAGCAGACTAGGTTAGTATTTATCAAAGCACAATCATGGAAAAAACGTTAGAGCCATCATAAGAAAAAAGGAAGAATTCTCTTTGTATGGTAAAAAGGGTTTTTCAACATATAAAAACTGCATCACGAATATTTAACAATTGTAGCTCTTTATAATTGGTAGACTTATTTAACAATATAATCTATTAATAAAGACACTTTGAACCATGAATACTTTAGAAAAGCTAAACTTAGAAACAAAGCTAACACTCCTAAATAATAGTATCATTAGTATACTTTGGCTTATAGCAATTTTATCCAACAGCAGTGTTTGCTGAATTACAACATGACTAGAACAATTAGCTTACCTCCTGGATTGGTTCAGTCTATTTTTGATACTGTCACCTTTTCCATTTATAATAATGATTCTCAGCACTGAGATACTGCTGAGTCAGAATTGCAGAAACTGACTTATGATTCAGGCCAGAGAAAACAGAACTTGCTAATGCCAATAGTGTTACTTGATGGGATGACTGCCTCATGAAGCAGGATCTAGCAAGAGAATAAGATTAAAAAAACAATTCATGGACTAAGCGGTCTAAAAATAGAGTCTAATTATGAGAAGTAAATTA